>JAWQUT010000009.1:912564-928573 GCA_033807755.1 Ellobium chinense | reverse complement strand
GAAGGTATGCCACCAGCCTTCCCAAGTAGTTGCAACTTAAGAAACCTCATACAATTCAGAGTGAAATTTTTTTCTATTCGAGACAGATCCATTTTTTCCATTAAGTTATTGTTACGTTGGTTAATAACTTTTCGAGTTATCTTGTTGGCACTCCAAGCGACCAATCAACCGAACGACACAATGAGAACTATTCCTCATAACAAACAATTTCACAACGACTAAACGCGACAAATTAAGCAAATTGCATTTACCCAAAGGACGTCTGCCTTCATATGGGCTTGCAGCATTTTGAAAACTTTTGCTCACTGCGCACCGTGCCTAAACAAATAAGTGAAATCCCTATCTAGCTCATCGAGACACAGTAAAACTCTACACACTGTGGCTACACGTTGTTTTCGATTTTTATATAATGTTTTGATGGATAAAAAGTTTATTTTTCATGCAAATTTGTAAACAAGATATGAATAGCGAAGACAAATTGAGATAGGAGGTCATACAAAACTTGACGCACGTAAGTGCAACGGAGATTTTTAAAGAAACGTTATCTCGTGAATTTTGAAAGGCAGTATAGTAGGCTACAAATTAGCATCATGCACTAATCATTGCTGTACTGTTGTCGTCACGTTTTCTTCACATTATTGCAAAAATTATTTTCTTTATCTGATGTTCCGTAATTGTTGACACCTGAGCTTTCTGCTTAGTTTATGCATCCAGTATTTGTTACCTTTACTTCAACACTGATTTGTAGAATTATGTACTCTATTTATGACCTTTTAGCAGGATTACCCGTTCTGAGAACGAGGAGCTGGATTGCAGTAGTCTAGTGATATCGAAAAAAGGAAAGTGACACATGGGAAGCTGGGTTAAAATAGTCTAGCTGTGTAGAATCTACAGCTGACAGTAGAGGTGAGGCAAATCCGGATGAAGTATTCTCATTGACGGATTGGGAGAGTAATCAGTTCATCCGGATAAAGGATTGGCTCATCCGGATGAGAAACTTGTAGATGAATTCGGCAATCCGCTGCCGCGAGTCGGCAGTTTGGGGTTTTTTGTGAAAGCGCTGCAATTTCCACTGGCGTCCCCATCACTGGAGGAGATGCTTTAATCACCAGTGTTTAAATTCTGTAATGGTTTCTAAATTCCATAATGGTTTCATCCAAGCTCTTCCATTCCACACTTATGACACGTTCACAGCAGAGATCTTATTTCGTGCGTTTGTTTCCTGATCGTATGTTGAACAAACGACAGATTACGTGTTCATATTTCTGCCCGATCGTGACAATGCGTTATGCCAACATTAACGTCAAAGCAAAAGTTCTTGTTTTGTTGTGGTTAAAGAGAAAAGANTTTTTTGGGGGGGGGGGGGGGGGGAGGGAGGACATCCCATGTGCGATAATAATGGACATTAGGGTGGCCAGCTTATCAGTTGGTACCACAAATTTTGACAGATGAAGACAAATGTTTGTCACTGGTTATTGTCACTGGTTATTGTCACTGGTTATTATCACATCAAAACACGAAAGTTCACGGGACACATTTTAGGGCGGCGGTAAAAAAAAAAAAAATCTCTGGTGTGAACGCGCAGTTAGTCCTCCCCCAAGAATCGTCCAGCGTTGATTAACTTTTTGGACTGACAGATTGGGACAGTAATCGGATTGTCCGGATGAAGGTCACTGTTCGCCTCTAGTTGTCAGTTTCCGAGTGCACCCCCCTCGTCACGTCCTTGTCCTGCGCCTTCTGATTTGTTTTCCCATCCGCAAGCCGACTGTGATAACGGAGAGGATTGCCTTCGCTCCGGTACCGTAAACAGAGGATTACAACCGCGAAGCTTCATCCGGATAAAAATCCGGATTGAGAGGATTTTCATCCGGTGTCACAAGAATTTAATCCGTCTCAGCTCTAGCTGACAGGCACATGAACATTCCCATGGACCTTGAATTATTTACATTGTTATCTGATTCCTGATGGGCTGTCCCTACTCTTACATGAGAACTCTTATTGTGCGTGCAGAAGCCCATGTTTGCAAAGAAATGCAAAATGTAATTTCATCAGAATTTTGCAATACCCCGAGTCTACAAACACGCGACCATAAGGTGGTGATTTACACACCTTCCCCCGAATCACTCTTATACATATTATAATATATATACCAGAACATCATTTCATAATCCAGCATTTAAAAGAAAGTTATTATAATTAAGGTCAAAACTCGAATAAGCAATATCAACATAATTAGAATTATTTATAAAATTAATACAAATACAAATTAATACAATATCAAGCAAGTAATATTAATGATACTAGCATAGACACCCATTCTATGAAAGGGACGTTGGATGACAAAAATAGGATTATCTGCTACATGGAGAGCCTTGCTTTATTACTATGATGTAGAAGTAGCAATATAGTAAACGTGGCACTACTGGATGGCTAAGTTTACGGGTTTACCCGCTGATATGGTGCTGGACGACTTCACAGAGCAAAGCGTCATCAATGAATGGAAAGCAGATTTCGAAATTTCAACCTCATCCTTTAAAAACGATGAAACTGAGCGAAGCCTGTACATAACTAATGGAATCTTGCACCCTTTGTGAGCGAGCACACTGACGCTAAATCTCTTTTGTCGAATTTCATACGGGTTACCGATTTTGAACCCGAATGTTACGTGTAGCAGGTTATGAGTTTATCCCGTTCGAATTTAGCGTGCCACGCCCCCGAACCAGTCTTATAATATAGATAACAAAAAGTTCACATACTTACCACTTTGAAACACGTTGTGAATTGTAAGTTTTGAATCGATATGGATCTTCGAACTGGTGTCGGCGTGTGCGTTCAAATTTCCAGTGGCAAACGAAACGCAATGTCTTTCCGGTACGAAATTTTAAAGTTTTATTTGGAGTCGACGAAATGGCAGAATGAATGCCGGAAACAAAGACAAAGAGAAAAATGCGGCACAAACTTTGTAAATTGATTAATCAGATCTTGCAATTTCCGTGAGCAGACAGTGATGCTAAACATTCTGTATCGGATATTGTACATGTTGACGTTTTCAGCCGAATTTTACAAACAGCGGTTTTGAAGGTTATGCGTTAGGAAGGAAGCGTGCCACGCCCCCGATCCAGTCTTATAATATAGATAATTATGTTCTTTGTCATAGAACGTTTACTTAGGCCTGCCCCTCTTTCGATAGCGAGAATTTCGCAACTCCTGCATAGATTATCGCCTGGAAATTTGAATCTGACTTTCAAATGATACCGCTCTAATGGACATTTTTTTTTAATTTATGGAATTATTTGTATCGAAAGTCTTTTATATACGTCATATTAAAAGAATAAAGAGCTTTGCAGGGAAAAAATATTACGGCGAAACAGTGGTTTATAGTTTTCGGTTCGCCTAGACTATCGAAATAATTATTTTTTTTAACCTCGCTTTCCACGACGGGTAATTAGCGATCATGACTAGTGTGCACTTTGAGTAAAATATTAATGAATTACAAATAATCAACTCCTTTCCTTTCATTCACAGTACAGGCTTTGTTATGAACTCCTTTTGCCACCCCTCCCCAAGCTTTAAATGCCAGTAATGTCATTTTCTATCCTATTTATCATAATGTCGTCGCTGAAGAAAACAAGGTTCCCCAACTAATACCCCTCAAAATAAAATCACAACATAGTTGCCTACACAAAGCATCGAATTTTGCAGGTGTACTCTCAAGCCAAAATTACAGCAATAAGTTATACAGCAAAATAAGACAAACGTATAATACAGTGACAAAATCATTTTAAACATGGCCTTACTTGTTTACCACTGCCTCCGTATCATTCAAATCTTAACCCCATCGAACTGGCCTGGACAAAAGTTAAAAGAGATATGGCTTATCAAAACATTACATTTAAAAGCGCTCATTAAAGATCCTGGAACATGCAGCCATTGACATACTAATAACGCTTATTGGGGGAAAATGCTGTGATAGTGTTTTAAGGGAAGCATAATGATTATTGACAAAAGTATTAACTAACTTTTGTCCACTTCACTATGATTATAAATTTATTTCATTCATACGATGACCCAGGAATTGGTAAGACAGTAAATTTTAGTTTTGTTAGAAAGTCATCACTGTAGCCAGTCTATTCTTGTGCGTTTTGTTTTGTTTTATTTTTTTTGACCCTTTCTTTTTTAAAGAACAAGAGACTTATCTGGGAATCGATCTTCTTGAAGATGTACAGTTATGATATCATTATGAATTTGTAAGGTCGGTAACATTCTAAGGTCGCATGCAAAAAAAAACCGAAATGATTGAAACGAGGCATAGGCGGCAACGCCATTTAAACGTGGGCAGGAAAATAAACGGACTAATATTTCAGGTTTTGCCGGAGGGTTTGATCTGTTTTCTCATATCTAAATCTTCTCAGAACCTCTCAAATATCTGCATGTCCTCCTTAAATTTTTGCTTTGCATGTACTCCTCTGTCAAGTAGGCCCACTAATCAGCAGTCGGTTATTTTGTCTATATTATTATTCAGCTTCTATTAAAATTCATCATTTCGTTGACGGTATGATGAAATCGGCCAAACGCCAAAAAAAACGTATTCCGTTTTTTTACTGATAATGTCCACCCAAAGGCCCATCTTCCATGAAAATCACAGGGCTGAATTTTAACTAGAAAATGTCAAAATATTACACTAAAGTTTTCGGCCATGTCCATCCGGCATGATGAAGTCGGCCATCCGCCAAAGCGCCGCTTGGACGATTTCATCATGCCGATTATAGGGGCCTCGGCGTCGCTTGGCCGACCGGGCGCGACGGGGATCTATAGAATGAGACGCTATACTTGCGTCCTATTGTAAGGTGTCTGGCGGATTAAAATCCTTTGATCTATTGATCTTGGTCGAACGGTAGTTTCCTGTCTGGTAAGCCAGCTATTGCATGTCCTGCACGTTTCTTTCTTTCTTTCTTTCTTTATTTTTTTTAAAAATTCAAAATCACTGTAAAATGATAAAAAAAAAAAAAAGTGTAAAGGAGACTGCCACAGGGAAAGTTATTTAAAATCAAAACTCAAGATAGAAATTGCAGAAAGTGCAGAATTGCTGGGTGCAGTGCTGGATTTATTGTACTTTATTGTTAATATGGTTCGGTTTCTATTTCTCATTCTGGCGAAAATCGACTAATACAAGGACTGACTTTATGTCTATAACGATGATGATGACGTTGGATGGGAGTCAGGGAAGTCTTAAAACCATCTTGATACATGCATTTAACTTCAGCCGGTGTCGGCGACATCAAAAGAAAACAGTCGGGACAGATTTACTCTGGCCAACAGGTGGCCCGCTGATTAGGCAAACCCATCAGACTGCAAATCAAAGAGATCAATGACCATCCTAAATTGTCTAGATCATTGTCCTTGGCTTATGTCGCGTCGAAGATTAGAGATGAGCTAAACAGAAATATTCTCGCTTGATCAAACCTCTGAAATTTAGTAAGGGTATGCCCTAAAAACTGTATAAAAATCGGGCTTCACTCCAAATTTCTGCTCGTCCACATTGACAACCTAAGTTTGTTCATTCTCATAAATGTGCAGGGGATAAGTTTACTCAATTCCTGCAGCAGTGAATCCCCTCAGCAGAGCAGGAAGAATTTTGCAGTTGTCCGAAGAACTTAATTCCAATTCAGTTAATTCAGTTGCATAAGAAACGTCAAGAAAATTAACCTTTTCTAGACATATCGCCGACAACGTGGCAAAAGAGCAGTGACTGATATTCTTTTCAATGACACTGTAAATATGGATATCTCTGTGTCAGTTTTTGACGAAATCTCCAGTGAACATAAGAACATAATTTGTCGGATCTCATCCAGTTTCCATCCACTCTCAAGTGATCACTCAGACCTACAAACATTGATGCCTAGTATTCAGCCAGACCTTAGTCTTTCACCATCCGGTGTCCGGTGTCCTAAAATACTTCCAATCGTTACCAAGCAACAATCAACCAGACCCTCAGCTGCTAACATCGTCACAAACCAATGACCGACCGGACTCTAAGCGTGAGCCAAACAGTACTCAACTGTGTCCTTCACCGACACAAGCCAATTATCAACCAGATCCACAGTTGCCGTCCGCCATTGGTCAACTCTGTCCTTCAGCGACACACACAAGTGACATACCTGCTCATCAAAAAGCATTTGCCTTTGCTCAACTGCCTTTCCTAGAGACACAAAGCTGCCATCAGCCAGATCTTCAGCTGGCATCTTCCAGTGGTCAACTTTGTCCTTCAGCGACCCACCTGACCTTCAACAAGCATCCGTCTTTGCTCAACTGCCTTCCCTAGAGACAAAAAGCTGCCATCAGCCGGGTCCTCAGCTGGCATCCTCCTGCGGTCAACTTTGTCCTTCAGCGACACAAGCCAGCGACCCACCTGACCCTCAAGCGACATCAAAACTGTATTCCTGTATTCCTATATTCCTCTACTACGCAAGCCAGTTGTCAGCCTCAGCTAGAATCAGCCTCTACTCAACTAGATGTTTTGACAGAAGAGCACAGCATTACGGATGTTGAGAAACAACAGCCAAAAGGCGAGAGCGAATGGAAGCAGAACGCCAGAAAGCGCCGAAGAGATATGGGAAGTGAGTACGTCAGCTGCGCCGGGGAAATAATGCCAGCAAAAACTTTGAAGGACCCTTGCTCGTGCAAGTCTAAGAACACTAAACGTTCAGAGTTATTTTGACGTCAGGAATGAAATTTTCATTCAAGTATGGTCACTCAATTGGAACGAAAAAAGAAACTATATTTATAGATTAGGTGAGAAAGCAGGTGTCAAGAGGAGAAAAACCGAAGGTACCGCTTCGCTTCGAGGAATGCTTCCTTGCAATATTCTTTGAAAAAGAATGGACAATAGCTGTCTGTTTGCCACAACACGTTTTTAGGTTCCACAGGCCTGAAAAAGTCCTTTGTTCACTCATGTTTCGATTCTAAAAAGGAGGACACAACTGCAGACCATCTTCCCTTAACTGAACAGAGCAGCTCTGAGCAAGAGAAACCAAAAATGAAGAACGCAACAAATCACAGTATTTCTAAACAGAAGAGCAGACCATGCAATCCTCACTACGAGAGAGGGAATGAAGCCCATGACTTTCTCCAAAATTTTTTCGATGACCTGCCTAAAATGCCTAGCACTATTGCAGGAAGTCCTCTGCCAAAATGTATCTGGAGAGTGGAACTTTATAAACATTATCAACACCATTGTCAATCCAACAATAAGGATGCATTTCAAATGAGAGCGTTGTCCAAAGAATTCCGTAGGAGAAACTTATCCATCTATGTACCCAAGAAGGACAGATGTGACCTCTGTGTGGGTTACGAAACTGGCAATGTGTCCCAAGACGAATGGCAAGACCATAGGAATGTTTTTACAGCAAGCTTTGGAGCACAAGGACGGCGACAAACGAAGAGCGTTGCAGAGCAAAGCCAACAATGATGGCCAGTTTGCAGCATTTTGCATGGAGTCCGTGTTGCTGGCACCAGACACCAATGCTTCAGCCATGTAATTTAAAACAAAGCTTTGTGTCCACAATTTTACCATCTACGACTTGGCGACTGCAGTCTGTGTTACCTGCTATGTGTGGAATGAAACTGAGGGTGGACTATCTGCGAATAAATTCGCGACTTGCATTTTTTTTTCTATTACCTCAAAGGAAGACCTGTGGCCAAAGAAACTGTCATCTACAGTGATGGCTGTACATACTAAAACCGTAATCAAATTCTTGCCAGTGCGACCCAGTATTTCGTGGAAACATCAAATGTCAAAGTCCACCAAAAGTACCTAGTCAAAGGACACACCCATATAGAATAGAGGTGGACTCCTCACATAGCCTCATTGAAAGGGCCCTCAAAGGCGTATAAGTCAATGTTCGACATGGTAGAAGATAGACAAAGTCAAGGCTTAAGTTATGAACAGAGTTATGATTATGTTTTATTGAAAATATAAAACCTATGATACTGATGTTTTCATCGGTTAATCTAAAGGATTTTTCTTCTGTTTTTTTTTTCTTTGATTCCTTTGTTTTCATAAAGTGAAACGAATGTTTAATTTTCCAGCCATATTTTATCGCCATTGTCATCACCATCATCACCATCATGAACATCACCACCGCCACCACTACAGTCATCATCACCATCATCGTTCATCATCTCCATCATTATCATCTTTCCCTCATTCATTTCTAAAGAAGATTGATGGTTTCATTATATTATTATGTTTAAATCTCTTTGTTCTAGATTTATTTTATAAATGTTTGATTGTTAGTTCTTGTTGTTGCTGTCGCTGTTGCACTGTTGATCACTGTGTGTTGTGATTGTTTTGGTTGTCTCTTGTTGTTGATGTTAAAGCTTCCGTCCACAATGTTATGTTAGTTCATAAAAGCCCATTAATGTATCGTCAAACTGTCAGCCATCTACCACGGTCGACCCCAATTCGGCATGATGAATATTCAGCCAGCGCGATAGATGTCGCTTGGCCGAAACTGTTAATCCGCGGCTGACCCCGATCCGGCATGATGATTTCAGCCCGCACGGTAAATGTCGCTTAGCCGATTTCATGATGCCACTTGACTTCGGCCATATCCAACATTTTATTTTCAAAAGCTGTTTTCTCTGAAAATTGCCAATGTTGAACATTATTATAAGAAACGTAAGAGGAGAAAGTATTTTTATACTATTTGAATCAAGTATCACAGTCATTTGTGCGGAATTCTTTAATTAATTCAGTTTTTTAGCTCTCCTGTAAAGTTTGGTGTTATGCACATGGCCGATTTCATCATACCGTTAACGATTTGTTTCCTCTTTTCCCAGCTGAAGTCCACTTTGAGCAAAAGCGTACACGACAGACCTACACTCGTTACCAGACTCTGGAACTGGAGAAAGAATTCCATTTTAACCGCTACCTCACTCGCCGACGTCGGATAGAGATCGCCCATATGCTGGGTCTGACGGAGCGCCAAATCAAAATTTGGTTTCAGAATCGACGAATGAAGTGGAAGAAAGAAAACAATTTGCAAAAACTGACTGGGCCAGATAAACCTATCAAAGAAGAATGTGGCAGTCCACGGGAATGTTCCAAAGTGAAATCAGAGGACTGCTCATCTCTCGATTCTTAATGCTTGTTTTTACTCGTGTGCTTCTAATTAATTACTCTCTGGTGGTTTTTGAATTCATGTAGTCTTGTAAATACGGTATTTCTGTACTGTTATATTGACAAAGATCAAGGACAGGATCTATGCTGTGGCTTTTCAAGGAGAGGTTGGCGACACTGGCCGAAGTCTTTAATTTGAGATGACAAAACCATGACTGTGCTAAGTTAAAGCAGTGAATTTCAAACATTTTCTGGGAAGAGCGCCCCGCTAGTCATAACATTCGAACACAAGAAGAGAATGACAAATTTGGAAAAGCACTGTGGGTCAGTTCTAAAGAGAAAAGTGGGAACAGCTGTAGTTGTCACTGTTTGCGTGCAGACGTACAACGGCCCCCGGTTCGCAACCGATACTTGTAACATCGAATATGTGATACATGATAAAAGTCACTGAACATCTCTCAAACAAAGAAGAAAACCAAAAAGATGGCTGTCTCATAGTCAGCTTTTTTTTTGGTGTACATTCAACTTTTGTCTCCATTTATGAATAATTTAAACAGTTGTGAATTAGTTGACAGTTGTGAACCAGTTGAAAACAAGTCAATTTACATGACGACTTCGCTTTAGTCACTTTTTGCTTAACTGCAACCGTTCTCAGGAAGTAGGATGAGTCCTCTTTAGTATAATACAAAAATAATTAGATAACTTGTCTGTGGCCATACAAAACAGTCAAAGATTGAAGGATAATTTTTTTGCAGATACGGATGTCTTGCAGTTGTAACCAAGTCACTAGGCTAAAGTATATAATATAAACTATAAAACCAGGAGTCTCGCAAGTTGTGAGGAGCACAACCAAAAAGCCCAAACCTGTGCATGAGATAAGTCACGGCAATTAAAAATGAAAGCCGGAAGTAAAAAAAGTCAGGCAGAATCACAGAGTTCTATTACTGACTAGAGGGCTTACTTCCTCTTACCCGAGGGTGGCTCAGCGTGCCGTATAGAGCAGCCGTAATGGCCGACATTTTGGGGGCAGTCCGTTTCTCTCACTTGCGTTTTTCTATTATTATGATACAATGGACCATTGGGGTATTAACGGGGTTACCGTAATAGGAGGACCGTGTGTGCGATAAAAAAAACAAAGGGAAAAGGGGGGGGGGGTCAAAATAAATAACTAGGTGAATTTAAATAAATTAATTAATAAAACAAATTGATAGAAACTGATAAATAAAATTTTAAAAAATAAATGTAACATAGACAGGGAAGAGAGCAATATAAACATTACGCATACAAAAATATAAAGAGCTATTTATCAAGGATTCTTACCTTTAGAGACATCAGGTTCAGGTCATTGCCACATTATAACTCATCACATGCCTAAGAACTGGATTGAGGTGGCAGTTTCATCAGTTACTCATTGACATTACAGATAGACAATGGTGATAAAAGTAAGAAACGCATGACCATTAGATCTCATTCATTTCTGGCACTATTTCTGATCTTGGCCTGGCCTTGTAAAGAGTAGCTAGAGCCTGGACTGAACCCGCTACTATTAAACCAAACTATTAAAACAATAGATTAATGAACAATAAAAGTGCTACCATACAATTATCATACTATTTCTTCAAAGGCAAAGCTTGTTTAACAGTTGACAGATGATGAATAAGAATGCTAATCAATCTGTGTATAAATGCTAGCAAAATTTTTACCAGTGAAAAAAAGGTAAGATTCATACTTTTAATTATTCATATCCATAATTAAATAACAATAATTCCAGGCTCTAAAGAAAAGATTAAGACTTAACAATGAAGAGGAGCATTGGAGCCACGTGTTGTGAAAAGATCGCAAATTAATAAAGCTAACGAGACAATAATACATCTATTAATTTATATAATATGATTATATATTTATTTATTCATTTTCATTATTTATCATGTTCTTAATAAAAGAAACCAATTCAGCTTAAATGAGTGGACTTGAGAAAATATGAAATGAAAAGGCAGAACTAGAGGCCATATTATGCCATGGAACTTTGTTCATATGGGGGGAGCAGTAGCTCAAAACAAAACAAAAAAACAATAAAGATCTCAAATTAAAACAATGCATTAGTGAGAGGAACTGAAGACAATGGCCGAAAGCATGTAAACAAAGGCTCTCTTCAGCGAGCTGGTTTGCCCCCAAATCCTGGAACCCGCGATGCTCTACGCGGCACGCGGTATACCGTCCAGTAAACCCTCTAGCCAATAATAGAACTCTTTGGGCAGAATTAACAACCAGAATGAAAAACTTCTCTCCCTGATGACATTTGAATATGGCGGAGAGAATTGATGTACTTGCACAGTAACATTCAGTACTGCTTTTCATGCTTATTTTTTTCCTCTACCTCCTCACACAATGGCGGCTGTACTCACTGGTGGGCAAACGTGGGCAAAGCCACATAACAGTTTCTGAGAAGAAGCAGTACAAAATACTGTATCCTATGACAAGAAGAACCACATCTTTTTAAGGTTTTGTATAAAGAGTCTGTGTTCTACATGAGATCAATGAAAACACTCATTTTCGGCATCTCTTTTTGTGGTCAACTTTCTTTTCGTATTTTGTTTGATTCCTCACCATGGTGATGTGTATGTAGTGTTTATGGATATGGTGCGCGTTGTAAGGAATCCTTGCGTTTGAGATGCCTCTAAATTTCGGGTGATAAGGGAGTTCACACAAGTATGAGTGAATTGTTATTTAGTTTTACAACAAATAAGGCAACAGTAACTCTCGGTCGATAGAACTGAATCAAATAACATATGACTGGGTACACCCTTGGAATGGAACTGACGATAACCGACGAGCTTATAAAGGAAACAAGACGAGCAAGATTATAGATTAAATAATTCTGAGTAATGATCATCTCATCGTTCGTGGTTCTTAGGATCTAGACATGATTTAGACATCTAACAGAAATAACCTTTTTTGTGCACTATAGTGCGTTCACAAATTAATGAACAAGGTTTTACTTCAGTACCTTTTCTCCTAATGAGCGGATCATTTTAAAATTGTGCGTGGCTTCCTAAACCCGTTTGTATTAACAGGAAATATTTTTTGCCCTCTTCTCCTGCGTTCATAGTAAAAGTTTTCTTAATAATCTTTATATAAAAAAAAAGTCTCATTTACCGTTTGGTCAAACATTTAGTACTTTTACAGTTACGTGACCTAAGAGGAAATCATAAAATGATCGTTTACTTGTACGCTGGTTATTTGCATCATTATTCTCGATAGATGTAAAACCTAAAAACGCAGGAGAAAATTTAATAACCTAACATTAGCGTGAACAATTCTCACTCAAAATTTATGTTTACTCAACCTCTCATCAACTTGGACAAAACACTGCACCCTTGCTAAATATATACTGCTAGTGTAAAAAGAACTTGGCAAAGTCAAAGTTTTCTCCCATTGTCACCATTATCAGTCGGAAAGAAGAATGTTAGACTCCGAAGGTTTTGGTGAACTTGCTAATAGTGTTTGCTGTACTTATGTCTTTACCTCTTTCTTTAGTACACATACCACCACTGATTCTTACCCCATCCTCCTCCGACACACGGCCGTTGATAAAAAGTTCCACTAACAAATTTTTTAATTAATTGGATGGCAGCCATTTCGCTCAGTTCTTACACGTGCGGTCTTAGTAACAGTCGTCATATTTCTTGCGAATGAATAGTTCATCACCGTGACTTGCGCGCAGCAGCCAAAAAGACACCCCTGGTGTTGTTTAAAGTTTATCCTACATGCCCAGACTGTGCTTGACGGTATGAGTGCGGTCAACTTCGTGTAGCAAATGGCAGGATAAGCACGAACAGATTAGACAATAGGAATACATCATCATACGCACCATAGTCACATTCATTCTGTGCAGTCTAGCTGTTTTCAGTGGCAGTGCGTCACACCCGTCGACGATATTGAACACACTTTTTATATGCCCTTACGTTCGAATAATAATAAATAATAATAATAATTGCGGTTTATAAGTCTCGTATCCAGGCTAATGCTCGCTCACGCGACTTCACACTATCATTACCCCAGCAGGCCTGATCATTCTAGGACTTTCTAGACTTTCTGCCATTTATAGGCGCAGATCACTAGCATTCTGACAATATCTTCCACTGCCTATAGCCAGGTACCGATTTTACAGATGGGTGTCCTGAGGAAAATGAGAATGAAATGCTTTCCCAAGGCACTTACAACATGACCGTGGTCGGGAACCGAACTCACGACCTTTAGATCTTGATTCCAACGCCGTAACCATTAGGCCACGCTGCTCCACAATAACAAAATGTTGCAGAATTCCGGACTACTCCTAGATAAGTCTTTTCAGTTTGTACCACATTTTTATTCTGGTCGTTACTTTGCATTCCTTTCTTGTCTTTAAGCGAATGCTTCTAATTCTAAATGTAATGCTTCTTGAAAATATAAGTTTTCTCAAAATGTTTACATTTTCAAGAGTCATACTGTATTAATATATGTTCGAGAAACTTACCCATTATCGTTCATTTTGTAATGTTTATAAAAAAAAACTTTTATCACAGACATAGAGACGATGTGAAAAAAGTATTTTCTGTTAAGACCAATCAGTGTAGAAGCCTATGCAAAATCTGGAAATACAGTAATCCGTTCTGTAAGAAAAGAGATATTTTGTTAAAAACTTGTTCCGTCTTTTTGTGAAGGCACTATAATTAAATTAGGACGCCTTCCCTTCCCTCCAACCACTCTACTGCCTCTGCCTTCCCCTCCGGCCTGAATAGTGGCAGATTGTTTCTCGCTTGTTTTTTTATGCTTACAAGATTAGATGGGGTGTATCCAAAAAACAAATAAAAGAGGGTCGTGTTTAAGATTTAGGCTAGTACTGCGCTGAGACAAAACTGTTTTGTCTTGGGGTGTTTTTTTTTATGCCAAATGTGGACTATGATTAAATGAGACTTTTCGTGCTAGTACGATCGAGACAAAACTGCCGTGGCAGTTGAGTTTGGACTCAAAACTTAACACGACAAAACTGTTTTGAGTCCGTGAGCAGAAAAAGAGATCTTCTGCACTGAGACAAAATGTTTTGTTTTGTACGCCTACTGTGCAGTACACAGAGTACACGCTATATTCTCAAACTGGATGTTGATCTGAACTGGTCGAAAACTTCAACAGCATTGTTCAAAACAGAAAGATTACTCAAACGGAGATTCAATGTGCTCAGCTCTTCAGGCAGAATATAAAATTGTCCCTTTAACAATCTTTGGCTGTGAATGGGGTGAGTCCAAAATTTTCTTTTCAAATTCTGCTTTCTTATGATAATCACCATCGTACAAACGCGAGCCCTTTCTTTCACGTTTAGCCCCATACCTTCAAAATGAAGAACACAGAACTGAACATTTACTACACATATCGCAACCGACGATAAATCAAGACCAAAGTTTTGTCTCAATGCGCTAGGGTTTAAAGCACTCTTAAGTCTGACACTAAATGGTCGCAAGACAGTTTTGTCTTAGTGTGGTACTATCCTTAACATGTCTTCACAGCAAGTACTATATTGTATGCGGGGCATGAAGCAGTGAAAGAGTATTATTACAATGAACTAAATTTTGCTACCAAAATCTACACAGTCCGAACAAATCGCGCTTTGGCCTTTTGACTGAATAATGGTATTAGAAACCATGTTTGCCTTGTCATTTAATGATGTTTGCCTTGCCATTCAAATGCAGTATTTATATCAGAAAATAGAATGTTACTTCTCCGACAATTGAAATAATCATCACCACTAACTCTCGTTCAGTGGATGGGAAATCCTAAGTATCCACGAATGGCTATTATATTGCATAAAAAATTATAAGACTTCATGAATCACAGAGAGTGTTATCATCATGCAACATATAATACAAAATTTAATATTGAGCACATATTGTCCGGATTGACATATTTCATTTTATTTCATATGGACGACAGAAAAAGGAATGCGGCCTTCGTTTTTGCAGAGAGAAAAGACATAATTTTTTTCCAACATTGTTACATGCTTACATCACGAGTTCGAACATGGATTGAAAACTATTGTGAAATTATTTTGAAAATTATAATACCAAAATTTACAGTTGATCTAATTTGTTGGATACGACGTCATATGTCAACAAAGACGATATGTGCATCATTAGAAATGTATTGACATGGCACTCAGGGTACGTTAAATTTAATTTGATATCAAGATTGATTATTTGCCGCGATGATATTTCGCACTGTGTGTATTTATTGTAAATCACTGCAATATATAAATTGTACATGCATGTTGACGGTCTTGCCTCTGCAGATTATGTAACTGATGTGAGGAACCTTACCTTATGTTGATGAATTATGATTTGAAATAATTACATTGTCTTTAAACCCCTGATGGCATGATACGTTGTCATCATGTTATTTGGAATCATTTTTGTACTTCAAACCTATGTTATGAAACGCTGTTTGCTGTAGTGACTTTAGATGGGCACTGTGCAGATGAAAACATACTATTTCTCAGATTTCTACATTTGGTTTGACTAAATGATAAATGCAGAAAAAGTTTAGCAGGAAGCAACTATATCGAATATTGTTTATGCTGGAAATTAACAGGTAAATCAAGATGCCTGCTTACACAGTAAGCCTGATATTCCAGCAAGTGTTCCGAAGAGTCCACAGTATGAAACAATTGTAACCTTGAAACTAGAATGATTTTGAGAGAATGACACTCCACGCATCTGTCATGGCGCTCGCATGAGATTGGCCACGGGAGGCCCAACAGGTCATCACACACTAAGCGCCTATTTAGCTCTCCGTGCGAATTGTGGTTTCCCTTAAGCCACGCACAGAACTTTTATCATATTCAACCCCCCCCCCCCC
>JAWQUT010000009.1:900166-912552 GCA_033807755.1 Ellobium chinense | reverse complement strand
CCCCCAAACCATTGTTGAAGTGGTAATTCTGCTTAAAACAATATTACCAGTTCAGTTGTAAAGATGGACCAACGGATAATATAATTTATCTCCATTGACTGCTTGGTAGGTGGGCGGAGCGGTAGTTGGGAGCCTCCCGACTGTTAAGATGCTGGTCCTAGGGCCGTAATGTATTCGCCAGATATATTTATTCATATAGGAGCTGTTAGGCATGGTTGCTAAACGCAACACAGCAAATCTCCGAACTCCATCAAGTTATTTAACATAAAACACAATGTTGATTTCATATTCACAACACATGCTGCTCTCGCAAATGCTTTGAAGGCTTAAATTACAATTGCTTTGCACTCTGCACAGGACGTATTGAATGACTTACTTCAGCGAGACGGATGCCTTGAAATATTTTAGGAAAACTTCTCAAAGAATACGCATTATTAAAATCAATAAAAGTTCAGTATTCTCGATTCGCCAGATTTTTTTAACCCAAGTCGTCCGAAGCAGGACAAACTTGCCGACTGCAATTAGATTGAATATGAGCTTGGTAAATATATGAGAGGTCAAATGTATGAATGTATGTATGTATGTATGTATGTATGTATGTATGTATGTATGTATGTATGTATGTACACAAACAACCGTGACTTTACTAAAACTCCTTGGGTTAACGAACAGAGAAGCCAAAAGACTGTGTAGCTATCTCAGTATAAGAGCCATAATCGGTTCGTTTCGGATCTGGCGCAGGCGAATGTCCATCGAAAGGTGAACGCTGGCAATACTATATTATAACGCGCTGTACTCTCGCGGATGGATTCGTGATTGTAATCTAAACAGCATGTTCAATAAAGTTATTGAGCTATGTATGTATGTATTATGTATGTGTGTGTGTGTGTGTGCGTGCGTGCGTGCGTGCGTGCGTGAGTGAGTGCGTGCGTGCGTGCGTGCGTGCGTGAGTGAGTGAGTGAGTGAGTGAGTGAGTGAGTGAGTGAGTGAGTGAGTGAGTGAGTGAGTGAGTGATTTCCCTGTTACAGATGTAATGATGAGGTGGCTTCCCTGTCAACAGTGTTTAATTTAATTTGCGAAAACAGATTGTCGATACTTATAATAGACAAAGTACTTGTAAATATTCTTCGACATCTGAAACCTTCGGCGATATCAAGTTAACTTTCATGGACTGTAGCCCATCTTTGAAAGATCAGGATGCCTGCACTATAATAATGGACTTCGAGCGTGGCTTGCTATTTTTGGACACGATAAACTCCGAAATTACGTCAGTAAAATTTTACCAGTCCCACTAACCTTAACCAAATAGAGAGGAAAAGATTTATGGTCTGTGTGTAATCGCCTGGTATGCAGAATTCTATGAATACCATACCAGCAAGTTTGTACTTCTTGTACCGTTTCCGTTCTGTTCAGGGTCATGTTAAAATTCGAATTCTGGCAGTGGAGATCTGTTGAGCACTATATCAGCAGGTAAACCCGTCATGAATCGTTCAATATATCGTTCACAGGACAGGAATGCATGCTCGCATTACAAGTTAGCCAAAAGGCGAGGCAAAAGTATATACTGCACTGAAAAATTAAAAAACAAAATCATATGACTGATCACTTGAGATTTCTATGGCCAGCAGTCCATACATAGCTCAGTGTTCGTTTGTGTGTGTGTGTGTGTGTGTTTGTAATGATGTGCTTTATGCAAAGTTTACTGTATTTTTTTACATTTAGACACACTAGTTAATTGAAACATCTTTATGTGCATGCTGCGACGCGATGACCTAACAACGTATAATCATATAACCAAAAAAAGAATATACGTTGTTCTATGGATGCATGACTGCATGGCCTGAAATATTGAATCCGGCTCATACATGATGTATAGTCTGAAATACATGTGCAACCATTATTCAAAATGATGTTGAATGAAACACAGTTTTGTTTCTTAGGTGTATGTATTGGGTTTGGGCCACTTCTCAAGTCGTCTGTGTTGGTGGAAGCTAGTTAAAACATCGCAGTTTTTCATTTGATCCGGACTTCCGCGACGACACGAATGGTATCAAAAGTTTTACTGTCACATTAAAGGTAATACTATTTTGCATTTTGAGACTTATGATTGATATATTTGATAATTTTTTAAAGTGAAATATTTGCTCAAAGCCTTTGATAAGTTTGAATTCTTCCGACAAAAAGGGCTCATGGTGGTATAGAAGCCTTTATGGTGGTAAGTTTCTCTCCACATGGAAGGGCTCATCTTGATACATAAGCCTTTACGGCGCTGAGCTCCTAATCTTAAAGGGGCTCATATTTGCAGGTGGGTTGCTGATACCAGTGGGTATCTCGCAAGAGTCTTATTCCTAAAGGAAGACTGCACCGTCCTACAGACCATATTAAATCATACGATACCTTATTATTTCAAGAAAACAGTTTTTCAAGTGTCTCTCATAATGATAAAACTCCTCTGCTGGCCCCAGACAATCCCCTGGGTTACATTATCCAAAGTCCGAATTGTTACAACCACTGCGCGCGTGGCGGCCATAAGTTTGTTTATGTCAAATACGTTCTAGCCACATGGCCAAGCTATCTAGCCAGTGCTCTGCGGACGGGTGATAGCATGTTGGTATGAATGTTTTAATTCCTTTATGAACAGTAGATATGCCAAACAAAATCATAAAAATGCAGAATATTTATCTGGCGTACACTATCAAACTTTACGTTTGAATTTGGAATACCAGAACCTTAAGAATACATTGTCAGGTAGGGGCGTCTGTAGTTGCTGGAACGTAAGTGACGTCAGCGTTTTTGCCATAGGCTTCTGCTGATCGGGGAAGGGGAATAATTCTGGACGCAAGGGCCAAACCCGGTAACTCTAGCTCTCCTTATTGCGTCATATTACATACGCGCACGGTAACTAACAGAACGATGATCTTTCTTAGCAAAATTGACTCGGTAGACGTCATAGATAATTTTTAGAGAGAAAAAGCATTGAAAAACGGAAAATTATTTTTGATGTGCGTAGCCTAGTCTATATGATGTGGACGCAACGTCTTGGTGTAGGGCGGGGAGGAGGCTAGGGGTAATCAATTGCTGTCAAAAGTGTAATTTTTTTCAACTTTACTGGCCAGGAAAAGGGTGCGAATGTCAGTGGCTATGAAAAGCGTAATATTGAAAGTACTGTGAAAAAGACAGCTGTCCATACATGTGTGTGGGTTGAAGAGGAGAGGGGAGTGTGGACAGGGCAACAATCTGAAAGCAATTGGTCACAAGTGGAGGGAGAGGAAGAATGATTATAAATGGCTATGCATATATACTATCCTGCCGAAGAATGGGGATGAGCACTTATTCTCCAGCTATATTGTTTCAATATTCTATAAAGAAAAAGGCTATCATATCCAGAAAAGATTNGGGTGTGGGGGCGGGCATGGTGAGGTTGCTTACATAAAGATACATTTTTCTTTTTCCTGTCTCTGACTCTTCATATGCCTGTCTCTCTCTCTTCCTCTTGCTGTCACAGATCGCTCTCTCTCTCTTTTTTTTCTCTCTTGCTCGTTCTGTCTCTCTCTGTGTCACTCACTATGTCTATTTCCCCTCTTACTCTTCTTCTCTCTGTCACTCGACGTCACTCTCTGTTTTTTCCCTCTCGCTGTGATTTCTCATCCTCTTAATCTCTTAGCAAGTCATCGTATCTCTTTTTCTCCTTTGCTCCTTCATTTATTCTATTCTATTCTATTCTATTCTATTCTATTCTATTCTATTCTATTCTATTCACCAGATCTAATTCTTTTTCACTCAGTGTCGCTTGTTCATTATCAATCCTATCAAGCATTGTATTTCATTCTTTCTTTCTCTCTCTCTTTTTTCACCGTGTCAGTCTCTTTTTCTTCCCCCGACCCCCCCCCCCNCCCCCCCCCCCCCCCCCCCCTTCTTACTCTCTCTGTCTCTCGCGCTCCCTCTCTGTCTCTGCTACTCACCAGGTCTCGTTCTCTTTTCCTCTCTCTGTTACTCACCATGTCTTCTGTCTCTTCTCTCCGCTATTCACTACGTCAGTTTCCATCTCTTCCTCTCTCTTTCTCAGTCTTCATCCTTTCTCTTTCTTACTCTCTCTCTCTCTCTCTCTGTCTTTCTGCTAATCACCTTGGCCCTCTTTGTTTCTTATCATGTCTCCCTTTTATCTCTCACTCTCTGTGTCACACAGATTGTCTCCGTCTCTATCGCTCTATCTCAGTCACATACTAGTATCTCGTTATTTCTTCCCACTCTCCCCTCCACATACTACAACTTCCCTCCCCTTCAATCTCTCTCTCTGTCACAAAATTTTCACTCTCTCTCTCGTCACCTGCCTCTCCCCCCTCTCCCCCCTCTCTCTCCTCTCTCTCTCTCTCTCTCTCTCNCTCTCTCTCTCTCTCTCTCTCTCTCTCTCTCTCTCTCGGTGCTGCACATATCACATGATTCTCTCCTTTTTTTTTTTTGGTCACATCCCAGTCTCACTTTCTCTATCTTCTATCTCAGATTTCATATCGGTCTATCTCTTTATATCCGTTCTTCTGTCACATTCGTCCTCCCTCTTTCTGATGGTCATATTATACTAGTCTGTCTTTCTCTCACATACATACTATACCACGTATATCTCTATCCATCCCTCTCTCTGCCATATACCATGCTTCTCATTCTCAGTTTCCTACAGGGTCGTATCACTCTCTTCTCTCTACTGTAACAATTTGTATATGTATGTATGTGTGTACGTTGTGTATGTGGGTGTGGGTGTGTGTGTGTGTGTGTCTCTCTCTCTCTCTCTGTGTGTGTGTGTGTGTGTGTGTGTGTGTGTGTGTGTGTGTGTGTGTGTGTGTGTGTGTGTGTGTGTGTGTGTGTGTGTGTGTGAAAGATAGACTACTTCATTGCTGTGTGGTCACACGATTAGTTTCTGTATACTCTTAATAAGAAGAGAGATGTTCTCTTGCGTGTGGGGCTTATGTCAAAGATATGCCCTTTTGTGGAGAGTTAATCAACGCTGTAAGCCCTTTTGTCGGAAAATACTGGCAAAGATAAGCCCTTGTTTTCGAACTGGTTCGCGATAGTTCTCAGACTATAGACACTTTCACGAAACTACTTTGTCCGGAGGTAGATATCCACATTTACATACTAAAAATGCAAAAAAGTCGTTTTGACGAGAAAACCACTGTTGTCAGAAGACGTTAGATTTGTGCTGCTATAAAATCAAGTAAAACAGCTAATAGTGTGTAATGAACAACCCAGCTATTGATTAGTAGACAGACTAACAGGGTGGCAAAATGATGTTAATAAAATAAAGAAGTAAAGGAACAACCTCTCTCTCTCTCTCTCTCTCTCTCTCTCTCTCTCTCTCTTTCTCTTTCTCTTTCTTTCTCTTTCTCTTTCTCTCTCCTCTCGCGCTCTCTCTTGCTCTCTCGTCTCTTTGATATTGATTTGTCCTCAGTTTTAGTGGACTTGTCGGCAAAAGGGAAATATTACATTCTTCAAACATGGCGAAATTATCAGCACTAAGCAGGTAATTCTTGGTTTTTATATTTGTTCACATGATTCGTCAATACTTTATTTAATAAGAGTTAGTATCTATATAGATAGAAATTGATAGTCACAATAGTCATTTCAGTCATCATGAAAATGGCGACTCTAATCTAGAAGCTCCAAACCCAAGATGGCACTATTCAATATTGTCTCAGAAAGCTTAACGCTATGCACCTCGTGGAAATGGTTTTAAAATATGGATATGGTGTAAAATGCAACTATTGCTTGATACAATACTATAAAATACTAATACTGGTTGAAAACAAACATGGTATGAGATAGATTTATTTGTTGTACAATATAGGAATACTATCAAAAACACTGGCAAAATGTGTTACACCAAATTTGTGAAACAGACTATTTTATCAAATGGGCATTTAGACTACCCACTTCACAAAATGTCCATCCCACCGCTCATTTCATGAATTATGCAGTATTTTAGCACAGTTCATGGAAAACCACTATGAAAACTGTTCACGTCATGATATGGACAACATTTATGAATGAAAGATTAATTTTCACTCACAGATTTCCAATACTTCAGGAATTACATCACGCCTAGCTACAACAGAAAGTGTATAAGAGATAGACTAAGTACACTGCTCATCATTAATAATTTAATCATCAGTCCTCACTTCGAAAATGTAGCAAATATTTGATTTACACACACACACAAAAGTTGATAACATTCTCTGTCACGATAAACTTTTTTTACTCCAACATTTCTGTTGTCCATTTGAAAATTGTTGGAACACACTCTGACTAAACATTTTATGACGATCATGTTGATTCTTCAAGAAATTATGTCAAAGTTTTTAAGTGGGGACTATTGAAGAGTTATTTATGATGGGCAGTATATAGTAAACAAAAGTTTACATGTGATGGCGCAATAAAAATAGTGTGATTAATGTTACTCATCAAATTTTACTTCACACAAGTTATGCCAAATGTTCAAAAATGTGTACAGCCCGCAGAAGATTAAAGAAAAAACGAAACTATTTTATATCTAAGCAGTTAATGTGATGGATAATTATTTTCAAGTGAAGTATCCAAGAAAGTTTCTGTAGTTCACTTGTTGCCAGAAGTTTCTACATGTTATTACCAGGGTCACAGTGTGAATAATTTACTAAAGCTTTCAGAATTAATACAACCCTGCTTCATTAGTAACAGTAAGAAGAATTTTGAGCAGTTTATAATTCGTTTTAGCTGTACTAGTAACGAAAGATTACAGTGTAAATTCAGGCAGATTAAAGAGGGAAAAAATGTATACCAAGCAGAACTGAACCCTTGGGAACTTGCGTGAAACAATCAGCACGATTAGCCATTCGGTCACCGAGGCTCTGTAGTTAATGACCGACTGAATAATTAAATAGTATACTATTCCAAAAAAAAAAAAATCACCGGCCTTAGGTGGGAGAGCATGGTAGCAACCTTCAAGATTAGCAGAGAAAAGACTTTCAGCCTTAAAGAGTTAACATTGTTAGCTTGGAATGTGGCGCCTAAAACGATCAGGAAATGCATTGTGTTTAGAAATTAAATGATGTGGTTCAGATATGAAATTTTACGAGGGAAATGAGCAAAAGAGGTCACGTTGTAAATGTAGCAGTGGTAAGCTTAAATACCAATGCCTTTATTGGTAAGGTCCTTTACTATTCGGTACTAGGAATTTAGAATTTGGATCTAATGCTTTTCTGCCCTCTGGCTATTTGTTCTCCGTGTCCAGTGGTTAACGAATGCGAAGAAGCATATAACGTAAGAAGGTAGGATTAGACTGTAGCCCGTCAGGCCAATGTTGAATTGAAATGTAGTTTTAGTGCCTTTTTACGATTGTTAGGTGCACTCTCAATGAAATAGGGTTAAAATAACACAAGAATAAAAATAAATTTATGCTACGCCACTGGCTGTTACCACTGTAAATTACTTCAGTGGTGGTGCGTGGTCCAGATTTGTGGTAGGCCAAAATAAAATCGCGAGATAGGAATGCGCAGTCTTTAGTTGATTAAGTTGTAGTCGGTCCAACAATAATGTAGGTTGTTTTTTTTTTTTAACATGACGGGTTTGCTTTAAATATATAATTGGAAAGTCTAGATCTGGAAGAGTGGGAGGGGGTGGGGAGATATTAAAACCATAATTTTCTCACTTCACTCAGGAGGATGGTTTTGGAAAAGATAGTCTTGTAAAAAAAAAAAAAATAGTCTTGTCCTACTTGTCGCTGATTGAGGATGGCCCTTAGTTGAGGGGAGGATGGGTGGGGGAGGGGGGGGTGAAAAAAATGCATGAGAAAATATTAAGAAAATCATCAGTTTAATGTGAATATTTTTTTTCACTGGGGAAGGAGTTAGGGAGAGGGTGTGAAGAGGAGATTGAAACACTGTAAATCTAGACATGACCTATTCATTCTGTTTTGTTTTATTGATTATGATGAGAANGGGGGGGGGGGGGGGGGGGGGAGAGGGTTAAGGCTGGGATGGGGTAAGCAGGATCTAGGAAGCAACCTAGAAACGGAGAACAAATTTCTGCAAGCTTACGTTCAATCCAAAGACTTGATACCAGTGCTTTGTTCGGGATAACCATACCAGAGAAGGCGGAAGGGAGCTGTGCCCATTGTCGTAAATATAGTTTAGCTAATATCTAGTATAGTCTAGCTGTTAACCTACCAAAAAAGTTGTATGTGTCCCAGTTTTCAGGCGATTTTGTGTGTCTCGCATCTGATGATGGCCTGGGAGCATTCAATGCATGGGTTTTATGCCTTCGACTCTTTAAACTCAGTGCAAAACATTAGATTCAGGTTACAGAAGCCTAATCCAATTTGCCTCTTTGAGCCAATAAATTGTTGTCTGTAGGGTCACTTAAAAAAAAATTCCATAATCTTCAAGTCTTCTTTAATAGTTTGCAACATTCAATTAGCTTTTCAAAAATGATTTTTAAAATGTAGGTCTTTTATTTCGTTTTCGAGCTACGAACCAATACATCGGAAGCTAACGTGTTTCCTTATTGACGAGCGCTCCGCACAGAAGGCCACACCGAAACCGAAGTAAATGACCCAAAATTCAGGTTTGGTTTACAAAATCAGGCTAGAATGCACACTAATTCGTAGGCAGGTTCACAAATCTAGCGCCCATTCTGTCCATATTAACCTACATGAGATGACATAACATAAAAGAAAAAAAAATGTCTGCCTACATGGATAGGAGGCTAAAAACTTAGCGGAAAGCAATCCACACTAACATTGATGTTTTTGCAGGAAATTATATTTTAAATCTACGTTTATTTT
The DNA here is from genome assembly GCA_033807755.1 of Ellobium chinense. Taxonomy (NCBI): domain Eukaryota; kingdom Metazoa; phylum Mollusca; class Gastropoda; order Ellobiida; family Ellobiidae; genus Ellobium; species Ellobium chinense. The sequence continues at coordinate 903,743 of JAWQUT010000009.1, read as the reverse complement.
AAAACAAGAGCCACATGATTGAGGGTGTAGAGAATTTAATATGGCAGCTACAGCTGTCATACTTTCCCAAAAATCTCATACATACACTGCGGGCAATAATGTAGAATGTGAATCTACAATTACAGCCCTCCCTCCTTAATTTAGACGTGATCCTCAAAAACAAATAGAGCGTCAATCATCGAATCATGTAACATAAAGAGATGATTCTGCTGTCCAGTTGTAGGTTTTATTGCATGGCAACTTAAATGACGATGAGGAATAGACGTTTTCAAGCCTCCTAATGGACATGTAAGATAACTACTCCCAGATACGTAAATTGCACATTTAATATGGTCAGTAAACAGTATTAACAGATTTAATGGTACAGGCAAATGTGATGAACTGCTGGTGACCTTGATTTCCTATCTATTAAAAGTGGACATGCTACAAATATGCTGTTTATCAGCGGTGTTTTCCTGCTAACTTACCGTAAAATGCAGTTTAAAGTGGTAGCCCCTAAAGAAAATGTGAGTCATAAATAAGAGGGTGCAGTTGTTCAGCTGCCAGTGATTGCTAAACTGTTAATCCGATTCCACTGCTGTTAGTGTCATAATAATTAAGAAAACATGGATCATGTTAAAAACCAAAATTTTGTGTACAGTGACTCGACCTACGTCATGAGAGAAACCAAGAACTGGGTGAGGTGAAGTTCTCAGTCTACAGGTAAAGCTAAGGATTGCTTTGACTTTGGTGTGAACAGACATATAACCGAAGATGGCTTGAACACTGAAAAAGACTCGTACCTACAGCTAATTAGCAAGAATCAACAAGTTAGTTTCTTAATGTTTGTTGTTTTTTTTCCCCTCATGCTTAGAGATGCACAGTGAAACGTCGACATTGATAACTCATTAATAAATTACCTTGTTGTTAAGTGCGATTTCACCTGTACAGGTTCATAGTTGGTGTGCCTTGTTGCCAAATATGATTTCACCCGCACGGATTCATTATTATTCTTTCATTTCATTATTGAGACCTATCTCGATATTACGAATGCCTGGATAAAACGTATATTTTTGCTTTGAACCAAGGTATGCATTATATTAAGACTCTACTGTAGATGTGATCATATGCATTGTGAATAAGGCGTACAAAGACCAAGAAGGCTTATGTAATATTACAACTGATATTAATTTTGAATGATAAAATTACATTTTTATGCTTTGAGACAAGTGTTTTTGTAGCATGAAACTAGAAAAAAGATTACCCAAAAAGTGAGATATATATTGTACCGAACTGTGGTGAAGGAATGAAAAATAGTTAGTGATTGACAGTTTAAAGATTTTTGCTGCTACTGCTACTGCTGCTGCGGCTGCTTCTACTGCTGCTAGTGCCATTGCTGCTGCTGATACTGCTGCTGCTGTTGTTGTTGTTGTTGTTGTTGTTGTTGTTGTTGTTATTGTTGTTGTCGTGGTAGTGATGATGGGAGATGGTGTAGTAGTGGGAGTAAAAATATCATGAACTCAATGAGAGGTAGCATTTTCTTCAGTCATAAATCCTAATGGAGAGTTGAAACATACAGCATACTAATGCATGGAAAGCTTGCCGCCGTTTTGAGAAGGGTAGACTATTTATAGATTTGGATATTGCGCCTAGGTATGTGGCAGTTTGTCTGACATAATGTTTGAAAGGAAATATTTACTGTTATATATTCATTTAGCTGGTAAATTCATAATGTAAGGCTTTCATACATACAAGGAGACATGTCAACACTATATTTACTTTCATTGTTCAATGATCTATAAAAGCTGAAAGTGGGTGAGAAAGGAATGCTTTTAACATGACATCCAGAAAAAAAAAAGAAAATAACAAACACTGAAGTACTTATGAGGTGCTTGAATATATAAATTAAATCAACAGTCTTAGTGTTATTCATCAGTGTTAATTACCTTATGCTGCTTACCATATAACTTGGCTTAAAGCGACGAGAACAATTACAGATGCACTTGTTAGCTCTCTTCTAGAGAAGTTCATTTCATTAAATTGGTCACTGTTTAATGTCATATTATCTTTGTTATAAGAGGTCTATGATCACATTCAAAGCTCTTGGCGTCCAAGCGATGATCCATGAATATAGTGTGGGTTGCATAGCATAGGTCACCTATTAGTCTGTAGGTTCGAACACCTCAGTTTCTCAGAAAATTTTTCTGGTTTCACTTTGCCCAGTAACATCATTCTGAATTTTCTTTAAAAGATCTGAACTCAATCAACAGGGATCAGAATGACATCTACAATCATTGATATGGCTACATTTGCACTGTAATGCCATCTTCCCTTCAGCTTTTATTTTTCGCGTATACTCAAGAGTCGAAAAGTAAAAAGAAACAAGCCAAAATGTGCAGGATTATCATTTCTCTCCCCTAATAACTGTCTCTGATTGTGTGGCAGTATCAATGGTGGCATTATTGCGATGCAACATTTATTTAGCATGGATGCTTTTCTATTCAAAACTCGAACATGCTCGGCGCACAATAGCCTACCACAGTGCAGTGAACTAAGGTTACTGCCTATAGATGAACTGTGTTGTTCTTGAACAGGCTAGGTGGTACTATGTCCTGCAACGGCCACGGCAACTGCGAGCATAACATGTTAGTAATAATATAACAGATTATATATATATATATATATATATATATATATAGTCTATATATAGCCTATGTAGCTAAGCAGAAATGCGCATCTTAAGTCCTTGCAATATCTTTATACTGCAATACCATAACAACCATACTCTAGCCAGTTTCTCAGTGACAGTATGGTAGAGCGCAATTCATTATTAGATATGTTTAGACCAGTTTGATATAACTACAAAAGCATTTGCGTCTAAGAAATATTATTTCACTGTTCCAAAACATTAATGTCTAAACTGTACATTAGCCTCTTGACCAAAGCAGTCTTTATTCACATTGTAACCACAATCCTATGAATAAGCAGGAAATAATTCATGAACAATTCTTGATTCCCTACTATTTGGCTGTTAGTACGTATGAGACTGTTAGCTTTCAAGACGGCTACAGCCATAATTTTATGTCTGTTGACAATGAAGTCAAAGCAATGCTTAGCTTACATACACACTGGGAATTTCACTTCATCCAGTTCTTGGATCCTACTGGCGTCACTGTACACAAAATTTCGGTTTTAACATGATCCATTTTTTTCTTAATTACAGTCGACTCCGCTTAATAGCCCTCCGCATAATCGCATTTTCTGCTTAATCGCCTCGTTTCCCAGGGAACTGAGATTTTTCTATATAAAAGTCACTGGATAATCGCCTCTCACTCCGGAAAATCGACCACTCTTCAGCGCCCGTGAATTCATAGATCAGCTGTTGAAGGATTACAGTTGACAAACAAAATAATGTACATAGACAGTTTAACTGCGCGACGGATGGCACACACACGGGGAGTGACAGCTCCCACGCCGAAATAGGTGTGATAAGCATTTCCTCCCCACCTGTCCCCCTTCGTCCCACGCTACGCATCACCGCCGTCTCCCGTCCGATAATGCTAATGCTCCGAAAGCGTTAAATAGACTCCTCCCCCCC
>JAWQUT010000009.1:886643-900114 GCA_033807755.1 Ellobium chinense | reverse complement strand
AAACATCGTATTGAGAATGTCTGGTGGATTTCGGCTAGATCAGAGAACGTGTCATGTGGATGAACTGTCGATCCAAACCGTGCCATCCTACTCCTTAATGTCTGCTGGGCTACTGCGAGGTGGCCAATGAGAGAGACCGCGGAGATCAAAGATTTTGTGCGCTACAATACCGTCAAACTCGAGTCTGTCCTAAGTCTGGCGACGAAAAGGCACCAATGCACGACATCAAACACGACATCAAAGACATTTAACCCATTACCAAAAATATGGCCGAAATTACCTTCTCCGCTTAATCGCTTCTCTGCTTAATCGCCCACTTTTTCCGTGATCCCGAGGATGGGCGATTAAGCGGAGTCGACTGTATTATGACATTTACAGCACTGGAATCGAATTCACAGTTAAGCAATTACTGGCAACTGAACAGCTGCACTCCTTTATTTATGACTGATATTTTCCTTAGGAACTACCATTTTAAACTGTTCACAGTATCGTTGCGAAAAACACAGGAATGATAAACAGTATATTTGTAACATGTCCAGTTTTAATGCCAGGAGATCAAGGTCACCAGCAGTTCCTCACATTTGCCTGTACCATCAAATCTGTTAATACTGTTTACTGACTATATTAATTAGCAATTTACATACCTGGGAGTAGTTATCGAACATGTATGTCCATTAGTAGGCTTGAAAACGTGTTCATCATCATCATTTAATTTGTCATGCAATAAAGTCTTCATCCGGACAACAGAATCATCTTTTTATGTCACATGGTTCGATGATTGACGGTATATTCACCGTTGAGGTCACGACCAAATTAAGGAGGTATAAATTTGTACAATCAGTCCTACATTATTGCACGCAGTGTATGTATGAGCACATAATTTGTAAAATACACCTCTAGAAAGCTGTTGGGAAAGTATGACAGCTGTATCTTCCATATTAAATTCCCTACACCTTCAATCATGTGACTCTTGCTTCAAAATGATCGTAAATTTAGGAAAAAATTCCTCCAAAAACGCAATATTAGTACGCAGATGCTTTCCGTTCTGCTTTTAACCTCTTACAAATTATGTAGGCAGACTTTCTCACTTTCATATTATCATATAAAAAGGGTCTATTTCCGATGACATAAAAGTGTGTAATAATTTTTTGGTATGTCAGGCGTTACATACATTAGATATCTAACCTGCTATGAATACTTTGATTTGGAAACCTCTAGGCGTATGAATATGAACATTTGAATTAAAAGTACTTGAAATGTCACAGCGTTTCTGTGGTCTAAAGTTTCCTGGATGGTTTGGATCTACTTTGTGTTGCATAACTGTGTGGTTCATTCAGTTCAGCTGTGATTGATGTGTCTCAAACAGAATGAGGGCCGCTTCAGGGTCCCTTTCACGATTAAAAGTTAATTTTTTAATTAGTTAGAGTTTATATGATAAAATCGACATAAAACTTTTGGNATATATATATATATATATATATATATATATATATATATATATATATTGTTTATAAAATTTGTTATACATTTGTCGTAGTCGTTTGCCAGAGGCTCGCGAATGCGATAAAGGTATAACTTGTTTCATAATTCTGATATCAAACAAACACTCATTACAGATCCTCTATTTATGTCGTATCATGAAGATTAATATTCTTAAATTTTAACCCAGCTTTCAAGCTTAGAAGGGCAATCAAAAGAAAACAAAATTGACTTCAATTAGACACCCTGACTTTTGTTAAGCGTCTATGGTGTAGAATTATAAAATGTCGGGGGTCTTTCTTAACTTTAGGTGGACATGAGAACCCTGCCAGCACCTGCATCACGATGTTTATTTCAGCATTCAGTTTATTCCAGTCAGGTCTAGACGATTTATTTCCTCGTGGAGGGTAAAACATTAACATAACCAATTCACCTTTTTGCAGTCTGGCGTCCAGTCTGGACGCGTTTTATAACCATTTTTGAAATAGTCTAAACGCTTTCCCGCGCCCTCCCCCACAAATCATTTCAGTACTTAATACGAACCGCGTGATCTCTCTTGACGATACAGTCACTGACTGTCACTCACATTTTGTAGTAATTCAGTCTAATTTAACGTTCATTGGGACGTTAGCTGCATGTATAAACTCGATACTCACATTTTACTACAGTAATTTTTTGCAATTGATTGTATTATGAACTCATACATAGCAGTGCCCATTTCATGAACTGGGCAAACACATTGATATTTCATGAACTGGGCAAACACATTGATATTTCATGAAATGGGCACCGGACTAGACATTTCATTAATTGGGCAGTCTGGTTGACCAGTTCATGAAATAGGCTGTTACACAAATCAGGTGTGACATCATAAACGCGAGAGTGGTATGGGAAAAAGAGGCATAGACAGCCTGTAGTGTAAAATGTATTATAGCGTGACATAAGACATGAGTGTAATATGATATACAAATTGTCAGTTTGACGGACTGGCCTACTGCTCGCCCTGTGACGTTATGTGGTATAAACATTTTGAGCCATTGATGTATTGTACAGAATTATATTTACCCATGGCTTCGATAATGAATCTCAGAATGAGAATAAACTTTTAAAAATTATGTAAGATGTCTTCTGGAGACCCCATATTTTCATTCGATCTGGTCTTTGTCGTTTCCAGTTGTGGCGGAGTTTTGCTCCATTAAATTTGTGTTGGTGGTCTGTTTCTTTTTGGCGTAATACTTTTCTACTGTTATGTCATATAACAGACTTAGAGTACTATATTTATTATTATTATTATTGTAATGATTATGATGGTGATGATGATGATATGAAGGCCAAAGGCCTTAAAATGCTCCTTGCAGTGGAAAACAGAAATGAGTTATCTAGCCAAATAAATAGTGTAAACCCTAATATTGGTCAAGAAATTTTCAAAAATCTACACAAAATACTCGAAGAAGTAAAATATTCGCAAACATCCTTAACAAACAGTATGGTCATGTTTGCAGACCTAGGTCCAGGTCTTGTTATCACCAAAGCCCTATACACGGATTTAGATTGTAGATAAGGTAGACTAGAGATTATGCAATTAACAGTAGGAGTAGCAGTACTATAGTCCGTCCATCAAAAAACGGTTTTCGATGTTTTGGAATATCTCCGATTTCTTCTTATCAGCCTTGGTCAAATTTTGCATAGCCTCCTCTTTCAATTTGCCCTACTTAGAAACTATTTTTTGACACTGAAAGAGTTCGAAATACAACAGGTTTTCTTCATAAAGTTATATTACAAAAAACTCGACAGCAGCAAAATTGTGAACATTAGCTTAATAACAGCTTTATGCAGTGTGAAGTGCGGACACAAAGCTTTTACAGACGCAAACACCCTTGATGTGGATAATTGCAATAATTTCAAGTGAAGTGTTACATTGCATAGAGAAATTTCAGGAATTTTTTTAGCGAAATCAATACAACCCAAATCTAAAGTCTTTAGAAGACTCGACCGACCTCAATTTCCAACCCACTGTTAGACCACCTACTGAAGTTGATGCTACTCTTAACGACCTGATCACTGATCAGGAAGTCAGTAAATGTGTTAAAAAAATGAAAAATGGAAAGGCCGCTGATGAGGATATGATCATTAATTGATATATTAAAGCATCTATTGATACGATGCTACCACTTTATACAGAACTATTTAATGCTATAATGAATACAGGTACGTTATGTATTCCCAACAGTGGACTATTGGACAAGTAGTACCAAATATATAAAAACAAAGGTTCCCCAGATATCCCTGACAACAACAGATCCATAACCATTAACTGCTGCCTAAGCAAATTGTTTTCATTTGTACTAAATGAAAGGTTGGCAGTTTTCGAAGAGCGCACCACGACACTCTCAGAGAAACAGGCCGGATTCCGCTCCGGGTCTTCCACCTAGGATTATTTGTTTGTCTTGAAGACTCTTCTGGAATACCTGACCACATGGGTTGTTCGTATAAGCCCTATTCCTTCCGCCTGATGGCTGGTACATTCCGTTTCGGGGCACATCCTTATTTTGAGTTTGCTCTCTAACCAGTGGCAGTCCTCTGCGGACGAGAGCTGTTTTCCTGAGTTTGTTTAGAGGTGTCCTGCTCCTGGGCGATTGCGGTTCAGCGCTGTCGAGCTCTGCCTGCCCGTTTTCTTTTTTTTCCAGGGTGAGCTCCCTGGGCAGGCCTCGGCAGGTATCGGGACGTGTCCACTCGCCGGTGGGCCCAGCATTGCCTTACCTATCGAAGGAGTCCTGCTCTGCCGAGGGTTTCTGTAGGGTTACCCCTTCAAGTCCAACTTCAAGTTTTCCTGTGGACTCTGGGGGGTCGGTTCATTGGCGTCGACAGCTCGCCTTCCGCCAGAGCCGTGTTAGTGACACAGGGAGAACGGATCGAGTATGACCACACGTGAAGGTACGGTTGGCGTGGAATCACGCAGGCATTTCCCACTATTTCTGAGGGACCTGGCATATCAACCTTTAATCCCTTCTGGAATACATGAAATTTAAAAAAAAAAAATCCTGTTTGTCGCCTTTATAGACCTGATTCGGGCCTATGACACAATATCTCGCTTTTACTCACTACAAAAATTACAAAATCTTGGTAAAGAGTGGAAATTTCTTGCTCGTCAAACATAGCATGTACAGCGAACGCAAATCGTGTCTGAAAAATTACGCTTCGCGGCAGTTCGCTACAAATGTCGGTATAAAGAAAGGTTGCAACTTATCCTGCATGTTGTTTTCCTTTTTATGTCAGTGACCTCGAAGAGGGGATGCTTAGAAGAGACTGTAAGGGAGTTCGACTGTTCAGTGCTGATTGATGCAGTCACGTTTATGAGCATATTAATCTTGCTGTACGCCGACGATACTACTATAATCTCATGTAACCCAAATGATCTTCAGTATTCTCTAGAGATTTATTCAAAGTATTGTCGTAAATGGGACCTGATCATTAATACGAATAAAACAAAACTATTCATTGCTGGGCGAGATCGAAGAAAAAAGGCATTTACTTTAAGTAACGAAATACTCGAAACAGTTACACAAGTTACATATCTGAGCATTATTTTCAATTCTACAGAAAAAGCCAAGGAACTCAGTCTATCAGTCAGTTGTCAAATCCATCTATTTAACTCTCCAGTAAAGCCCATCCTCATCCATGGATCGCATTTTTGGGCGCATAAAAACTATACCTTGGTCGAAAAATTACAATGTAGTTCCTGAAATGCATCTTAGGCTTAAAATTCAACTCCCACACCTATGGTTGGCATCTTTCCGATATCAAATGATATAACTCAGAAAAGCCCGTCCTTTTGGTATCGACTGATATCGGGGAAACCCAATCAAATACAGTATAAGAATGTAACTATAATTTACAATTGTCTCTATACAATGATGAAGCTCACGAATCAAAATGTTAACTTTTATCGCTGTAGAACTGCATAAACTCGGCTTTAGCGAGAACTGGATAACACACAGTGCTGAATTATCTGTTACAAGTTTCTCATCCAAAATAAAGCGCAGACTAAAAGATCAGTATATCCAAACATGGCACGACCTAATCTCAGCATCAAACAAGTATACTTTCTATAAAATTATAAAAAGCACTCACATTTGAGAATTACCTTGATATTTTGCCTTGTGATTCAAGAATTGCAATTAGTCGTATATGAACATGTAACCGTCGCTTGCCAGTTGAGACGGATAGATGGTGCGGTTCAAGTATCCATGAACGTCAATGTAACCATTGTAATTTAGGCGTAGGAGACGAGTTGCACGCGCTATTTGAATGTAAAAAATTTACAAATGACAGACGCAAATTTCTCAAAGAAAAATATTACAGACACCCCAACACTCGAAAAGCCATGAACTGTTCTGCGATCAAAACAAACAGAACCTTTTAAATCTTGCCAGCTTTTGTAAAGCCATCTGATCTCCTGAACTTTTGATCATATTATTACACACCATTTCCTCCCCAATCACACCAAAATGTTAATACCATCTTTTGTTATCACCATTTCATTTTGTCCCTTATTTTAATTTCCTTTATTTAATTTAATGCACATGCAGTTACGTTCTTTTGTCCATATGTACATATGCAGTTTTATTGTTTTGTCTGTGAGTATAGATGCAGTTACATTGTTTTCTCTGTGAGTATATGAGGATCTGTAATGAGTGTTTATTTCATAAATTTGATACAAAACAAACACGAGTTTCAGATCTTTTTAATCATATAAACTCTAACTAATTAAAAAATAAACTTTTAATCGTGAAAAAGACACTGAAGTGGTGCGCCTATTTGAGACACCCCACGCACAACTGAACTAAATGAACCACACATGCGACACAAAGTAGATCCAAACAGCTGACAGTCATTGATGAACTTTAGACCACAGAAACACTGTGACATTTCAATCATTAATTCAAATGCTTAACTGAACTGAAACTGAAACAAGGAGAGAATGATGACACGCGATAGAGAGAAATATTTATTTTTTTTTATCTAGAGGGAGGGAAACCCCATGGCAGTGAAAATAGTTACAAAAGAAATGATGTCACATATTCATGACGTCACAAAAGAAATGACGTCACCTTTTCATACGCCTAGAGGTTTCCAAGACTTTCGATCAAAGTGCTCGTGTGACATGCCAAAAATTATTACACACTTATATGTCACCGGAAATATATATTTATTATGTTAAATATTGTTCTGTCTCCGTACTGCCATACATTAAATCATCAATGTCTGACCACTCATATGTTACTGTGTAGCCTGGGTTCGTCCTGAATAAAACTGAACTTGAATTAAATTCATTTTAGCAGAATTCTGACCAGTCAGAAGCTCGAGGCGAATAGTGATCATGATTTAAGGAGGAGAATGGATTGTTTCCGATGCCACTATTCTCTAGACATGACCATGTTTCTTGATCATGACGTTTTTAATGTGTTTTTTTTTTCTATTGAGTCCGCTGGAAATTTGCGTGCTAAAGTTGTTAGATCTACTGCTTCTATGCAGAGAATTTACAATAAACTGGAAGAAAGGTGGGATATAGTTGACATCTCAAGACGCAGGGACCCCCAGAAAACTGCGGCTTCATGCCGGCCAAAGAATCATTGATCTCCATATTCGCGGCAAAAGCATGGGTCTTCACATCGTGTCCTGCTGGCGCTCAGTACATTCATGAAATGAACGCTGAAATATTCGTGGACTATTTTAGTTTCTTATCCGCTACCTTATCTCAAAATTCAGCCGTAGTCATGGACAATGATTCCTATCACACTGAGAAACAATTGGACCCCAAGGTCCCAACATTATTCAGCACAAATGCTGGTGTAAAAAAACATTTTTTAAAGGAATTTTCCATATTACCTTGTTCGAGCGATATAAGGAAAGCTGAATTACATGTTTTAGTGAATAATACACGCAGTGAATAATGTGAATAGTAGTAAATAAATTTACTAATTTATTGAATAATACACACGCACACACACACACACACACACACACACACACACACACACACACACACACACACACACACACACACACACACACACACACACACACACACACACACACACACACATCAGAATAAATTCATGCATATTCTATGAAATTGATTGTGTCATTGGAGAGGACAGTCACGGTGTCTATAGGCTTTCCCAGACCAATCTGACAGAACTTGTCTGGACCCAGTTGAGGAGTGCTGTGCCCGTTCCAACATTGATCTAAACTTTTAACAAATACTGCAGTTCACATCGGATAATGCAGCCAGCCGTGTCAGAAAGATTGAAGGTGACGAGACTACAGTCATGATAAAATATATTTCCTTTCATAAAACGTATGAAGTTTAACACCCCATTTACAACAGTCATTGCATTTTTCCACATCAAGAATGTTTGCGTCTGCGAAATCCCCAGGAAGCTGTAAACTAGGTTCACATAAGAGCAAATCCAAAATTTCTGGTAAATGCAATGGTGTTTTTTTTTACCTACTGACAGATGGAGTATACAAAGCTCACGTCACATGCACTTATTCGCCTAGTAACTTACAGCCTAAATGACCAGCTTGGAATTTTGCGATTCTAAGTTTGAGGTTGTCGTTGTTTTCAAAGATTTAAACAAACAAAATAAAAAACAACATTGAAGATGGACTGAAAACTCAAGTATTATGAATACAAAATACCGTAGGCGATATAAATGAATTATAAATTACTGACTAGCATAAAACACGGAAGTGAGAAACATTTCTTTCTTAAGTGCAGTATTACACATCACTTGAAACATTCATTGCGTTTATCCACATCAAGAATGTTTGCAACAATGAAAGCTTCATGTCAGCACGTCATATTCCGTGATGCTGTTAATAATAATAATATAATAATGCGGTTTGTAAGTCTCATATCCAGGCTAATGCCCGCTCATGCGACTTCACATTATTATTACCCCAGCAGGCCTGATCACTCTAGGACTTTCTCGACTCCCTGGGGAGCATACAGTGCCGCTGCCATTTATAGGCGCTGATCACTAGCATTCTGACAATGTCTTCCACTGCCCATAGCCAGGTACCCATTTTACAGACGGGTGGACTGAGGACAAAGTGAATGAAATGCTTTCCCAAGGCACTTACAACACGACCGTGGTCGGGAATCGAACTCAGGACCTTTAGATCTTGAGTCCGACGCCGTAACCATTAGGCCACGCTGCTTCACAGTTGGCAGTCTTATTTTCACCATTTCGTTTCGGCCGAGTTTTTATATATAACTTCATGAAGAAAACTTTTTTATTTCAAACTCTATCAGTGTAAAAAAGAGTTTCTAGTTAAGGCAAACTGAAAGAGGAGGCCATGCAAACTTTGACCAAGACTGGTCGAAGCAAACCGGTGATATTCCAAAAAGACGAAAACCGTCTAATTATTCTTGGAAGCACTATAATAGCAGTTACGATAGTATAATATATACGAGATGGTAGTCGAGTTGTGGTGATGACGATAGATGGCGGCGGCGGTGGTGGTGGTGGTAATGGTGATATGGATATTATAGTATCTTTGGGGATAGTCTTAAGGTTGAGGAAGTCACATACGTTTGTTTCCATTTTTGATGCGGTTATTGAGTTATCAGCGACGTTTGAGCCAGCTATTCATGAAACGCTAATCTAGGCTTACGATTACAATGAACAGGCAGAGTCATTTCTTGTTGTTAGCGAGGTACAAGCGTTTTTGACCCTCAGAACACAAGCATACATAATAATCGGCTGTTAGAAGTATAAAACTCAATAAGTGTGACTAGAAGGGACGTTTAATATGGGCGATTTGAAATCCACAAAGTTAAAACTAGTCTTGATCTCTCAAAGAAGTTACTATTTCTAAATAAGATCTAGATTGAATTGTGTTTGGCATTCCACCGCATCATAACAATTACAGAAAAAAAAAAAAACACTGGCCAAGTAGAAAAAATCTGAATGAAGTAGATCTAGATAGGCTAGCTACTGTTACCCAAAGTCGCAAAACAAGTTCGTCTGAAACTGCCGTAGCTCCAGGGTCTAAGACCTGCCTACCTTGAGCAAGAAACAGCAGGAAACTTATCAGACAATAATTTCTCAAATCTTGGTGGAGTCGAGACCTAAATCTCATTAAAGTACACCAGGTTTACCTCGTAATGGTCGTTAATAAACCCTCAACACATAAACATCTATAGTGCGTTCACAAAAAGATGAACAAGGCATTTTAAAAATATTTTTTCCTACTGAATGAACTGTTTCCAAAGTATGCATATGCTTTTAAACCAGTTTGTCTGAACACAAAAATTTTTTTTTGCATTATCTGTGTCTGTGATAAAAGTTTTCTTCGTAAATATTTTGAAATAAACAATTATAGGTAAGTTTCTCAAAAATGTATAGTTGTACAGTATTTTTTTTTTTGAACCCACTCCTTTTTGATTGGCGCAAGATTGGTTAGTATGCAGGTTGTTATCTTTCTCTTATTGGATGTTGTTATTCATACCTATCGTTGTTAATATTGTTGAAGTTATATCCCCTGTCCCTTTTTTCCTCGTTATTTTCTACAAAGGGGTAAAGGGGCATTTACACGTGGGGATTGGTCGCATGCGAGACAACTCGCGACTTCTCTTACGCAATTTCCCCCCAACTTATTTCCATTTACATGTGGCGATCTTATTGATACAAATCCCGTGATGCAACGCCAGTCTGCCACTTGTACAGATTTTTGCTACGGTGGGGTAGGTGGCCAATTGACAACCCATTTTCAAACCAAAATTGAACACAAAATTCGTCTCTAGTAAGTTATTGGAAAAATCGTGAAAAAACAGTGAATTGGGTGCAAAAGCAGATTTTCTTCATTTCAACAGTGAAATGACGGTGGGTTTTCTCTCAATAATGCTTCTACATTAGAGAATTGAAAAATCACTCTTAGGTAAAGCAAATGACCCGGTGGCAACACGCACTCAAACAAGATGACTCAGGACCAGTATCTGGATTTAATCTTCCACAGGCATTCTAGGGATCTTTAGGATCTGTACATTTTAATAAAACCCAAGATCGTCTCCTTGGACCACGTCGTCATCGTGGAATTTACACACAGCGTTGGTGTGTAGCCTGGGCACATGCACAGTGCCAGCGCAAAACAATGTGTATCATTTTAATAATCGCCATTTTTTAAAATCTTTTGAATAAAGCATTAAATCGAGGTCTGTACGCGCCGACTTTGTTAATTTTGATACGCTGATTACGAATATGTCATCAGTTTTAAGCTAGGATGAGTATTTAACTATTTATTTGCAATTAAAAATCACCCCACTCACGAAAACATCAAAGGAAGCCGCCACGTGATTTAGTGGCTACCGATCGTACGCCCAAAAGTCAAGCAGGGCTTGATTTCTGGGGACATACGATTTTTCGTATTGAGTTCATGCGATTTTGCGTTTACACGTGGCAATTTCTCGCCATGATCCTTGCTCGGGACGGATCACGGGGATAAATTGCTACGTGTAAATAGGTCTTAAGGACGCTGCTCACAAGAAATATATCCCCACTGTTAAAGATGTTAGTGTGCCCTATTCTGTAGCCTCTGTCCCTTGTGGGTCACGAGGGTGGAGTGTTGACCCCAAACCCTGCACCCTATCGGTGCAACCACTACAAAGTATGTTTTGCTGTCTTCATTTATCTCTAACAAATGAGCCAAAACTACTGTGAGGGGACTTCTTCTATTTGACAGCTATGTTAGTGTTAAGACCCTACTCCTACCAGTCCGGTTAATGTGTTATTTTAATAGTTGCTGTGTTCCCCTTAGCTTGTATATATATACTGTCTGAATCTATGGTCTCCCTCTTTAGTGACGCTCTTGAAACTGCAGTCTCCCCCGCAGGCCCCCAGGGATGGCGCAGGGGCTGCCAAGGGACCCAACCCCTCCCTAAGGACTGGCAGCCTCCCTCGACACTCCCACCCCGCCTGCCCCCTCCCTCCCATGCCCATCGACAGCCCAAAAGGGACGTCGCCGTGCCTGGTTGGGGCCGGGCTGACCGGGTGCCGACCACAACAGGAAAAGCCCCAGCTCAACGTTCATCTTCTGTTTGATGTGAGGTCTGTATGCGTGTACAATTGGGGATGTCCTATCGAGTGTCTTATTAGTCCCTAGGTGTTATAGAGCTAATATTATGCCTAACCCCTCACGGTTTTCTCTATTAAATCCTCATGCGCCAGTGTTCCAAAACGGGTCCCAACTCTATAAAGGTTAAAGCAGGACAGTTTGTGACAGTAGCAGTAGAGACAGAAACATATGTATGTGGTAGAGTAAACTCGTGCCATCATTTTAGCCTTATTGGTTTTCCAAAGTTTCCTGTAATTTGCTTCTGTGTTAAAAATTTCAACACCCTTTTCCATATTTACACTTGGATATACTCAGTTTTCCAATTAAGATAGCTTTGTTTTACAGTTTTTCTTGAATGTCAGGATTTTCGTGATACAAAGAGTATATCCTTCACTCCCAGATCATGGTTCCTTCCTGTGTATGCCGAGATCTGTTTTTCTATCTCCTTCCAGAGGACTTGAGCGCTGTGGCAATAGAAAAAGAAATGCTCAGTATAATCTGTCACTTTGCATGATGTACATTCATCAGATGATCTTACACCCATTTTATGCAGTACAATATTGGTAGGATATATATTATGCAATATTTTCCAATGTAGGACTCTGAGCCGTACTTCTAGGGTGCAGTTTCTTGCTATTTCCCAATTTTGTTTAGTTAGTGTGAGATTAAATTTTATCAACCACAGCGTTTATGTAAATGGGGGTTTCTCTGTCTGTAGTACCTTTGCAAATCCCTTTCGTCTTAGCTTTCCTATTTTTAGCCCCTTGCAGAGCATCGATTCCACTGTATATCTAACTTCTTCTAGTGTGACTCCCTCCTTGGTAATGGCATTACTTATAATGTTGTACTCTAAATGTGCACTTGCGAAAGTTCCATATTATGATTTATGGGTGAATTCCTCAAATGGCAGTAGTCTAGTAGTTAGTAGTTAGTCTAGTAGTTAGTAAAGACGTCTCTGATATTTAGTATTTCTATCTTAATGCAGCCTGGTAGGAGTAGGCGCTGGTTCTTGTATCTCACCTTATGGTAGTTATATACTGTTTGATTTATGTCACTGATACTGTTTGTGATTCTGTCTTCTTGTCGAAGATTAGCTTCTCTGCCCAGCTGAGTAGAATTGAATTTTGGACATTATGAATATTGATAATCTTGAGTCCGCCCATTTCAAAATCACTATATAACACCTGATGTCTAACCTTTTCATAAACTCTTTTGTTAACATATCTACGCTTCTGTATGAAACTAAAGAATATCTGGTTTAATTTACAAAGAACTTTATCAGGCAAAGAAATGCTCTGCATAATATGGATCAATCTGCTGAGTCCGTACGTTTTAACAATAAGAACCTTCCCCATTATAGACAGATCTCTTCTGGACCATAAACTTAAAGTCTTTTCAACTGATGCAATTTTATCTGCATTATATTTTGTCTAACTCTCTTGCTGACCTTTCGTTACCAGGGGCGTAGCGAGGGTGATTTTTGGGTAATCCAGCACTTACATCTAACCAGCATTGGGGGGGGGGGGGGGGGGGGGGGGGGGCAAGATAAAGATACATTTAGTTTTTGTTTGATCATAATGTTTGTATTGTTTATAAATTTCTTTCCCACAGTCAGTCTTTATAAATTAGCTTACTGAGCATCCATACCACTTACACCAGACTGCTAACAAAGTCGGTACGAAGACTATACAGAACTGACCTGAATAAGCCTCCCTCAGTTTCGATATAGCAGATTGCAAATTCGCCTAAAACCAGCACCGCTGTCGGTATTCGTGTAAAAATAAGACAAAAATAAAAAAAAAAGCTTCCAGTCTCCCTCAAGACCGTCACCTCAAAGTACGGTATTCAAAATGCTGTAAAAATATCATGT
>JAWQUT010000009.1:845600-873986 GCA_033807755.1 Ellobium chinense | reverse complement strand
GGGGGGGGTCACCGCCCAACATTTTTCACAAATGTCTTTCGAAAAAGGTCACCTCGAATTCTGATTTCGTCCCCAATTTTTCATTTGGCTGGTTTTGCCCGCGTGCAAATACATATGCCTACACACTTTATTTTTTTATCCAGAAGGCTCAAATTGTACCTGAAACTTTAAAATTGGATGCTATATTTAGATCACAGGTCATTTTACACATTTCTATACTCTAACACTGGCTGGCAGGGCCCCCCCCAAAAAGGGGATTTTATATATTAGCGGATTAATTGGGTTGTAACCAATGAGTGATTTGTCCCTCTAATAGGTGTCACAAACCTTAAGATGAAGGAATCACACACGTTTGTTTCTAACTAATTTGAATGCCGCTATTGTTGATTTATCCACTGGATTTGAGCTATTCATACACGATACGCTAATTTGGGCCGACGATTTCGGTCAGCAGGCAGATTCAGTCCTTGTTGGAAAAGCGCAAAGGCTATCGACTCCTTTAAAAAAAAGAACACTAAGAATTATCGACTGTCAAATGCAGACGGTTTGGCTAAAGGCAAATTGTAGTATACGAAGTCTAGACTAGTCTTGATATCTCGTTGTGAAACTGATCATTCACTACCAAGAAATTACTATTTAGGAAGTAGATCTAGATCTAAATTTAGTCTAGGTTCTGCTGGCATTGCGCATCATAATAAAAATGACGGAACAAAAAAAATATATATCTACAGCATTCAACATTGTGACAAAGTAGCTCTAGACATAATGTAGTTAAGGTTTCAGGCACCTATTAATGGACCACTTCAGGCTTTAGTTCCGTTAGCTTTCCAGGTTCTAATTTTTGACTTTATGGAGGGAAAAATGTCGGCTTCTTTCATTACGTACACTTTGCACCATTTCGCACGAATGCACTGGATGCTTTACCTCGACCTCAGAATGTGTTAGTACGCTCCAAATGTTTCAACAAGGACAGTAATAATATATGAATTCATTGATCTAAGGCTATGTTCCTCCTGATCATGTAATTATTTTACTTCCTTGACGACAGCATCTTATTGTTTCCGTAGGGCGAAGCCCTGTGCCGCCATGTTGTCTAAACTTTTGGAAATCACATGATCATTTAGTTCTTATTCTGAAGTGGTCTATCGGCCAAATCACTTATTGTGTACCATGCTATTAATCCGCTAATTTATAAAATCCCCCCCGTCAGGGCCCTACCAGCCAACGAGTTTCTGCAAAAAGATCTGTGGTCTAGATAACGCATTCAAGTTTAAAATTTCAGGTATAATCTGAGCTTTATAATTGTAAAAATAAAGTGTGTTTGGCCTATGTTTGGTACACGATAAATACCAGCCTAATGAAAAATTTGGGACGAAATCAGAAGGACAGGTGACCATTTTTGAAAGAAATTTTATGAAAAAAATTTAGGCGTTGACCCCCTCTCGGGCAAAAGAAGTACCTAAATCCCATGGAAAAAAAATCCGAAATCACAGTAGAATTTGTAGTAAAACACATTTTGTTTATAGGGCCGAAAGAAGAAAATACAATAGGTTTCAGCAACCTTTAGATCTAGTTAGGTTAAGCTAGCTTGCTGTTACCCGGTGTCGTATAACAAATCAGTATTAAATCATCGTAGATCTAGAGTCTACTTCCACCATGAGAAACGAAAAAGAAGGAGCGTAAAGCAGGTGCGGCACTATTGAACAGTAGGCACTGTTGGACAGTAATTTAAAACTTGCTCTAACTCCTTCTGTGTTTGCTTGAAGGCGTCGACCTCTACGTCATTATTGAAAAGCATTGCCATTCTTTCGTTTAGGATACTGTCCACAACCTTTATATATAGAGGGCGTCCGGTAGAGCCAAATGAAGATACGTGCGACGGGACTGATGGACAGCTAGCGTCTGGATATGTCCGAGAGCAATGACTACTAATGTAAACATTAATTATAATAGCCTTGAGTTTTGATTTCTCTCTTACTGTCATTATTCGTTTCTTATGTCATTGTTGTAAGCTTCTGACCGTACGAGCTGGTGGTATGTACTCCGTTCCTTCCCAATTTCATGGATGACACATTCTGTTTCGGGGAACATCTTTGTTTTGAGTTTGCTCTCTAGACAGTTTAGCTGTCCGCTGCTAACGAGAACTGTCCTCCGATTTGTTTAGAGTGTCCTTCTCCCGCCCGGGCGATTGCGGTCTAGCGCTGTCGAGCTGTCTACCCCTGCTTTGATTTTCCATGGTGAGCATACTGAGCAGGCCTCAGTGGTATCGTGACGTGTCCACTCGCCGCGGGCCCAGCATTGCCTTACATATCGGAGAGATCCTGCTCAGCAGAGGATCTCTCAGTCCAACTTTTATTCCTGTAAACTCAAAGAAATCGGTTTCTTGGTGGCGACAGCTCGCCATTCGCCAGAGCCGTCGTGGTGAAAACAGGCAGCAATCGAGCAGATAATGACCACACGTGATAGCATGGTTAGATTGGTTGACAGATGTGGTTTCACGCAGGCATTTTCCACTATATTTGAGGGACCATGCATATCAACCCATAATCCCCGTTTTAAACTTCTAAAATTACTTTTATTTAGGGTGCTTGTTGTGGTACCTCGTCCCCCTCTTTATTTTCTTCTTTTCTTCTTCTACCTGGTTACCCCTTCCCTCCTGTTTTTTCTTCTCAGTACTTTTTTTTTTGGTGGAGGAGATTTGGGGNGGGGCGGGTTGTCAAGAATCTTCTCATATTGGCATTCTTTTTCTTTGTTTACTGGTGGAAAAAAACAATAATGTTGCAACTCTGGTTCATGACGATGGAAAGTGTCTCATCCCCTCCCTTCTCGGCTCCAACTACCCCCACCTGCGGGAAGTTTTAATCGTGTACCAATTATAAAGCAATAGAAGTGACAATGCATTTAAAATAGCAAAGACAGGCACTGCAACAGGTCAGAGAGAAAGTCCATCTCTGGGGTCACCCGACCGAGTGTACGACGACAACCGACAGTGTTCGGGACTTCCAACAGGTTGCCGGGTGTTATCCGTCGCTCTCCGGAGATGTCCGAGATAGCAGAATCGATTCGACCCACAACTTCTAAGGATAATGTCCCGTGTACTCCTCCAATTTCAATATTTTATTGATTTATCAAAAGTGGACGTTAAAGAATACTTCCGGGTCAGGAGAGAAATAAATAGATTATGCCATTTCAGCCGAGTGATCGGTATTTCAGCCGGAGTATACCGCACCCATTCTAAGTAGTCGTTTTGATCCCAGCCTCGCCTCTCGAGACTCAGGCACTGTTCTAATCCTATCTTCAAGTTAGCGATCCTAAAGTATGATAGACATGTCATTTCGTCCCAGTGCCAAAACCGCATGAGCATCGGTCGGGTCCCGCCAGGACGACGGGGGAATTGTGGTGGACGTTGCATTGTTTATAATCATAAATGGACTAAGCCTCCTATAGTCGCTTGCGACTATCTGGGCATTTATGCAATTACATATTTTAAAATCCGATAAGGCATAAGTACTTTACTAGCATGTCCTCTAATGGGTAAATAATTACAAAATATAGTACGAGCGGATGTAATCACGGTTTCGGGTAGTGGAGAGGAATTTCAGTGCCAAGAAATCCGATTACTTTTTGACTATTTCTCTCTCTCTCTCTCTCTCTTTCTCTCTCTCTCTCTCTCTCTCTCTCTCACACACAACACACACACACACATACACACACACACACACACACACACACACACACACACACAGACACACACACACATACACACCCTCTCACTCTTATAAAATTCGCCATCAAATTACATTATTAGTCTGTCCTCTTTCTCCCTTTGTCTCTCTTTTTCTCTCTGTCTTTCTCTGTCTCTTTCTCTCTCTCGCGCGCTCTCTCTCTCTTCTGGTGGCAGTAGCCTTCCCCACTCTTGCTCTCTTCTCCCTCACTTATGCGAACTAAGAATATTTCGATAAAATATTTCGGAATTTCCATACTGTCCTGGTGCTGGCAGAGTTCCCGTGTCCTTCCATGTTAAGAAAGACACCCGGCATTTTATGAATGTATACCACAAAACACTTCAGAAAAGCCAGGGTGTCAAAATGAAATAAATTACGTTTTCTTTTTTATCGTGCCTGTTCAAAGATGAACATATTTTGTTTCGTTATACTCGTATTCCGGGAAAAAGCGAGAGAGAGCGCGCATGCGTGGATGGTCAATGAGTGCTTCCTGTTTGATGGCGGCAAAACGGTTTCGTTGCAAGTTCTGTGAACCTGTCAACGAAATCTTCTGCAACACTATTGATTTGCAACCTTTTTACAGATTTACACTTGGCGATTGCCGAAGGGAAGTAGACTAGTTGTTTCCAATTTTTGGAACGTATTTATCAGTTTTAGGTTTAGTTGGGTTTTTTTACTTCCAGTGTTTACCCGCCTCATGGCCTCATCGTCTTCGGCTTGGGATGGGGAGGTAGCCAAGCCGAGCCCTCCGGTTAGGTCAGAGAGGAAATTTAAACAACTGAGTATTCAGACCTTATTCACGGGACAGAAACAATTTGTTGATGATGATAAACCCTTACACGAATCCCGGTCGACACGGGATCTAGATCTAGATAAATTTGGATACAGATGTAGATCTAGCACTTCTGAGTGTTCATCTCCGGATCTTGCGTCCAGACGACAGTCTCGGAACCCGAGTAAAAAACTGGGAGGTTCATTTCGAACTGATGATTCAGAATGTGATATATCTAGATTTTTTGAGACATCCACTCCAGAATTGGGTGTAAGTGATGTGGCAGCCATGGTTCGGCAACTGCAGAAGTCACTTGACGAAATAAAGGATGTGACACCCTCTAAGTGGAGGGACAACGCACCCTCAAAGTATAGGGAAGACACGCCCTCTAAGTCCAGGGAACAATCAACTGCACATGTCTCAAGACATAGATCTAGACCTTCATCCCCGAAGTATAAGGGAACAGTGTCAGAGGACTCGGTCTCTCAGTTTAGACATAAAGAATCCTCTAGAAGCAGAGAGAATAGAAAAGGAAAGAAAAGGCAAAAATCTTCGTCTTCTGAGACGGATGACAATTTTAAATTTAGAGCCTCAAGACATAGGCCTACACCCTCAAAGTATAAAGGAACAATGTCAGAAGGCTCAGCCTCTCAGTTTATGCATGAAGAATCCTCAAAAAACAGAGAGAATAGAAAAAGGAAGAGAAGACAAAGATCCTCGTCTTCTGATAGGATGACAGTTTTAAAGACAGAGCTAGATCTAGATCCAAGGAGGCAGATTCTCTATCTTCAGATGAAGAATTAGAAGAATTACAAAAAAATATTTGACAAGGAAGACAAATGTGGAAAGGCTGTGAGAGACAAGTGTGCCAACATTTTTGACAACTTGGGCCGACCAATTGACGGGGCTCAAATAAAAGAAATATATGAACAGTATGAAAGCCCTTTCAACTGTCCAAAGCTACGTGTTCCAAAGACAATTATTGAAATTTGGAAGAAGATGTCCAACAGTCAAAGGACAAGATATATCAAGTTGCAAAAAAGTCAAAATCTTGTCGTGAAGACTTTGACAGCTTCTGTGCAACTCTTGGATATGCTGCATAGGATGAGGAAAGGAGACATTGGTTTGGACCTAAATCGGTGTGAGAAGACCGTGGCGGATATAATCAAACTGAATGTGGCCAGTTTTGATGATTTATCAAATAAAAGAAAGGAGTCCATTCAGGTCAATTTGGCAGAGCAATTCAAGCCTTTGTGCTTCAAACATAAATCGGATAAAGAGAAAAATTCAACGGAATTCCTTTTTGGGGATAATTTGGCGCAACAGATGAAGGAAATGGGGGAAACCTCTCAACTTTCAGAGAAATTGAGGCCCCAAAGTTAAAAAAACTTCAGGACGAGCCGAGGGAGTCAAGGGCCAGCCTTCGGTTCCCAACATCGAAAGGCCTTTCCAAACCTAAGACCAGCCTTCGGCTCTCAGCAACGATAGGGTTTCCAAAGTCACCAAAAAGGACAAAGGAAAAGAACACTAAATCAGTTCTAGAACAAGAGGAACTGAAATCAATACAAGAGAAGAAAGTAAGAGATTTCATCTTCATGAACACTAATGAAAATTTTATTGGGGGAAAAAAATTAAATTTCATTATGAAGAATGGGAAGCATTTACATCTAACACAGAAATGCTTGGATATGTTAAAGGGGTGTCTGTTAACTTTGAAATTGATGGCCCTTTAGATCAATTTTGTAAAAGGGAACTAAACTTCTCAAATTCAGAGAAATCACAATTGAAAGAAGAAAGTGATACGTTTCTTTTGAAGGGTATCATTTGGGAAATTAAAAAAAGATGATCACGAGGCATCAATCATTTCAAATGTGTTTCTCAGGCTCTAAGAGAATGCTTTTGAATCTTAAGAAATTCAATGAGACATTGGACAAGAAGCATTTCAAAATGGACTCACTATCAACAGTACTTAATCTGATTAAGAAAGACTGCTGGTGCGCAAAAGTGGATCTGAAAGACGCTTACTGTTCTGTTGCAATCCATCCTAACTCTAGAAAATTCGTCAGGTTTCTCTTTGAGGACAGACTTTTTGAATTCTGCGCTTTACCACAGGGTTACAAAGATTCCCCTAGAATTTTCACAAAACTTCTAAAGATCCCACTTTCTTACTTAAGATCAGCTGGTCACTTAAATGTGGGGTACTTGGATGATATCTTTATCATGGGCTCTAGTGAATATGATTGTCAAAGCAATGTTTTTGAGACCCTCTGTTTACTGGAAAAATTGGGCTTCCCTGTGAATCAAGACAAATCAGTAACACAACCCTCAAGGTGTTTAGAATATTTAGGCTTTATCATAGACATCCATGATATGGTTGTTAAGCCCACTGGGAAGAAATCTGGGAACATTAAAGATCTGTGCATGGAGATATTGCACAAGCAGCAGGTTTCTATAAGGGCATTGTCGCAACTAATAGGGAAATTGGTTGCAGTAGAACCAGGAAACTATCTGGCACCAGTCTTTTTTAAAAGAATAGAACTTTTTAGAAATGGAATGTTGAAAAAGCATAGAGGAAATTATGATGCATTTGTCAAACTGGATGAACAAACCATCAGTGACATCAGTTGGTGGCTGAGGAATATTGAAGGTTTCCCTAAGAAAATCAATTGCATGTCTTTTGACAAAGAGGTTATAACAGACGCAAGTTCAACTGGTTGGGGTGTCAGTTTTGAGGGCAAAAAATCAGGTGGTGTTTGGAGTAGTGAAGAGAAAAATAATCATATCAATTACCTAGAATTACTAGCTATCAAATTAGGACTGCAAACTTCCTGCAAAAATCTACATAATACCAATATTCATGTTTTCACTGATAACTCTACAGCAGTGGCATGCATTAACAAAATGGGCAGTAGCAAAAAGTCTGTAAATGACATCACTAGGGAAATTTAGATTTGGGCTGCGGATAAGAATATTTTTCTATTGGCATCTCACATTCCAGGGATTCACAATGTTGTTGCGGATGAAGAATCCAGGGATTTATCTCGGAAAGAAACGGAGTGGAAATTATGCCCCTCTATATTTTGTCAGATCAAGGAGAAATTTGAACCCTTTGATGTTGACATGTTTGCTTCTAGATTTTTGCCTTATTTTTCCTGGAAACTTGACCCCCATGCTTTATTTATTGATGCCTTTTACATTTCACGGAAACAACTTTATGGCTACTGCTTCCCTCCTTTTAGCAGATTTGGAAGGGTCTTAAATAAAGTAGAGAAGGATGAAGCAAAATTGTGCATCATTGTTACCGTATTGAACTGCTCAAGCTTGGTTTCCAGAATTATTAAGTAGGCCTGTGCAAACAGAGGTTCCTTTTCCTCTCCATCATGGAACCAGATTGCTGATTCATCCAGGAGACAAAAGAAAGATACACCCATTGGAGAAGAGGATGAAATTAATTGCTTGCAAAATATCGGGAAAACTTCAGACGGTCTGGATTTTCAAAGGAGACAACAGAAATCCTAATGTCATCCTGGAGAGAAGGAACTTTAAAACAGTATAAGACATAGTCTATGTGAAACAGTGGATACAATGTTGTAAAGAAATTCATAAGGACCCCTTTTTACCAGACGTTGGAACAGTCTTAGAATTTCTCACAAAACTTTTTCAGAAAGGCCTAAACTATAGCTCTGTAAACTGTGCAAAGTGTGCTGTGCAAGCTCTGAATTCTTCAAATGTGGATCTCAGTGAAAACAAGTTGATCAAAAGGTTCATGAAAGGAATCTTCAACAGAAGGCCATCTTTACCCACATACTCTGTGACATGAAACCCTGATAAGGCCTTGCACTTCCTGAGAACTTGGGATCCTCCTGCTTCACTTTCATTTAAACAGCTGTCTCAGAAAGTGGCATTTTTGTTGACCCTGTTGTCTGCAAGGAGGGGGAATACTATGGTCAATCTACACGTGGACAACATAACTTGCTTCGATTCAGAAGTAAGAATTTCAATTGGAGATCTCACTAAGACATCTAAAGTGAATAAACACTCTCCTGATATCATACTTCCTGCCTTTAAAGAGGATCCTAGTCTGTGTATTATGTTATACTTAAAGGCATACTTAGAGAAAACCCAAAACCTTCATAAGAAGTACAAACAATTGTTGCTCAGTTTTCAACATCCTCACAAACCAATTTCACGAGACTCCTTGGGCAGGTGGATACGAGAAATTATGGCTTGCTCGGGAATAGATCTGGCTCGTTTTAAGCCACACCCCCTGAGAAGCGCTGCAACTAGTGCTGCAGCATCCAGGAACATTTCCCTGAGTACTATACTAGCCTCAGTGGGCTGTAGGAGCGATTCAACCTTCGCGAATTTCTACAAGAAACCTTTTGAGGAAAACTCAGGAGAGTTATGCTCGGCAATCCTGTCCCTCCAAAAATAGGGTAGGACATTAATATTGAAATCTTATTAGATTTCTCATTGTGGTGAATGGATACTTTATCAATCCTTTTTCAGGAAATTGTGAACAAGATGTGATGCACAAGAAACATGGCCATCTTTAAATCTCTCGCTTTTTCCCGGAATACGAATGTAACGAAACAAAATACAGCGATTAAACGGGGGGGGGGGNGGGGGGGGGGGGGGGGAACCTGACGTTTAATCATTGTTTAAGTGAGTTACATGAGTATGAAGGGAGAAAGCGCCCACCCATCCCTTCCCTGTTTAGGCAGGGGTTTTTGGCCATGTTGGTTAAAGTTGACCATCCACGCATGCGCGCTCTCTCTCGCTTCCTCCCTTCATACTCATGTAACTCGCAAAACAACGATTAAACGTCAGGTCCCCCTCGTTTAATTGCTGTATTATTATGGACTATGAATTTTAGAAATAATTGAAATCATATTTTGCCCTCCTGAAACATCAAAAATAAATCAAACCATATAATATTACATAATATGAAAGACAGAATGTCTTCCTACATGGGTACGAGGCTGAACCCGGAAAGGAAAGTATCTGCGCACTAGTATTGATGTTTTGGCACGAAGAGATGTTGTAAGTTTCCCTTCCTTTTCAAAACAAGCTTCACGTGGCTAAAGCTGTAGGCTATTCAATATGGCAGTTAGAGCTTTCATATTTTCACAAGAGCTTCCTGTAGATGTATTCCTCCCATTGATTTGCTGGCTGCACAAATATAACTATTCGCCCTTAATTTGGACGCAATCCTCAAAAATGAATAGAGTCCCAGTCACTGAACCATGCAACATAAAAAGCTGATATTTATGACAAATTAAATGACGACGATCAAATTACGCTTTTTAAGCTATTTAATGGATATGTATGTACTATATCTACATCAGCCGTGTATATTGCTTATTAATTTAGCCAGGGAACAATATGAACAGATTTGGAGGTAGAAACACATGTGATTAACAGCTGATAACCATGATTTCCTGTCTTTTTAAAGTGGATAAATACAAATATGCTATTTATCACTCAATGTATTTCATTAACTTGCCGTAAAACTTAAAAGTTAGTAAACTTTGGAGAAGTGCAGATCATAACTAACGGGATGTAGTTATTCAATTACCAGTGAATGCCAAACTATTAATCTGATTTCAGTGAAGTTGCTGTCAAAATAATTAAGAGAAAATGAGTCAAGTTAAAACCGACATTTTATACAGCCTGATGCGAGCATGACGTCATGAGAGGAAACGAGAACTGAGTGAAGTGGAATTCCCATTGTGCATGCATGTAAATAGGATCGCTATAACTTTATCGTGAACAGACACATAGCCGTATAGTGAACGTTTATAACGCTGAAAAAGTCTCGTACCAATAGCTAAGTGGTAAAAAGGCTACAAGGTAGTTTCATAATTTTTATGATTTTCTCAAGCGTCTCATGCGTAGGGATGCATAGTGAAACTCAATGGTAAGTATTCGTTTAATAGGCTTTTCTTGTTGTTAAATACAATTTTACCTGCAAGGATTCATTATTATTCTATCATTTCATTATTCAGGTGAACCCCGATATTACGAATACCTGAATAATAAGTGTACTTTTTCCATGAACAAAGACTTACATTATATCAATTTAAGGTTAAATTGTAATTATGATGATATACAGTGTAATTAGGGTGTACTGTGATCATGGTGGCTTATGTAATATTACAGTTAGTATTTCTAAGTGTTAACGTCACAATTATTGCTTTTATACAAGCATATTTTTAGCATTCGACTAGAATATATTTTACCTAAAAAGTGATANTATATATATATATATATATATATATATATATATATATATATGCTGACTACCTTAATGACTTCTCGTAAAGTGATGAAAAAAATGCGGATGCACATGCATTCTCTGTTACAAAGCAGTGAATGATGGTCGTAGTGTGAGTTGCACTGCATTATAAGTCACTACCTAGCCTGTATGCTCGACTACTTCAGTTTTATTCAGAGAATATTCTGGTCCCTTTAGGCGCAATTATACCATTCCGAATCTCCTTTTTAAAAATCGTTAAATCATTCAAATGCAGTGAAAATAACCTCTAAAATTGTTGTGAGGGTTTCTTCCGTACTATGATGCCATCTCCCCCTGAACGTTTGCTTTCTTGCGATACTCAAAAGTCAAATGGCAATTTATAAAATGAGACATGCCACAATAGACAGGATTTTCATTTCTCTCCTCACAATAATTGCCTTTGGTCGAGTGGGATTGACGACGATTGCAAATTATCGATTTCAGCATTAAGCCGTTTTAACCTACACGAACACAGTGTGCAAAATTCGAACATGTTGTGTGCACAGTGCAATGTAGCTATACCAGTTCATAATACAGGTAAACTGTTTTGTTCTTGAACCGGCCAAGTGGTACTATGTCCTATAACTGTCACGATACCTGCAAGCAGATTCATATAAAAAGATAGTATATAATAGAAGTCCTTCGTTACTGAACACAAACGCACATCTTTAAGTCCTTGCAATACTTAATTGCTACAATACCACAGACAGCATAATTATTCTTCTAGCCTGTATCTCAGTAACAGTGGGGTGCAGAGTAATTCATTGTAGGAAAAAAAAACGTTTATACCAGATTCATACACCTGCAAAGGCACTTGAATATTATTTTACTGTTCAGGATCTTTAATGTTTAAACTGTACATCAGCCTCTTGGTCACAGCACACTCTATTCACAAAGTAACCACACCCCTAAGAATAAACAATAGATAATTCGTGAAACTAAATTTCTTGGCGGTAAATATGAGACTTGGTCGGCTTTCAAAACATCTACAGCCGTTATTATGTCTATTCACAGTATGGTCAGAGACATATACACTGGGAATTCCACTTCACGTAGGTCTCATTTCCTCTCATGACGTCAGGCTCGCACCACGGTGTATAAAATTTCGATTTTAACATGACTCATGTTCTCAATTATTATTTATTATAATTATCAACTTCACTGGAATCGGATTTACAGTTTAGCAGTTGCTGGCAACTGAATAACTATACCTCATTATTTATTATTTGTATTTCTTCAAATATTACCAAGTTAAACTAAATTTTAACTTATGTTAACGAAAAACAGCATATAATTTGTACCATGTCCACTTTACATAGATAGGAAGTCATGGTTACAATCACATTTGTCTCTACCCTCAAAACTGCTCAGATTGTTCAGACTGAATTAATGGGCAGTTTACATGGCTGGTTTACTTATATTGCATACATGTCTATTAAAAAGCTTAAAAATCGTATCCTGATCATCCTCGTTTAATTTGTCATTCCTTGAAACTTGCATTTGGACGGCACAATCCGCTTTTCATATTGCGATGATTCGCACTCTATTCATGTTTAAGGATTTCGTCTAAATTAATGGGCATGTTATATTTGTGCGCCAGATTTTACATTATGGCACGCAGTGTATGTATGATCACATCAATGGACATAATCAGTGGGTGGAATACATCATACATGGTAAGATTTTTTGGAAAATATGAAAAGCTCTAACTGCCATATTAAAGGAACACTGCACCGTCCTACAGACCATATTAAATCATACCATATTATTCCAATAAAACAGTCTTTCAAGTGTCTGCCATAACGATATAACGCATCCAAAGTCCGAATTGTTACAACCACTGCGCGCATGGCGGCCATAAGCTTACGTCAAATACGTTCTTGCCACATGGCCAAGCTGTCTAGCCAGTGCTCTGCGGACGGGTGATAGCATGTTGGTATGAATGTATTAGTTCCTCTGTGAACAGTAGATATGCCAAACAAAATCATGCTGAGGCAATAAAAATGGAGAATACTTTTTCTGGCTGACACTATCAAACTTTACGTTTAAATTTGTTATACGAGAACCATAATTAAAAGCTGAATAATACATTGTCAGGTAGAGGTACCTGTAACTGCTGGAACGTAAGTGACGTCAGCGTTTTTGCCTCTGCTGATCGGGGAAGGGGAATAACTCTGGACGCAAGGGCCAAACCCGGTAACTCTAGCTCTCCTAGTTGCGTCATATTAGGTTACAGGCCTGTAATTGTACTTTCACTTTGTGGTCCTACGACTTAGGGGGTATATTTCATCTCCCATTTTCCCTCTTTTGGCATGCCCTGCTTCCAGTAATAAGGGCTCCAGGTTGCAGGAACCAAATTGTAAAAGCTTCTTTGAGCCATTTAATAAAAATTTCTTCTCTAACCACAGGAATTTTCCGAGATGGCCAAGACTAGTCTGCAGGTCTGGTGCCATCACTGTGCTCAAATTATTTACTGTTTACGGTGGGGATCCTTCGGTTAGATTTTTCACAATTTTAAATTACATGAAAAGGGGTTAAAAATTTGGCCTTCTTTTGCAGATCACAGGTCCGCACAAATGAAATCCGCTGAAGCCATTGGGAAACACTGCCTGCAACAATTATTTTTTTACAAATTCAANCTGCTTCCAGTAATAAGGGCAATTTTGATATCATGGGAATCTGATGGGAATCTGTGTCCATTTTACTTTATTTTACCAGGCACTATTTAGCCCTGGGCTGAAATTGCCAGCAACAGGCGGAAGAGGAGGGGTTTGGCATTGACCAGTGAAAAATGTAGGGTCTGTTTACAAATAGCAACCAAGCTCAAAATTCCAATGGGCTTGCTAGGGTTGGGTAAGTCTTAAAATTTGGCCACATAATGAGCTTCAATCTGGTATGGGTCTGGGTGAAAGCTAAAACTTTGGGTTCAGAGGGCAGCTCAAAATGTTAATATAGCCCATAGAGGAAAAAAAGGTCCAATCCTATTACAGGTCTGTAACCTTAATTACATACGCGCAGGTAACAGAACGATGCTCTTTCTTCGCAAAACTGACTCAATGGGCACCATAGATACTTTTTATAGAGAAAAAGTATTGAAAAACGGAAAATTATTTTTGATATGCGTGTCCTACTAGCTTTAGCCATGTGATGCTTGTTTCAAAATGAACGTAACTTTAGGACATATTTGCGTGCATAAACACCAGTATTAGTGCACAAATGTTTTCATTTCTGGGTTCAGCCCCCTAGCAATATAGGTAGATACTCCGTTTTCCATATCATGTTATATCATATGATGTATTTTTGATGTTTCAGGAGGGCAAAATATGATTTCAATTATTTCTCAAATTAACAACCCACGTTTTGCATCTTTGATGAAAAGAAAACATACTTGATTTCAGTTTGACACCCTGGCTTCTTTTAAAGTGTCTTGTGGTATAGAATCATTATCGGATGTTTCTCTTAACCTCGGATGGATACGGAAACTCTGCCAGTACCAAGACTATACCTAAAATTCGTGAATGGTTGTGATACCTGGTTGTGGAAGTGGTGGTGGTATTGCTGTCATTGCCTAGCCGGTCTAGTTAGGCCTCTATCCATCTTAAGTAAGTTGTATTTTACATTAGTTTTAGTTAAGGACTAAGCCATTGATCAAATGTATCGAAGAATGCCACAGTCATTATCCATAATAGATTATTGGTCTATAGAGGTGTCTTCTGTGGAAGAAAGTATAGTCACCTTCTTAAAAGGAGGATGATTCTCTCCATAGGATATTTCCAAAAACACGATTAGGTAAAAACCTAACTCTGATTCCGTGCCCTCGACCTGATGCCTCATAGCACACTGTAAATCCTTACTGTCAAGCAAAGCCTGTAACCGAAATACCTGTCAACAAAGATTTCAAACTCCCTAAGGCATTGTACTGGCTAGAAGAGTGATCACTTTTCAAATTTTAAATATGAAAAAACTTGGCTTCAATCACTGCTGGTCGCTGACCATTTACTGCAGTGACATAATGTGTTGTAAAAGTGATCTCAGGACTGAGGTTTTTATGTAAGAAATACAAAAATAGTTACTTTGCATTAAACTTGATATATCATGAAGCTAAAACCAGCTAAAAGACTCGACCTGATCTCGTCGCCGCGATGGAAAACGATTGTAACTTGAAAATACTAATTTCCCAAGCGTGGCATCTTAACATACATCACTATTCGAGTACGTTTTTCCAATCATAGACTTACAACAAAATTATTTGGTTTTCTATGCGGTTTAGAGCGGCGATCTTTACGCCAGGTATGCGCCTCAGCCACACCTCCTGATAAGCGCCAAAACTATTTTTTTAGTCCAAAATTTAGTTACAACAGTCTTCCAGCGTGGCCAAGATCTGTGAATTTTTACACAGGAAAAATATCGCACGTTTAAATAATCCGACATTACATTGTCTAATTAAGGGTTACGGTATGCTATGCTTCAACTTCAAGCTTTCATCAAGCAAGCCAAGACCTACAGTATTTTTGTCCTTTGAAATTCTGCCCTGTTAATCTCAGGGCTTTATGGAGATCAATAAGCATACGCAGATTTGCAATTACAAAAATGGAAACTATTTGGAGACAAGAGTTCCCGACGGATTTTGTTCTGCACGAAGTAAATCCAGTGAATACTTTTTACTATTTGGTACAGACATACACTTCCTATCCAAAGAGGATTTAATTCATTTCTTAAAAGTAAGAAAACACATCACGCACGCACACACGCACACACACACACACACACACACACACACACACGCACACACCTTTAATCCAGTAAACTAACTAGTAACAGTAGCACACTCCACACAGAAAAAGCTTTCCGATAGAAATGACTGCTGAAGAAGTCATTTTGGTAAGAAGAGATCATGATAAGCCATATTCTTCATACCTCTCTAAGGCAGTTATAAAAACTGCTCATTTCTCAGTTCATATCAAGTTTTCACAAACCCACACTGGATGACAGCAACATAGAACATGGAACAATAATCTGAACTCAGCTGCTTACGGCAATCGAGTGACCATGTCAGGAGAGAAGGAAAGATACTGTATTACTCTTCATAAAGATCGCTGCCGCTGGTTAAGACTAACCCCTTCATCCTAGGTCTAACACGGCAAGCTTGTTCGTGTTCGCCATGCCAGAATGAAGTTTTAGCTCGGAGGTGTGAACAGTTCCTGAGACAGAGCATTGCCGCAGACGTAGCTAATCCGGACCAAATTCACGCAAAACTGAAAGTCGTCTTCACATACCCTATCACCAACTTGCAATTCAGCACTGCTATAAGCGCACTCTGTGGTTATGTCGAGAAGAGAATGAAGAGAACGAAGACTCTAGAGTTAATTCGATTCTTTTATGTAATGAGGCAGTCGTCCATAGTAAGGCCCAGTTAGCCAAGAACTTAAGTCAAACGTACAGATCATTTAAGTTTGAATACTGCCTTGGTCAGTGCATTCACAGCGCCTCTACATGATTCATTTGGCTGTTTTCGGCATAAAAGTAGCAGTCTCTTGTTGAATATTTCTTTATTCATCAGTCTAGGACTTCAACAGTGTAGGACGTAAATACACAAAGTCGAAAAAAAAATCATATCTTCATAAGTCATATCTTCTTTTTTTTGTATTTTGAAACTCAGAGGAGAAAAAAAAACTTCGCTTAAACATAAGTAGACCAAAGCTCGGAAATCAGAAAAATGCCGTAAGTACCATTATTCTGCTATGTTGTGTAGGTTTGGTAGATGTCCATGTCATACATTCTTTTTTAAAATCTCTTTTTCTCTTTAATGCGATAATGGGTAGTTATACGTGGAAAGCTGGATAGTGGACTATAGTGCTTTCACAAATAAATGAAGAAATTTTGGGTTGTTTTTTTTATATCTGTTTTCATAATTAACGGATTGTTTCACAATCAGTCTTGGACTCTAAATCAATTTGTCTTAACAGTAAATATTCTTTGCCTCCAAATCCTATGTTCGTGGTAAAAGTTTTCTTATAAATCGTTAGTAAAATATCACTATTCTCGCTAGGTACAATATTTAATAATTCTACAGCAAAATGACGTGAAAGGAAAACACGAAAGCATGGCTTTAGTTGCGCGTCGGTTATTTGCATCGTCACTCCCGATAAAGGTAAGTATCAGGTGTGTAGGAGAAAATCCAAATACACTGCTGGAAACGAAACTGATGACCTGTTCCAGGAATGGGATCAGCACGACAGAGTAGTTTATTCTTCACAAGACAGCTGACAGTAATCTGCTGGTTCCACTGAGAAAGCAAGAAAGACAACCAAATGCACACCAAATGCACCGAAACGCACCACATATAAACGCCAAAGATGTGTTGAAAAAGTTGAATCGCGGCTGGCGATGGGAATCACATTAAGTTTATCTAAGAGGTATCTACAGATATTTGCGGGTTAAATTAATCAGTCATGTGAACTACTTTTCACCACGGAACGAATAATATGCCGCATACACTTTATTCCGTCGATTATGTTATTTGGCAAAGTTTCATAATTTTTGATGACTTGAGGAAAACAAATTATAGTGTGAACAGGTTTCTAAGCTCAAAACAATGGGCCATCTCTCATCATTTCACGAAAACAGCATTGTTTTATTTGCAGTGTCAGAGAAAATGTGTTAATGTTTTCAGTTTCTCCCACTGAGGAAGTTGAAGGAGGTTAAGCAATCAGTCGTTTTCATTTGTACTTCTACCTTGGCTAGATTCGTTAATATCATGATCACGATGTCAATGTCATTAGAGAATACTGATCAATGAAGAATCTTGACTTTCTACTGAATACAGCTGAAGGGCCAGGCAAAAAAAAACAACCCACCCAATTGTGTCACTTTGAAGGCATGCAAAGCTACACTCAGTCGTAAATATATGGGTAAAATCAATGACGTTACATCGAAGTAGGCCTGCCTTGAATGGGTGGTTCAGTGTCATGGAGGAATTGACTAGCGGACCACGTCTTTCGATCTGCCACTGCTTTTTGTCTCTGAATGAATCTCTTGCCTTGAAAATAACCTTGACTGTTGAACGCAATTCTTGCTACTTGGTACCACTGACAACATGGTAATGACTTCTAGCCTACCTCGGAGTATTCACTTTCTACCCTAATATGGTTCGTGCAATTTTGTAGCATCGCTTCGTTGTCTTTAAGTGAATATCTCTAAATCGGTTCTTCGATATACTTTTGGTGTTCGTTGCTTTTAAGCAGTTGCTAACAATAAGTTTTCCTTAATGTTTATATTTTCAAGTTTCATACTGTCCAACTAAGCATGTCTGAGAAACTTACTTACTATCATTTGTTTCATAATGTTCATTAGGAAAACTTGTACCACAGGAATAGAGACAGTATGAAAAAAGTATTTTCTGGTGATAAAAATTGTTTGGAAGCTTCTGTAAAGTTTCGAAACCATCCATTCAGTAGGGGAAAAAGATATATTTATACAGAAAAAAAGTTTGTTCATTTATTTGTGAAAACATCATTTATATCTTTGTTGTTGAGGGGTGCGGGTCCAAGTGAGATTAACAAGTCTAAAAAGTTTAACAAATTTAACAAGTTTATTCATAAGCTTAGGTACCAAAAAAAAAAAAATACAATTAAGCGATGTGCATGAGAACACACTTCGAAAAAAAACAACATATTCTTCTTAGTTCCATTGTATTCTCTGATTGCATCAGTTTCCCTTACTTCAACATGTCCGGTGTAGTGTAATATTTTTTTTTGGTTTACATGTTTCTTTCTTCCTGAATGAAATTAGTGTATTCCACTAAGTAATGAAATTCATCTCCTTTTGCATTTAAACCGTCTGTTATTCTATGCCTGCCTGTCTTGATTGGGAGTTTGCCGTCTGACGTTCAAAATTTACAGTCAAACTCCTTCTGATTGCCCATAACGGCAAAGATCCTTGCTGACTTGCCCCCTTGAACATTCAGTGAAGATCTAAGGAAAGAGCCAATCGGCACAATGTCTACGGCCTACCCAGAAGAGAAACTTGGGTCGCAGTTTACTTTCTCTCTCAGGCTAAGCGTGAATTCACAAATACCGTTTGAGGAGAGGAGTAATCCCAACTGTCCGATGCGGGATCCCTGACTGTCAAGGGAAGCTTGAGACTGGTGTGACTCCTCCACCAAAATCAGCATATTTTGCCACACAGAATAGGAGGGCCATAAATTTTACCTGACACCAGTTACCGCCATGACAGTTGATGATAAGACCTGACGCTCGCTGCTCCTTCCCAAGCAGCCGACTCTTCTTTCTTTCTTTCTTTCTATTTTCTTTCTTTCTATTTTTTTTTTGTCTTTCATGAATTCTTTTATCTTGCCTTCTTCTGTCTTCGTGCTCCACCTTTGTCCATTCGCCCATCTGCCCGTCTTTTCATAAGGCCAGTTTGGCACTTTTAATACCTTTGATTCACTTCCTGCTACTTGTTTTGTTTTTGCCATTTCTGTTCTCTTTGTATTATAGCAGTGAACAATCTAAATCTAGTCACATTAATTTAAGAATCCATGCCCTGCTATGATATCGTGATTGCAAGCAAGTTATTTATGTGTTGGGTTGTTTTTTTTCTTCTTGATAACTGGAAGAACTAGTCGACGAGGTTACTGTTTAAATTGCTCTGGTAAACTGTCATTGTTTTCTGCCGCTTAACCAGCATTTGTCATCGTATTCCAGTATTGAGTCAGGGGCGAAGGGTCCATATAATCAAATAATCACTGATTACCAGCCAAAAATGCCGTTGGTCGACCTTGGTCTTCGTGGCAAGTTAAACAAGAAAACCGTCGAATCCTATTTATTTGCTCTTTGTCAGGCCTATTCTTACTTTGATCTACGTTCAGAACCTGATACCCCTCAAATTTTCTCTGCTCTATTCACTGATTAATAGGATAAAGAAGAACCTGGACACCCCTACAGCCAAATGTGGAGTGGCCTCACAAAAAAACTCAATGAAAGCAAGGAGATTTCACCGGTTAGTAAAGAAGAGCTGCTAATCAAGGTCTCCGCTTGATTTGTGATACTTTCACCTATTGCGGTTTAATGTGATGCGGAACAAAAATAACATATTGGTTAACCGAGACATTATTTTATAGCATTTAGTGAAATTCATTATCATCAAGGGCCTCTTTATTCGACAATAATTAACACTGTAGCTGATAAGATACATGCCTTCAGTCACACGTTTACGACCACTTTTATTTTTCGCTCAGTTTAGAAATGAATCCACACTTACAGAAAGCCACATGAACAGTCTCACCACACACATTCTCCATTCACAAGCCCAGTGCTGGTGTTGCCACGTTGCCTATTTTATAGTGCAATGTAGCTGGTTCCCAAAATCTTTGGTTGGGGAAAGCCCCTTGGGGTAGATTTACTTTTTTTATGAAGGAGGTTTCTGACTTTATGACACATACAAACAAACTTATTAAATAAACATAAATTCTTCTTGGGAAATCACATGAATGACAAAACGTCTTGGAAAAGTAATTCAGTTGGCCCCCCCTGTTCTCAAAATCGGCAAGGTTTGACGATGGCAATACTCACATAGGCCTACCCATTTGCAAAAAGGTGGGCTCGGCTTCAAGGTGTAGACTGGGCCTGAAAATTACATTTTCAATATAATTAGTATCTTCTTGTTTTAGGTCTGGATATTTGACTAGAGTTGGAAACGGGGGAGGGGGGAGGGAGTCGCAGAGCATAGAGCAGTTTGTCCAAAGATGTTAGTCAGTCTGCTACCCAAGCAACCAAAGGTCATTCTTTTCAAAGCTTGACAGATTGTCACTCGCCTACGGTCTGGATGGGTTTTTCCTGCAAGGTCGTGTTCCCAGTGTTTTGTTTATTAGCCTAGACCTGCTAGGTCTAACCTAATTGGACCTAAATTCTACAATTTTGGAGCCATTACACCTTGGTGAGTGATAGTATACATGTATTTTTGTGCGATCCTGACCCTGTAACTAATCTGTACTTTTTGGTGCTTTTTCAGCAAACCTGTTTCTAACTACTCAAACTTTTGTTGTAGCTTTTCAGGAATTGTGACGATGCCTACGGATTTTTTAAGTCCATACCCTGTGTTACAGTATCATACTGTGAACATCAAATGTGACTCTACGAACGGATATTGACTAATACCGCATACGTGACTAAAATGGCAGTATAAGTGACAATCATGTTCAACTATGATTACCCTGTTGAGAAAGTCAGCCTTCGCCCCTGTATTGAGTAACTGAAATGAGAACATTTACAGTCATCATCACATTCCTCCCAACAGATTTGCCTCGGTTAGCGCCGATGACAAAGTGTACTTTCAGAAGGTGGTCGAAGTATACTAAAAGCCATATGCTCACAGAAGATAGATGACAGAGTTTCAAAAATATTAGTTCATGGTCTACCTCTCTTCCACCCAGAAAAGGGTGGCCGGGGGGGGGGGGNGAGAGACTAACATTATCTAAGTTGTTTTTAATGATGAATCAAAAAGTAATAAATGTTGTCAGAATGAACCATGTAAGTTTCGCTGTGAGAATCGTTCAATATGTATTGTATTCTGTTAAATTTGTATTGATACCTCAAGTATCGATTGTGATTTAACACAGACAAATAGAATAAAACTGAAACATTTTATATTGTGTGCAATATTTAGCAACATATTCGCCTACAGGCTGCTTTCACATATGGACTGAAATTGGATTGATGTAACCGTGAGATTAAATGGGACTCTTATTAAGATCATCAATACCATTTCAGTTGATAGGTATCGACTAAAATGACAAAGGAAAGGGCCTATCCAACAATTAAATATAGCACAATGAGCCGTAGATATACTATCATCCTCACTTCTCCCCCTTTCCAATCTATCTCCCATATTAAGCAGGACATGCTGAGTTATTTTACGCCCCTATAAAAGCTCAGAGAAGATGAATCTGGAGTTGCGGGTCAGACAGGTGGAGTGGAGTGCATGGGGCTAGGTGCTTTTTTTCCATCCTCGATTACTTGGCCAGGAGGTTGAGTGCCATAGTCTCCTTTCCGAACTCAGTCCAATGACTCTGTATCTGGATCTGTCTTGCTGCACCAAGAGATAGGCACTGCCAGTGGAGGAGGGGATAAAAAGCTCTAAAGCTTGGTGACTCTGCCGATCGCCCCCGCTCCGCCAAAGGGTCCAAATTCCAGGCCGCAA
Source organism: Ellobium chinense (assembly GCA_033807755.1). NCBI lineage: Eukaryota > Metazoa > Mollusca > Gastropoda > Ellobiida > Ellobiidae > Ellobium > Ellobium chinense. The sequence goes on along the minus strand of JAWQUT010000009.1, from coordinate 851,992 downwards.
GGCCACGATGCTGAAGTCTCGCAGCAGCCAATAATATAATAATATATATATATATAAGTAGTAATAATAAAGTCATGTTTATAGCGCTTACTTCTTGAAAATATATATAGACTCTAACCGCTTTACAGTTGTGCACACACACCAAAAAAAAAAATCTACTACTCAGTGCCATTAATACATACTTACTTGCATACATACACACAGACTAAGCATGCTCACTGTAATTCCATGAAATATTTCCTAAAAAGGAAGTGCTTTGAAAGCTATAAAGCTTTTAGCACTTCTGATGACAAGTGCAAGACCATTGTATAACACAGGGCCATACATATGGAATGCTCGTTCACCATAATGTTTAAGATTGGTTTTGGGTACATGTAAAAGGTTCAAATCTTTAGACTTTAATTATCTGGATGGGAATATGGATGTAATAAATAATGCTGGAAAGATATTTTAGATAATAAGATTTCTCTATGTAATGATAGGGAGCTTTCATGTTTTGTTACAAATTATTCTTGCACATCTGTTCTGAGCTTACTGTAGTCTACCTAATTATGCCTGTACCAAGACGTACTGCTGCACCACCAAGAGTAACTCACCATGACATATGACCCCAACGGTCCTTGGGCAAAGAAAATCAAGGAACTCACAGGCGGAAAGTATGCTTTATAACAAGAGAACGAAGAAAGGATGCTCGCTGGATGAACATCTCCTGCCGTCACCCACGTCTCCTATTCGAGAAACCCTTAAGAGATGGCGGTCTGCTCGGTCTGTGCGGACAGATCATCTGGGGACATTGCTCACCTTATTAAAACAGATCAGAGAGGAAATGGTTCGTTACCCACAAACCCTATCCTAAACGACACGGCTTCTGCGCCTTCAGATAAGGAACCTTAACGCATGTCTTCGACAAAGTCGGATCAACTACTGTGACTTTTCGCAAATTTCAAGTGCCCAATCTGCAATAGCAAAATCAGTGTTAGGTTCCTTAGAGACAGCTGGTAATTGACATTCACATTGCGAAGGAGACGGCAAGAGCACTAATATACTTTAAGGAATAACTCTCTTGTGCGCATGTCTCAAAGTACCCCAAAAACAAAAAGCATTTAATTCGCGTGAGTTTTGGGCCATGGGAAAGTAAAGCATCATTAGAAGACTACCAAATTCGATATAGTAAGACTCGCTATCGCAAGTTAATATGTTAATACGTAAAGGTCAAAAGCAGGGTTGCCAGATTTGTCTTTTTCGCCAGATTTGTCTTTTTCGAGGCCAATTACAAGTACCAGGTGTTTGGCCCTTTTTGAAAGTTCGTGGTGGCTAAGAAGCTGTTTGTTTTTTTATTTGTTTATTTTTTTACTGCAACGAACTTTAAATCAAGATTGATATATTTCATGTACAAAAATTATACAAAATTGTCCGAAGAAATGATTACCTTCAGCTGGGGACCTAGTCTGTAACGTAAATACTCCAAACTTAGGAGAGTAGCTTATCTGATTAAAGCTAAAGATAATTCTTATAGACTTTCTATCGCTGGTGGTAGTATTTAAAACAATTCTGAGTTTGATTGTTGTGGGGTTTTTTTCCGTCATTGTTATTTAAATGCCTGCGAAGTAAATATAGTCGCTGCGTTCAAACTTTGTGGATTTCAAGTTATCCCTTTCTGTCACATCTGGCTCGATGAACATGACTCATAGAACGATCCTAAACCGGTGTTTATACAGCCGTTCCTTATTTTACTCTAAGATATGATGTCCACAGGTTTTTGATATGTATGTTTAATACCCACATATATCCAGTACGTTTTTGTAATAAATTTCTTGTCTTAAACCCATTATAGACCTTGGTCGGCCTTCCTAGATTATGATTCGGCTTTTCTTTTGGGCTCACTCTCATGAGCGCTTTGGCTTCAACTCGAAAAAAAAAGTCTGGGAATCATGGTCAAAGGCTTACAGGTGCGCATTACAGTGGAAAGCAGACATGAGTAATTAGATCCTACCTGTGTAGTTCCTGGATCTAGTCCAGATCTACCTGGAGTCTAAACATACACAAATACACCCTTAACAAACCAACATTATGATGATGTTCGAAGAACCAGATCCGTTTCTATACTGTCGTAAATAAAGCAGACTAGTCTGAGAACTGGCAGCAGAGTTCCGAGGTTAAGAAAGACACCCAACATTTCATGATTCTAGACCACAAGACATTTCAAAGAAAGCCAAGGTGTCAAACTGAAATCATAAATATATAATTTACGCTTTCTTGTTATCGCCATTCAAAGATAACAAATGTGGGTTGTCAATTTAAGAAATAATAGAAATTACAATTTGTTATCCTGAAACATTAAAAATATATTTAACCTGATATGACATAATGTAAGAGGCAGAATGTCTATACGTGTCTTTCACACCTATTGTTTTATCTTCTTTTGGCCCTATTAACATTTTGTGTTATTCTACATATACCACTGTGATTTCTGGAAAATTTTCCATGAAGGTTAAAGTACTTCTTTTGCCCGATCTTTTAACAGGAAGAAAAAGTGGGGTTAACGTCCAAAATTTTTCACAAATGTCTTCCGAAAAACGTCACCTCGAATTCTGATTTGATCCCCAATTTTTCATTTAGCTGGTTTTGACCGCATGCGAATACATAGGCCTAAACACTTTTTTTTTTTTTTATCTAGAAGGCTCAAATAAAAAAATCGGATGCTTTTACATATTTCTACACCCTGACACTGGCTGGCAGGGCCTCCAAAAAAGGGGATTTTATATACTAGCGGATTAAATGGGTTGTACACAATGTGTGATTTGCCCTTCTAATAGGTGTCAAAAACCTTAACCACTCCACATATTTAATTTATTCCTACATATGTTTTGAGTAGTCAGTAGTGATGCATTCTTTGGTGTTTCTTGCTTCTTTAAAATGAGGAGGATGATATTCTTGTGGTGAGGTATATCTGCAGAGAAACACAAAACATTTTCAATAGTCTCACTGAGATGAAATTGGATGAGGTGTTGATAGCCTTTGTTAGTTCCCTGGAGAAATACGCAACTGTCAGCTGTCAAGCACATTCATTTCCCTACAAAATGGTGCCAATGTTGCTGAAATATCTGCCTTAGATCATTCTTATGGCCCAATTTAGAGTTTAATACCTCTCAAATTAGCCAATTCTCTTGATGACATACCTTATGCTACTTTGAAAGCTTCCATGTACCTACAGTTCAACCCTAAAATTTTGCCATGGTAGCCTATTTGGAGAGGAACAGGTAGGGAATGATCAGAGGAGAGTGACTTGAGAGTGATTCTGAGGGAAGGGGAAAAGTCACCCCCTCTTATCTGGTCATTGTTTCCATGTAAACACCTTGGCATGAGCAGGTAGTTTTTAGGTGACCATATTTGCAGCTTTTAATGGTCAAATCCACTTGTAACCACACATTTAAAACCTAAAAGTGATCTTGTTGGCACTTCTTAAAGGGCCATCGTGTTATTGGTTGGGGAAGAAGCCCTGGAGAAATAAAAGTTTGGTGCATCTGCCCAAAAGAATTTTTTTAAAATGCATCATCTTTGACAATACCATGTGGGCCTATGGGGTGGACTGAGAAGAGTTGGGGTGGTGATTTTTCTTAAGGGCGAGGGTGCGGGTGGGGTGGGTGGGAGTTGGGGTTGATGGTGGGGTTGGGGGTGGAAGTAGGGAAGAAAAAAAGGAAGGAATGAAATCTTAAAATTTTAAAAAAATTGACGAAATTTGGTGCATTTCTTACCAACACTGGATGTGTGTGTCAAAGGTTGGGAGAGGGGGTGTGGGGTGGGAGGAAAACAAGAGAGATAAGGAAAAGAAAGAACGAGAAAAAAAATCTTTTTAAAAAAGCGTGTGTCATGTACAAACTGAGTCTGCCGCACATAGATCTAGATCTGTGTGTGTGTGTATTATTGTGTGTGTTCGTGGTTGCTTGTGGGTATGTGTGTGGAAGTATGTATGTGTGTGTGTGTGTGTGTGTGTGTGTGTGTGTGTGTGTGTGTGTGTGTGTGTGTGTGTGTGTGTGTGTGTGTATTTGCACAGATATTTATGTTTTGTAAGCACACTGTAAACAAGGCAAATTTCCCTTTGTGGACAGATAAAGCTATCCTTATCCTTATCCTTAACAGCACTTACAAGAGAAGTCAAATGAAACAAATCGTTGCTATGAATGCAGAATCAACAAAACAACAAGCTGGTGTTCATGAGACGATGCAAGGCGACATTGTTTAGAATATTCCATATCCTCTCATTCTTCTTCCACCTATACTACAATTGTTGTGAAATGGAAACCTGTCCCTTGTGGATATATTAAATATAAAATGGTGAGGACAAAGTTTCACTACGCAAGACTATCAGAAGTCACTTAAAACTAATGTTTGCAAATAAACTACAATCACAGAAGAATATGTAATGCGTTCCATGTGTCGAATCAATGGAAAAGGCACATGTTTCCCTTTCTAAGAGGCATACTAGATATATTTCGGGAATCGCAAAAACAAAGAGCAGAGCTAGAAACTTAATTTTTCCACACATGCCCGCAATTTTTTTGCCCCACCACTGTACTAGTTCACAAGTTATGAACGGAAATAGACCATCCTGCGGCAAATGCGCGAAGTCATTATGGAGCTCGATCATCGAGATTTCATGGTGATTTTATAATTGTGATCACTTAAGAGGGTTTTCCCATCCGATTGCCATCAAACTGTGCATGATCATTTTGGACACTATGCCCCATCAATCACAATTTAAGTATATTTTTCATACTGTGAATTTCACCGTGGTAAGTAGTCCTTGAAAGAGGAGTGTGGACCAAGAAGACATCAGATTTGTTAATGAAGAATCCGTTGCTGGTGTTGAGAAGCTAATATTAATAGAGTTTAGAGATACTTATCAAGAGATACAGCATCCATTGGACCTGTCATCACGTAGTGTCCTAGTTCTTGCATGACCATCTTAAGTTCAGAAATGTTTCGGCAAGATGAGTGTCCTGTCACTTGATTGAACACTAGAAATATCAACGAGTGGAATTTAGCCAATATATGTTACCAGGGGGGTAGCGAGGGTGATTTTTTTGGTAATCTAGCACTTACATCTAACCAGCATTGGGGGGAGGGGGGCAAGATATAGATATATTTATTTTTTGTTTGCTCATAATGTTTGTATTGTTTATAAATTTCTTTCCCACAGTCAGTCTTTATAAATTAACTTAGTGAGCATCCATACCACTTACATCAGACTGCTAACAAAGTCGGTACGAAGACAACAGAACTGACCTGAATAAACATTCCTCAGTTTCGATATAGCAGATTGCGAATTCACCTAAAACCAGCACCTCTGTCGGTATTCGTGTAAAAATAAGACAAAAAAAAAAAAAAAGCTTCCAGTCTCCCTCAAGACCGTCACCTCAAAGTACGGTATTCAAAATGCTGTAAAAATATCATGTACAGTATCATAATAAAGTTGTCGTCAAGAAGCGTTGACACAAATCAAACAGAGCAGGACGAGACACTTAATGTTAAAGGTATTGAGGTCTCTTTTCTTGCTCCCACTAAAAGAAGCTGTAAGGTTAATGGTCTTAGAAATTATTCATGTTTAAGCAAAATGAACTAATGCTATTGTGATCATCATGAGCTCTGCAATATTTTAATGTTTACGGTACCGTTTTCTCTAAGTCCTCGGGAGAAAAATAAAAGGAGGAAAATACTCTGGAACAGGGTTGCCAAATTTGGTTCTCTCGGAACCAATAATAATTATCAGATTTTTGGCTATAAAGTACGTAGTTCTCAAATAACTGATTGGCTCTTTGGTTCATTTTCAACTCTAACCGACTGTACATCAATAGTTATGAATTTCGCCTAGAAACACTTTTAGTTTACGTGTACTTCTATCAAACTGCTTGGTTCCGGTACTTCTGTCGCCAGATGAGCACGAATTAAGGATCAATCTAAAAAATGTTTCCATTTATAGGTCAGATCTTACATTGCTCTAATATCTGTAGAAATAGAAATGTTTATGATAAGTATAATACCAGTGTATATCCATTACAAACATAAGTCGTCATTAATTTCTGATCTTAAGTCAAATCTTGACCCAGGCCGCCGTTCGGTGCCATATTTTGGTACTTTTTCGGTTGTGATTTGGCTCCCGTTTGATAAAAACTGGCAACTGAGTTCTTGACGTCGTTCGCGGCACGTCAAAAAAAAAGTTGGGGGGAGTGGGATGGGAATGCAGTCTGCGTAGAGGATAATCAAATTTTTCTCTCAGATTACTGACCTCTTTTTTTAAAAGGTTTCTCTATTGACGTTTCCTTCGAATGCAATACACTGTGCGTATGGGGCTGGAGAATCTGCGAGACGAGTACCGGGTCACAGATTAGTAC
>JAWQUT010000009.1:816747-845540 GCA_033807755.1 Ellobium chinense | reverse complement strand
CTCTTTTTTTAAATGGTTTTTCTATTGACGTTTCCTTCGAATGCAATACACTGTGCGTATGGTAGGCCCGGGCAAAAAGTAATCGGGTACCCGGGTCCCGAAATACCTATTAGCCGCCGGGACCTGAGATTACTTTTGAAATACCCGGGTTTAGTAATCGTGTAACCACCAGAGGAGACCTAGATAGCCCGGGTTGTGTAATCGTTTATTCACCAGGAGACACTGGATGAAGCCGGGCTTAGTAAACGTGTATTTATGAGAAAAGACGCTGGTAAAGTAATCATGCCTTATCAGGCTTGAAACAACAGAATAATGTGTCATCTAATTAACCTACAGGTAAAAGCAGCTAGCGACCAGCAGTTCCTCCCTCAAGTCCCCTTCTCCCACTCTTCCTCTGGTCTCAGAATTTATTGCCGCCGTTTGATGATCTCTGTATCTTTACCGTAAACAATCGGAAGTTTGCAATTGCGAATGGTTATGGTCTTTTCTATTTATGTTTCTACATGTAGTTTATATTATTTCCTTTGGATTTTATTGTCTTGCTTTCGCATAATAACATTTCTTTTACAATTTCTCTGTGTGTTTTGAAGTCTACAGGATTACCTATTATTATATCTAAGATGATGAAACATTGAAAGAAAACAAGAAAAACAATTTTAAAAAAGGCATTATTGAGAAGACAAAAAAAAAAAAAACCACATTTTCACTGTTGGAAAATGGAAAAGAAAAAAAAGGAACAAAGAAAGAAAAGCTAGCCATCATCACCGCATTAGAGCAGCTAAGGGCATGATGCTTGGGAATGGGAGGGGAAGGGTTGGTCTGTTTCGTCAATAAACAACATAACGTCGCAAGCATATTGTCACTGACCTCAAACCCGAAACCCAGACGAAGCCCGGTCGGGTAACGATAGGGACCTGGGCGGGTACGATGCCTGGGGTGGGCGGGTAACGAGCTTTACTCAAAGTGATAGAAGAAGCCATTAATCATTGCTAATGTATCTCACCAGCTAGGTAGTAATCGTGAGTAATCGGGTACCCGGGTTTTGAATATGGCGATTAGTATTACCCGAGATTACTTCTTGGACCGGGTTTGAGAATCTGCGAGACGAGTACCGGGTCACAGATTAGTACTGCAAAAAACTTAAGTAGTGTTGACAAGATTGTACGCCAACGCTTGTAAATGGTACGCAAGTGTAATACATGTAAAACGATTAAGGTATTTGAACATTTTAGAAAGCACTTAGCATTAGTAAAATTGTATTAGATGGAAACTATATAATGAGTGTGTAATGGCTATTATGAACTGGTAATCTCAGATTCATAGATTACATGGACGCTACGCCCCTGTATGTTACAATTCTTTAAAGCAGGGCATTCCAGAGCAATAGAAAACATCATCACAGATGACGAAACACTCCCCAAACAAAACGACTGTCTCAGGTGTGGTTTGGTTGGTTTTTTCTTAGTGCTATACTGCTAGTCCCCCCTGTGAAGTTTAAGCGCAGCAGAAGCGCCAGAAAATAGATCGTAACCTCTTTCTTCACTCAAAGGCATATTATGTGTCGACAGTTCCCCTTAATGACATATGTATAGTCACTAGGGTCACTACAGACTGGTATACACATTACTACAATTCCCAGGCGTTCGAAAAATGGACATAGCGTTACTACTTCGGCACCACGACCATGCCAGTGCAATTGCTGCAGCAGCCACACTTGACTTTTTGATAAGGAATAATGTCCAGCTGTTGTCCCATCCAGTGGCGGCTCGTGCCAACAAAAACTGAGTGGGCAAACCCCGATATAGACGAATAGTGAGGGAGAGTAGGGAACACTGAAATGCAGTTTCTGGGTTTGTTTGTTTTTTACATTTATACAATACGAAAATTCTACTTTAAACAGATCTGTAGAGGAGATCCATTCACTTTTCATACATGGGATACTATCTGCTAGGTCCACACATAAAAAATTCGCATCCTTCTCTGAATTATCTAGAGAACTTAGAACCAAGAAAACACCATTCTCAACTGCAAACATAGAACTGCTTACAATAAGGAGTAAGGAGACGGTGGCCGTCCGCCTCGGTGATCTGGCGACGATAAACCTTGAGAACACAGGAACTAGAGGAGATCTGGAGGGAAAACCGCCTGTGTGTTAATAAGATGACACATTATTCTGTTGTTTCAAACCTGATAAGGCATGATAACTTCACTAGCGCTTTCCCTCACGAGTAAACGATTACAAAATCCGGGTCCTCTAGGTAGGAAGATGCCAATGTTTTTTTCACTGTTGGCTATATTAGGTTGTACACCTCTCATAAATTGTCTTGGGGTGCCGTGTCAAAATACTTTCCAAACATGTTGTATAGCTCTTCCTCCAAATTTTGAAACAAAGAAAAATGCCCCTGAATAAGTAAGTTTTTGAGAACTTAGACTGTAAAGCAGACAACCTAATATTTTAGGCCTTTCCACTCAGTAAACAGGGTAACCTTACTCACCTAGCAACAACCACAAATTTTATAATTGAGTGACTAAATTTCACCTATTCTGAGTCTACACATATATTTGCACCTATCTAAGCCTTTGAAATTAAAATCCGACTCCTCCCCCCCCTCCCCCCATGGCCAGTTTTCTGCCTTTATAGGGACTATTTAATATTGCACTTTTTTATGCCAGGTGCTGTTGGCATCTTCATACCTCTATGCTCAGCGTCTCCTCCACTACTTTTCATCTGAACAGGGAAATGATATAAAACTCTTTATTTCTACCATAATTACTACATTGTATCAAGCCTACGACAGTTACCAACTTCATTCTGATGAGTAGTTTTACTACCATGCTAAATTCCCCCCCCCCCTTTTTTTCAGTCTACACTCGAAATACAGTATCTATGTGAGGAGGAAACGGAACATGATGGAATCAGTAATCTCTTTAGTGCAGATGCACAAAGTGTAAGAGAGTACAAGGAAAAACAATTTGTTTCTTTTGCTTAAATGAACCATCGTGGATCTACAAATGTTTGTTGTAAAGCGGAATGAAATTGCTTACAAACCTTGCTGTCGTTGTAAGCCTTTTCTGGTTGTTGTTGCTGTTGTTGTTGTTGTTGTTGTTGCTGTTGTTGTTGTTGTTGTTGTTGTTGTTGTTGTTGTTGTCTCTGACAACCCATCAACCTCCCATCATCCCTGTTCATATCCTTTCTTTTCTTCTTTCACAGTGTTAGGCGACATAAAGGCAGATTTCATCCTTGTGAAACAACACATCTTCCTTTTCCTTTCTATAAACTTCTCAAACAGGTAATGGAATTAGCCATTCTCTTCTTTTTGTGCTCCGTGCCCTTTAAGAGCTCTCTTTTTAACCCGAAATCTCATTGTTAAATTTAGAGTCGTTAGGAAACTCAAAAGCACTTTGTAGAAACCTTTCTACCTGGGCCGAACGCCTGAAAAACTATGCAGTACTGATTTGCCACATTTTAGGAAAACTGGCATCTTTGCGAACAGCTCTCCTTGCTGTTTCTTTTTTTTTTCTTCTTTAAATGCTGCCATTATTGTCTTCTCATCATACACAATAATTCGTTTTGCCAAAATTTATAGATAATAATGACGACTTTTGAGGATAATGGTGCACCATACAAATCTTGGGCATGTCCATCCAGATGCCTATTCTCAGGCCCCCGGGGCTGCCAAATTTCCAAGCTTCTCCGAACGAGAGTTAGGACACTATTGCCACCCGGGGTACCTGGCGGAAACAAAATGACGTTTGCCCGCCCTGACTATTCATGAGCAATCAGGGGACCAGCAGTGTGGTAGAGGGAAGATAAAGCATTTTCCTGCTTCTTTTCTTCTTTACCTCCTTATGGATTAAGAATAATCCTGTTTGATAATATGGTCATAAACCTAATGAAAATCGATTAAATAGATATGGATTCTTGGTATTGTAAGAAAATAATTTAAGTTTGAATATTCACTCAGAATTTGTTTGGTGGGCTCTGCCCACCTTGCCCAGAGAGTAGAACCGCCATGGCGTCTGATCTAGCACTATGTGATTCTTTCTGTTCCCCACTGTGAAAGAAAAACTCCATGGAGAAAAGTTTTATCACCCTGAAGAGGCACGAGCGGCGTTTGAAACAAATTTTGACCTTGACCCTGCAAAATGGTAAATAAAAAAATTCGTTGATGCTTGGTTAAAGAGAATGAAACTTTGTGCACTGAGTGTAGTTCTATTAGTTCTATTATCACTGTGCAATTCCCGAAATATATCTAGAATGCCGTGTATGTATGTTTCATACTAGTGTATGACAATGCCACTTTTATTAGTTTCACATAAATCGTATGTTTTTTGCCAAAGTACAAGAGAGTGCTTAGTGCTTTATAAGTGTACAGCCCAATTAGAGGTCTTTGACACCTATTGTTTTTTCTTCTTTTGGCCCTGTTAACATTTTGTGTTATTCTACATATACCACTGTGATTTCGTGAAATTTCTTCCATAGAGATTAAAGTCGTTTGCCCGATCTTTTAACAGGAAGAAAAAGGGGAGTCAAAGACCAAAATTTTTCACAAATGTCTTCGAAAATGATCACCTCGAATTCTGATTTCGTCCCCAATTTTTCATTTGGCTGGTTTTGACCGCGTGCGAATACATAGGCCTACACACTTTATTTTTGTACCTAGAAGGCTCAAACTGTACCTGAAACTTTGAAATTGGATGCTCTATTTAGATCACAAGTCATTTTACACATTTCTACACTATGACACTGGCTGGCAGGGTCCCAAGAAATGGAGTGAAGGGAAGTAACCAAAAGATTACGAATATATGCGACAGTTGTCCTCCCCTCTCTAGACCTTCCGTTGCGTTAGCTTAGGCGACAATTTATGCCGTAGCAAGGTTAGCTCGGTCAGGATCTGGAAAATAAAATCTAGTATATTTTAGTGCATAATGATATGGAACAAACAGAACCTGTCTCATAGAAGTTGTTGGTTTTTTTTTTGTCAACTGATATAGCTTTAAAATCATACATTCGCATGAAACTTTATAATAAAACTTCGGTCTGGTCTGCCATTTAAACGATCATATTTAGGTGCGAATTATCCGAAAATAACATATAGAGGAAGTATGTTTTTTTTCTTTCCGATAGATATCATTTGTGCAAATTTGACCAGTTCAGCTTGTCTCATAAATATTTTTTTCCTGCAAAGTTCCATTCAAATTTTGTATCGAACGAGTTTATCACGTATGGTAACCCACAAAGGAAATGAAAAGCTAATAATTTCTAGTCAGTACCCTTTATTATTTTGATGTTAGATCTGTCGTTTATAGTACATTTCGTCACTCACATCCCACATTCTCCTATGTCATTTTTTTGATGATTTGAGTTGTTTATATTACTACGAGCTTCCATTTATCATCTTTTTGCTGTTGAAACAAATGTAGAATTTTGACTGTTTATTATGTGCCAGTTTAAATGCTAAAGCACATCTGCCTCGTCGTTTTGCTTTCAGCTGAATTTTTTCCAAAACCTCAAAAATGACTTTGAGCCGAATGTGGAACGAACATGAGGAATATGTTTCTCTAACAGTACAAAGCAGGGATGCACTTTGGCGATTCTAAATGCCACATTCCGTCCACAGAATCACCCCAGACTTCAGCGTTAATACACACATGAGAAAATCTTGCAGAGCTCGCGAAATCAGATCCTCGCGTACAGATATTTCCAACTTTACCTGGAAGTCAGATCCTAACGAAAAGAGCCACTACTATAATAGTTCTCAAGTTTCCATTTAAAAATAATAATAATAATAATCCAACTGCATGGAATGTCCTAATTACGAAATGGAGCAGGCTTGAAAAAAAAATGTTGGGCATTGTAAGAAAATACTGATGACAACATACTGTTGCCTGTCATTTTAAAATAATGTCTTTTTGTCTTCTCACTAATATAATGTTATAATTGGTTGGATGTAAATGTGACATGAAACTAGCAGTGAGCAACAATAAAGGTAATGACTGCATAAAATATTACTTGCTAATTGACTGGTTGGTCGGTCGGTTGGTTGATTGATTGATTGATTGATTGATTGATTGATTGATTGATTGATTGATTGATTGATTGATTGATTGATTGGCGCCTCTTCCCTTGCCGCCCTCAACACACACACTTACACCCTAGGCGTATCCTTGTTTATCACGAATTTACGCTCTGCCTTTTTTTTAGTTCAACATAGCGGCAGATGTCGAAAGTTTTGGGAACTGCAGTTGAAGGTTTACAATAAAGTGTGTTTGGATTTTTGCATTCGACCCTCAGATACATCATCATACATACTAAGCACCATATAGTGGACAAGGACTGTGAATGAGTGCCAGATTTTGTGTTTTGGGACCTCAGTGCACGATTTGAGAACGTAACCTGCAGTGAAAAGGTAGGGATACCAGTTATCGAGCATCGAGTTCGACCTCTTTTCTTTTTTCTATAAGTACGTAAGGTCGTACGAACCTTAGCGTTTCTCGCGTGCTGAAACAAGTTGGACCTTGGACTCTGTCGATTAGCAAGGAAAGTGAAGACACGTGTTAACAGTGAATGCTGCGACTGAATAAGTATATTGAACGGTGAACAACTGTGGCTGAACACTCACACATGACGAATAAAAAGCGTCAGCCGTTGGCAACGCCCCCCCCCCCCCNAAAACGCTGCCCCCGCTAGAGAACAGAGAAAAAGCTCAGGAGAAAAAGTGGAAGAAGATCCAGGGGCGGAACCAGAAACGAACGGCAGTGCAGAGGTGGAAGATAGCAGTGCTGCTAAGGGCTCCGACACCAAAAGAAGCTCAGATAGGAAGCGGACAAGATTCTCTTTAACTGCGCCGAAAGAACCTTCAAGAACCGACACAACGACAGTGATACCACCGCACGACAAGAGCACAAAATCTAATATAACGCCTGCACAGAACAGAAAAGGCAACTGATAGACGACAGCCAACCACTTACATTGGCTACGCAGACTCCACCAAGTTTCCCAAGCCAGCTGGCTATAATGAAACCTACAGCAGCAGCTGCCAGTGCTCTGGTGCAGGAGGAGCAGGAGCCAACCCTGCAGTGGGTGAAGTTGCTGTTTGATATGCTGGCAGGTATAACAGACAAGATGCAGAGTATGGACAGGAAGTGACACAGCTCGATACGATTGGAGCCAAAGTTGAAAAGCTGAGTTAAAAGATGCAAACTTTTGAAAGGGAGATGAAAAAGAGATTACGATAATAATGAGACAGTTGGAAGAGAATGCCGAGTTTCTCAACCAAGGGTTCGATAGCTGCAAGTCAGAATTTGAAACACAGTATGATGAACTGAAGAGGCTTAGGGAAGAAGTCGGGTACCTGCAAGGGAGTAAAGAATTACAAGGAGACAAAATGGCGGAGCTGGAATACAGAAGTATGAGGGACAACCTCATCTTTACAGGCATAAAGGAAAGAAGCGATGAAGACACAGAGGAAGTTCTGAAAGCATTCCTCAAAGATAGGATTGCAGAGGAAAGTTTTGCACCCCAGTTCCAGAGGATGCATAGCAGAAAGCTCCCGCCAAAGAGTAGGCCAATGGTGGCGAAGTTCTCTAGCCACATGGAAAAGGAACGGATTTAACAAAGTGGCCCAAAGTTGAAGTTGACTCCATACGGCATCAGCGAACAGTTCCTGAAGGAGTGGAATGAGAAACGAAGAATTCTGCTACCGTTGATGAAAAAGGAAAGGTCCCTGAATAAGAAAGTCGTGCTGAGCAGGGATGCCCTGATCGTAGATCAGAAGAGGTTCTTTGTCGACAAGACCGGCACAATAAGGCTGGACAACTCTTTCGTCTATCGTCCTCCAAGAAAGTCAACACCGGCGGCGCCAACAACAGGACATGGACACAGTCCTCAACGATTGAGAACAGGTCAGCAGACTCAGCAAATGACAAAGAGTCCTACTACCTACTAGCAAGCGCGAAGCAGCAGGAAAACCAGACACAGAATAAAACACTTCGCCTCTCTCACTATCGCCGGCAGCAACGACTTAGAGAGCCCAGGAATGCAGTGCGAGGAGAGCCCCCGATAGGACAGGCAGGGACAGAGAGACACTCCCATCAACTTTTTTTATGTACCTAACTGTGACTGTGAATTTTGCTATCGCTCAGTATGCTCGTGTGAATGTCATTTGTACAACTATAATGATATAAACAAGGTAACGGCCAATGCAGAATACTTAATAATATATATCCATAAAGATGCCTGTTGTGATAATCAGAAAGAGGAGTAGAGAGTAAGGAAAAATATTGTATTTACCTCTGATGATGGTGATGATGTTCGTGAAAGTTATACCACATTAAATGCTGATAAAGGGAGGTGACCATGTAAAGTTTAGAAAGTGTTATAAGAGAATATAACTGATACGAGCCTGCGTTTATGTTACATAAATGTTAACGGGTTGGATAGAAAGCACATGTACTCTGATTTTTTAAAATTTGTCTCATACTATGATATTGTACTTTTTGGTGAAACAAAATGTCTTGAAGGAGAAATCCATATACCTGGATATATCATGTTCCATAAGCTTTGAAAAGCTAAGTACAAGAGACTTTCGGGCGGTTTGGCAGTAGCAGCTACTACAGAGATGGGCAGGTTGATCATACTAGTGTGTGCGAAAGTGAGTCTGAGTATGTTTTATGTGTGAAAATTAAGAAACAATGGAAAGATTTAAATAAAGAGATAATCATTGGTGGTATATACATACCACCAATAGAAAGTCGTTTTGCATCTGTTGACGCCTTTGATGAAATCGCAAATGAGATCCAGGAGTTTTTTTGCCTGTCAAAATGTCTTTACCTAATTGATGACTTTAATGCCAAAACGAGAACATTACCAGATTTTTTTGGACGATGATGATGAGGGCCAAATGGCTGCTTTAAACACACCAATAGAAATCAGTTTGATTGAGCAGTTCGGGCTAGATATCATTAGGAAGAGCAAATATAAGAACAGGCCTAATACTTTTGGAAACAGGCTATTGGAAATGTGCCAAATGCATGATTACATCATACTAAACGGTAGATGTGGTAGAGATAAAGGAAAGGGAGGAGTAACTTGTAATAATTCAAGTGTTACGGATTATGCAATTACTAGCATTGACTGTCTCACACTTATGATACCTGATCTAAACATACACGAATTCTCCCCCTTGCTGTCGGACGTACAGTGTGCTGTAGAGTTGACCATATCACCGCGGCTAAACCAACCTCGCACGGATTCTGTAAGCTCATATAAGAATATATAGATGAAGGCGGGCGATCATCAACAAAAGTCTTCAGGAATTCCTATCAAATTTGGAACAGAGGGATATAGAGAATATTACTGAAATTTTTAATGTTAGTCGCTATGTATAATTCAACAAGCAATACTAAGCAAGAGGAAATCGATAGTGTGACAAGTGAATTAAATAACGCACTCCTCAAAGCTGCCATAAAAACATTTGGAGAAAAACGGCAACGTGGGCCACGGAAAGACGCAGAAGCTGCTAACGGAGAAAAAAGAAACAAAGAGTGGTTCACCACAGAATGCGTTTGCGCAAGGAATGAAAAATAATAACGCCAAGAAAGGATATAATCTTACTAATGCACCAGATGACCGAATACAACTATAAATTAAAAATAGAAAGTATAAGAAAGTTATGAATAAAGCAGTTAACCAGTATAGAGAAAGCATGAGAACCAAACTAATGCACTCAAGAAAACATGACCCAAAGTACTTGTACTACTGGAAGTTGTTGAAAAGTAAATGAACAAGTAAACCCCATGTAACAGCCAGTCTGGAAAGTCTGTATACCCATTTTAAAAATGTGAACGCAAGAGAGCAGACGGACCAACGGCAAGAAATAGACATAGAATACAATGGAAACGCGAACCCTACATTGAATGAGAACATAACAGAGAGAGAAGTGAGAGATGCCATTATTAACAGTGACACGTCTGAAGGAGATGATTTAATTAGAAATGATTATATATATGCTACAGTTAGCTTGTTACTACCAGTACAGACGAACTACAATTGTTGCGCAGTAAATTCTGCGCAGAAAGTGTCGCTTACTTTTGTGACGGGCGACACTTAACGCTACAGCCCAGTTCAACATGGACGATCGGAGAGTCAGGGTGGCTTTGGTCATGGTGAATGTTGCGGCCTGCCAGAATGTGGGCGATACAGATCTACTACGCCAGAATCTGTTTAACGTAATTTTGAAAAGTGGTATCTACCCAACAGCATGGACAGTAGGGGCTACTGTACCCATCTACAAAAATAAAGGAGTTGCCATCAACCCAGCTAATTATAGACCCATTTCTTTACTCAGTTGTATGAGCAAGCTATTCACATCAGTGTTGAATAGCAGATTGTCTCGGTATTTAGAGCAAGAAAGCTTATTAAGTGAAAATCAGGCAGGATTCAGATCTGGCTATCCTACATTTGACCATAATGTCCGTCCTGGGAGGTTTACTTGAGCATGCAAAAATGAAAAGCGAAACAATGTATTGTGCATTTATCGATCTGGCAGGTGCCTATGACACTGTGTGGAGGGAAGGGCTATTCAGCAAACTTCTCACAACAGGGGTGAATGGTAACTTCTTAAGAATCGTACGGTCCATGTATGCCCAAACTAAATCATATATCAAACTAAACTCATCAGATGAGCTAGGCATTTTTCTGCATCATTATGAACGGTCTGAGACCTTCCCATGTGAGACTGGTATTCGTCAGGGAAAGAATTTATCGTGCCTAAAGAAGTACAGTATGTTGACAAAAAATACATGTTACGACCTAGCATGTTCATTTTACGCTCCGAAATCTTAAGGCCCCGTCTATGTTTATAAAAATAATAATCGAAAAGAGCAACTGATGCAAATATAGTAATCTTCCGGTGGTTCCCTACTAGTACAACTGGCTATTGTATATTTGACAGGTTAGCTGACCGGCTGATATTAGTCACAGGACTGATTGATGGAAGGATATGATTCTATGATGGTCGACTGATTGATTGATGGAACGGTTGGTTAGTTAATATGTTGACTGACTGACTGACTGATTGATTGTTTGATTGATCGGTTGGTTGATTGATTGATCGATCGATTGATTGATTGATTGATTGATTGATTGATTGATTGATTGATTGATTGATTGATTGATGGGTGATATATGGGCGGCTGATTATGCATAATAGCTATTGGCTGGTTGATTGGATGATTGGATGTCTTCTTCCACGTTTGAAAGAATGCCTGAATTGTTGACTGACTGATAAGCATAGATTGGTAAATGATATGACTGATTAATGTACAATCTGTCCCGTCCTTTGGTTTTTGTCAATGGTTGCTCATTAGCCACATGTGGGGCCTGAGCTTTGTTATAATAAGCTTGTTAAACTTGCTAAGATCTGGGCTCTACTGAGCGCTCGTCTAGTCTTATGATCAGCTTGTCAAGTCAAAACAAGCATATTAGATATGCTCTATTTTGATCATTCAATGTTTTGGAAACTGTCTCTAGTTTTAATACCTGAATCCAATCGAGAAAAATGAATGAATTTTTATGTAGATGGATATTTTGTGGGATACACACATGAGAAAAGCTTGTGGGGCTCGCGAAATTAAATCCTCGCGTACAGAACGGAATAAATTGGTTCGGATGGGGGTTACGGATGGTTTTAGTTGAAAAAGCATTTAGTGATAGGGATCTGCATATTACTATTACGATCCAAAAGTACCTTTATGCAAATGAATTGGAACAAACCTCAATTTTTTTTTAGAATTTTATGTAGAGTCATGCTTTTATGCAGGGAAAATGGTATTTTGCACGTCCGTTCCAGTTTTTCAAGAGGATAATATATATTTCATTTTGTAAAGCAATAATCAGCAGATGGTGCAGTAATTACCCAAGTTGTGATCACAACATGAGTTCGTCCCCTAAAAGCCAGTTTCGCATATCATGTTTTGCCAAATTCCAAAAATACAAAAACACAACGGAATAAATTGGTTCAGACGGGGGTTACGGGTGGTTCTAGTTGAAAAAGCATTTAGTGGTAGGGATCTGCATATTACCATTACGATTTTTAGGGAGAAAGTAGCAGATTAACAGTGATTTGTAACGCGTTTCGGGAATTACATGTGTTTGTAAAACGCATTACTGTAATAACGCGGAATGAATTAATGTTCTGCGATGTTGTATCTTACGCAGTGCCCTATCAATACTTGTCAAAGGGTCAGCAATTGGTTTCAAATAGATAAGGGTTATTCCGATAAAAGTGAAAGTTTTCAGCCTGCACCAAATTATAATTTACTCAGAATGAAGAAATACTCACTTCTTATTAAAAAGTAATGAACATATAGATGCATGCTTCTGTTTGAAACCTCTTCCACTATAAATGCTCATGAAAGTAATGTTTCAGTTTACATTCTAAAATGAGACTGAAAAATGAAAAAAATTAGATAAATTCTACTCAAAAAGGAATATTACTTGTCACGTCTCTTTTAATTATGCACTTCTGAATGAAGAAGCAATTATATATAGTAATGCCTAAACAGGCGTACTTCGGAAATCAATCAAGGGAGATAAGATGCTTGAAAATTTGACTCGTCTAGAGTTATGCTCCTTGGGCTACACTCAACCCAGCGTTGAAGTTGAAGCTATCAAATTCGTCTTCGCTAAGGCTCTGCAGACCTTATTCCCTAAGGGATTTGCGATAACGTTGGCCGACTCTGCGATACCGGGATGTCTTCCCGTACTGCTCTTAACAACAATGTATAGTATACCGCATCTGTTTTCATTGCACTAAGAGAAAATAGTTTGGTTTTTGACGTGAAATTCGTATGAAAAGGTCAGGTGTAATCACAGACCCAGCTGACCAAAATCCCTGTTTCGAAACTTGACTACATTCTCATTTCCATCTTCATCGTCCCTGAGTTTTGGGTTTTGTTTGTTTTCTGCTGAATGTTGTCATTGTGTTTTGTGTGTCTCAGAACTGGTATGTATGATTAGACTGCATCAATCTGAATATTTTTTATGTTCCTGGTCTTCCAGTGATAACATCGAACAAGTTTGATGCTTAAAATGGCGATCTAAAAAGAGTTCTCTGTGCGCTTGATAGACGACGATGAAAGGACTAGTGCCTAGGCTAGACTCAGTCAGAAAACACGTTTATGTTTAGTATGGTGAAAATTACACGTATGCTTCATCATACCAGTGATTCTTCAGATTTTACAATTTCTGAAATATTGGACTTCATTAGACTATATGAAAGATATCAGGTAGGTCTAGACCTGGACACTTTTGTCACGAGTTAAAATTTTTGTTCAAGGATTCGGCGTTTCAACAGTTTACAATAACTCTAAATCTGTGTGATAACATTTTATCGATGTGTCGGAATGTTGTCATGTCCAACTTTCACAAATTTTGTAAAATACGGTGTGTCATGATTTAAATTTTTATTTCTAGGAATAGGCATTTCAAGAGTTTACGAAAACTCATAATCTGTGATTAAAAATTTTATCGGTGTGTCAGAATGTTGTCATTTCCAACTTTCACAGATTTTGTAAAGTACGGTGTGTCATGATTTAAAATTTTATTTCTAGGTTTAGGCATTTCAAGAGTTTACGATAACTCTTAATCTGTGATTAAAAATTTAATCGGCGTGTCAGAATGTTGTCATTTCCAACTTTCACAGATTTTGTAAAGTACGGTGTGTCATGATTTAAATTTTTATTTCTAGGATTAGACATTTCAAGAGTTTATGATAACTCTTAATCTGTGATTGAAAATTTATCGGTGTCAGAATGTTGTCATTTACAAGTTTCAGTGATTTTGAAAAGTACGGTATGTGTAACGATTTAAGTTTTGTTGGAGAATTAGGCATTTCAAGAGTCTACGATAACTATTAATCTATGATTAAACATTTTATCAGTGTGTCAGAATATTGCCGTTTACAATTTTCAGTGATTTGAAAAGTACGGTGTGTAACGATTTTGTTCGACGATTAGGCATTTCAAGAGTTTACGATAACTCTTAATCTGTGATTAAACATTTTATCGTGTGTCAGAGTGTTTACTGGGTGTTCCTCCCAACACAACAGACACGCCGTAACCGTTATTTATGATTTGATTCACATTGAAAAAGAGGAAAAAAGTGTCTTTGTGGAAAGGGTTATAAGGTTCTATATTTTCCATATTTCTTCATGCGTCTGTGTCCATTGTGCCTCCACCATTCCCCCTTCCCACACCAAAAAAAAAAAAAAAGCCCATGCATCGAACGACTATTTGTGCTAGACTAGGCCTAGACTTAGTCTAGTATCGCAGAATACACCCTTTTTGGCCTTCGATACAATTTTACTTTTCAAATTTCTCACGTATGTTTAATATCTTTACAGATCTGCACTCTGCACAAGACGTTAGGCCTAATTTTGATGTATAATGTGATTAAGTTTATGCATCGAGCTGTAGGCCTACAGTGTTTTACGTATTGAAATGTACTGTTACTGATATGAAATCAAGTGGAAACGACTGAGCTTGCAATTGATGCTAAAAGTTATGCGAATAGGCCGAGCGATCAATAAGTTGATGGCGTGTAAAATTGTATAAACAGGTCCGTATGTCACGTTCACCAGTCTGTCAATGCGCTGGGTATCCATTCTGCAACACGCTTTCCTCACATTGTGTACAACTCGTGGTATTGTCGAGTGGGTACTCGAAAGGGGACATAACTCCTTTAAGTGTTAACTTTCAGGAGTTACCTCCCGCAATCGGATTTCTGGATAACGTCTACTGTGGATCGACTTTGCAGAAATTGCTTAATATAAATAAATGTAGAAATACATGGTCTAATGAAGAGAATCATGACTTTTCCTAAAGCCAATAAAGAATGAATATCTAGACTAACAGTAACACTTCGATCATTTCGAAGAATGTGGCTGCGGCGAAGTGTACAAGAGTAGTTGGCAGACAATGGGCCTGCAGTTGTACCACTGCAAAATGGACATTCTATGTCCAGCAGTGGGGTTGCATCTCAGTTTAAATCCTATTACATTTTCTTTAGGATAACATATAAGCCCAGATCAAAAAGTATAAAAAAAATTACAGTGGCATTTTAGATGGGCTGTTTACAAGTTAATATAACAATAATGTATTAAATGAAGAGAAAAAGGATTTGGTTGTTTTTTCTTTTGTTGGTGTTGTTGTTGGTGAAGATGAAGAGCGTTGGGAAGGCGAGCTTGGCTATGGGCTTTAGCCTAACTCGGACCTCAACCAAAGCCGCAGTTGTTGCAAACAGACGTCAGGAACGCAGCCGTGTAGAATGGACGACATCAAATTTTATTTTCATATAATGCAGATAGCATGTTATGACATCAGTCACAGCATCAAGACTACCAGCCAGCATTGTGGGGAGAATGCATGAAGAGCCTCGCAGGAGCCAGATGTGGGCTCAACTGCGCTGAAGCGTAGATTCTGACTAACACCAGACTCGAACTTAAAACCAGACTAACTCAGGGGGAAATTGGTGTGACATAGTTGAACATGGTCATGCGGACATGGAGAGCTACTATGTCACAGGCCTCTGGCCTAATCTTGCGATGCGCTAATTTGGCATCAATGTGGGAAAAATGGACAATGGCTGGAAAGTTAACGGAGGCTGGCAGGGTAGCTGTACAAGTTACATCAACATGTCATACATCAAATTTTAGGGCATAGCAAAATAAGTAAGTTTTACAGATCATCCCAAGTCTTTTGAAAACTAGACAACATGATCTGAAGGTGCTGAGAGGCAGCTTACCTGCTTCGATTGCATAACATTAAGTGTCAATATCTCAGCGAAGTAATAACTGTATGTCATAAATGATAGTGCTAATGATTTGTCTCAGACAGATGCTTAAGTGACATAAGTTTGATGAATGTCGCTTTAGTGGTTACTGAGAAAATTATAGTTGAGTGCTGGCATGAAAGCACAAATTTGCTACTTTCGGCCCTACTTTGAAAAGCAGTCTGTCTTCAGACTGAAAAAAAAATAGTTTAATGTTGAAGTTATAAAAGAATGTACAATGTTGCAGTAATTGTTTACATCTTATGGAAAAGGCTTAGAAATGGGCATCATGTGAAAAACTGAAAATCTGGGAGATAACTCCTGTAATTAAATTGTGTGAGTCTTCAAATCTCAGTTATGTCCCCTGACACAGTAAATGCACTGAGGATAATCACAGTTGAGATTGTATAAAAATCTTGAAGAATAAAATGTAAGTTATCTGTTAACACTGAAGTTTGAAATTATGAAGCATGTGGAAATGATGAAAAATTCAAAGTCAGTTATGTACACAGATCAAAGTGATCAAACACATTTACACACGCATGATATGGAAGACATCTAACTGTCATTTGAGAGTAATTTCGATTTCTCAGTTTAAATTAATCTCAATCTCTCGATTGAATCTCTCGCAAAGTTAAAGCTTGCTGAAAGTAAGTCTTATCTCAAGAATGAAAAATCATTCTGTTTATGTAAGTTAATCTCGTAATGTAATGTGGGCTCTCTGTGAAAATGTATGAAAAGGACATAAAAAAGATGTAGACTAACCCTATTCTAGACTTGAGCAAAAATGGAAACATTCCAAATGCAAATCCGACCACTTTTCAAGCAGTAAAATATTGAGTGTGCTGGTGGGCACAAAAATTCAAAATGTGAAATTTCAAGTAAAATGAGGAAAAAAATGAACCAAGCTGGATGCTCATGAAATTTAAGAAGCACGTAACAGCATAATGCAAGGTTCTAAAGCTCGGAAGTCGTCATAGCAAATTCATGGATCTTCTCAGTATTCGTGGGAGGGTGAATGCATGAGCCGCAGTTTCATTTATTTGAAGTTGCATTATTGAGTAACCATTGCATTCAGCGCAGCTGTGGTTACATGATTCAGGCATGATAAGCATACATAATAACAGTTGCAAAATTTTACAAAGAGTGAAATAACATGAGTGAAAGGTGGAAAAGATCACAATTAATGCAGCTTGGTAGCTCATCATTATTCAGGCAGTAATGACGACCTTCAACTCAGGTAGAACCATTTACAAGTGCGGAAAAGCACCCAAGTTTTCTTATTAAGTTAACTCACGACAGTTAAAGTTTCATGAGTGCAAGGCACACGAATAAAAGCATAATTTCAAGTGACAAGAAATGAAGTTATGAAAGATCATAAAACAGCATCCAATGACGGTATTATGAAAATCAAGATTCCGTGAGATCTTTAAGCCCAAAGATCTCCCAGGATCTGTGAAAGAGCTAAAGTGCTCAAATTACGAATGAATTAATGAGCAGCACACTGAAATCATGATTCTGAAGTGGCAGAACTGGTGTTTATATTGCTATGTATGGTTGTCTGTGTCGTTTTCCCCCTTGTGTTGTTTAATGAGCTCTCATTGGGCTATGGTTTTGTTGTTAAGATGTTGCACAGAGGGATAGGATTTGATTGAAAGCTGATTATTGTCTCAGGCAGTGTTTTCTGCGCTTAGATGCGGTGTTAGTTGCATCACTAGTCATGAATCAGTCAACATGCGTCAAATAGCGGGTCAAATAGCTGGCATATCGACGTGAAAATAGTTTGACACTCTTATGTTGGCCAGAGATGACCACGGGAATAATTTGGAGAATACTTGTGAAATCTTTGGACAGAAAGAACCTGTCCCCGCAATCAAAGAGAAAAATGAAAAGGGCCATAGCAGTTAGCATGGATATGCCATGTTGAGCATAGCAACAGTTACGAGATGGGGAGGGAGAGGGGGAGAGAGGGGATAGATGGGTGGGCACAATCACAGGGATGAATAAAAAACGTTACATTTACAATGTCTTTGGGGTTGAGAGAGAGAGAGAGAGANNNGAGAGAGAGAGAGAGAGAGAGAGAGAGAGAGAGAGAGAGAGAGAGAGAGAGAGAGAGAGAGAGAGAATGGAAGCAATAAGAGAAAGTGAGAGCCTGAGTTGCCAAGGAAAAACAGCGAGAGGGCAGGTAGTGAACAGTGACTCAGGGGATAAAAGCATCTTGGCTTCTCTCTCTCTCTCTCTCTCTCTCTCTCTCTCTCTTAGCGTCTATTTATTCTTTTTTGTTCTTACCCCGTGTTTTTTCCTAGATTCTTATTCCACCACCCTATTGCTCCTTGCCTTATCCACGCCTCCCCCCTTCCCCCTCTTTCTCTTCATGCCCACCCAACCCATACTNTTCTCTTTATCCCTGGAATTGTGCCCACTACTGCCCACCCAACCCATACTAGGATCTATCTCATTCCCCTCACTGATAGTGAAGACAACAATACAAAGGCAGTGCAAACATGAACAAATAGACTCAAATAGTGGTCAGACAGATGTTCCTTTTTCTCAATTTTTAAAAAAAAAATTATCCTCCCTTTTCTAAGGTTACAGCACTGCGATCAAAGTTGGGCAGCTGTTCAGACAGTTTAACAAAAGACTTTTCTCAACGATACATGAAAAAAAGGCATAACAGTTAGAGCCAACGAAAGTTGTTGCATGTGGATAATCCTCCTTGCATAATGACGACTAGTGTGCCTCTCGCTTTCTGACGTCACGCCTTATTCCCGCGCTGACCGGACGACCAGTCATGGAGGCCCTCAGGGTGTGAAAATCCCGACTTTTAAGCTGCATTTTCTCGGAAGCGCTTGGGCGAAGGAAACGGGTAAGAAGTTGAAAAATTTATGAAAAAGTACTGTGGATTTTTTAGGCCGTGAAGCAAATAGCTTCCCCTGTCCCTTTTTAAGGAAAGTCACTATTGATTAAAGTGTGAATATGCTAATCGCACCTGGCATAAAAATATAAAAATATACAATTTTAATTAGAATAGTCCCTATAAAANTCTTCTCAGTATTCGTGGGAGGGTGAATGCATGAGCCGCAGTTTCATTTATTTGAAGTTGCATTATTGAGTAACCATTTAATTTCAAAGGCTTAGATAGGTGCAAATATATGTGTAGACTCAGAATAGGTGAGGTTTAGTCACTGAGGTATAAAATTTGTGGTTGTTGCTTGGTGAGGAAGGTTTACTGAGTGAAAAGACCTAAAATATTAGGTTGTCTGCTTCACGGCCTAAGTTCTCAAAATCTAACAGGTTCAGGTGCATTTTTCTTTGTGACAAAATTTGGAGGTAGAGCTAAACAACATATTTGGAAAGTATTTTGAAACGGCACCCCAGGATAAGTTAATGAGAGGTGTAAAACCTATAGTGCGTTCACAAAAAGATGAACACAGTTTTTTAAAAATATCTTTTTTCCTATTGAATGGATTGTTTCCAAATTTTGCACAGACTTCTAAACCAATTTGTCTTAACAGAAAATATTTTTTTCACGTCGTCTTTCTATCTGTGGGAAAAGTTTTTTTCTTAAACATTTGGAAATAAACGATAACAGGTAAGTTTCTCAAACATGCATAGTTTTACAGTATGAAAGTTGAAAATGTAAACATTTAAGAAAACGCACAGGTAGAAACTGCTTAAACGTAATGATCACAAAAATAATTTTCAAAAACCGCTTTAGAAGCCTTCACTAAAGGCAACAAATTAATGCAAATGAGCAGAACAAAAAACAGGATAAAACTGAAAAGACTTATCTAGAAGTAGTGCTGAAGTCAAAACCATTTTGGCATCTGAACGTAGGGGCATATAAAACGTGCATTCAGTAGCATCGAAAGTGTGAGACATTGCCATTGAATAGAACAAGGCTGTAGAAAATAAAAGTATCTAGTGGTACATAGAAAACACTAGTGGTGCATTTTTGGTTGTTGCATGTGAGTCATGATGTGGAAGTGTGCACACCTACTAGACATTTGCTAGAAATGTGATGTCTGTTGTGAAAACCAGATGTGAGAACTGAGCAAAATGGTGCTAGCCATCTAAATCTTTTAAATTTGTCAGTGGAACTTTTTATCAACGGCGGCCGTGTATTGGAGGAGGATGTGGCAAGAATGAACTTTTTAGTAATTTGGTGCTCAATTTTTCAATAATAAAGAAATAAGATAGTTTATAAGAAACGTATACAGTATATAGTCTATATACTTCGGAATCCTAAATTTCCATATATGTATGCAATTTTCTTNTCGGAATCCTAAATTTCCATATATGTATGCAATTTCCTTTAAGCAGGATGATGCAAATAATCAAAATGCACCAAGACGCTACTGAGGCGCTCTCCTGTGACGTCACACCACTGTAAATATACTCAATTTCTGACCAGGCCGTATATGTAGTTTTTTACTAACGATTATTGAGAAAACTTACAACGAACATAGAGGAGGGGGGCAAAAAATATTTTCTGTTGAGAAAATTGGTATAGACAATTGTGCAAAGTTTGGAAACAATTCATCCAGGAATAAAACAAGTTCTGTTGCAAAACCTTTGATCAAACAATGGTGAACGCACTATAATATAGCCAACAGTGAAAAATACAGTGGCATATTCATACCTATATAATAAATATAATATCTATTTGCATCCACGTCTCAATGTTGCCAGGTTGGCTACTTTTTGAAAAGTTGTGACGGGAAAATTTAACTTGTGGCGGGCTGGCTATTTCTTTGGTTGTTTTCCGGCTGGCTGACAAACTAAATAATCAACTAAAACATTTATAAAACCAATTTTATTCTTTTTATTGAAAAAATATAAACAAACAATAAAGGAAAATTTGTTAGCATGCTGTTTTCATAACCAGAGACAGATTTGGGTGACAGGTGACATTTGAGATCAGGTGATTGGGTAGTCAGGGCCTAAAAATTAAAATTAATTCTAAAATTAATTCGTAAAATCATTTTTTTCTCAAATCAAAACAGTCTCTCCTGTAATAGGTTTGTGCACCACGATTCTTTCTCTAAGCTCAGTGGCCCAATGCCTGATGCATACTGTCACAACTTGTACTGTGTAAACTTTTGAAGTTCCGTTGGATCTCTTCCCATAGCCTACTCTGTTCTATCACTTGCTCTTCCCCGTCATGACTAAGTTCCGTTCAAGCAGTCACTGGTTCCCTCTTTTCCTAGCCACCATTCCATCTAGCTAGTAGGCCTATGTCTTTCTCTAATGCCTAAATCCCATCATGGCATGAATAATTTGTTACATTTTTACATCTTTTTGCGAACTAAGCTCAAGTCTGTCCTTTCCTTAGCAGGGAAGAACAAGAAAATTTTACATGATCATGGCCATTTAAAGTGAGTGATTAGATCGCGGCAAATTTGCTTTGCCCTTATGGAAAAAAAAACAACAAACAAACAAACAAACAAAACCAAAAAAAAACACAAGACTTTGGGGGCTCTTGCTTTCTACAATGCATACTCTGCTATTTTTTAAAAAATATTTACATGAGTAGGCATCCATGATGCTTTATGTTCTAATGTTTCCAGGTTCTTAAATTCTTTTACCTGCATTTTTTGCTTCCTACATCTTAGTCCATTAGTACGACGTCACTGGCTACATTTTGGCTACACTTTCGTTTTCGTTTGGCTACTCTTTGGCTATTTCTTCACTCTGTATTGGCGGTTTTTCAATTTGAGACCTGGCAACACGGCCACATCTAGCGGAGTAGCGGTAAAACTGAACTCAATATGGCGGGTGAGTGTGATATTTTTAGTGGATATCTCAGATTCCAGGTCTAGACTAGACGCATGTTCTTCCGTCCTGATGTCGCAGTCTAGATAGACTAGACTAGTCTAGTCTAGACTAACTAGACGCTGGATCTATCGGTGCAGTCCCAAGAGAGAACTTGATCTAGAGACTAAGTCAACCAGCTACACTAGGATGTTTTCTTGTAAGGAAAGCATAGACTGAAGATCTAGACTATCTACTCTAGTCTAGATCTACCATCAGAAAGCATCAGGCCCAGAATATCATTCCAAAGAACCCGTTTCGAGTACCAGAATCACTGCTTTGGGGCGCAAAATTTGTATTACAGCATTGGAAAGCCCTTAAAAATAATTAATGCAATCCCAATAGACTAATCCATTCATCAGTCATTAGCCTATTAATTATTATGAATTCATTTAGACTAGCCTATATAATCTAGATCTAGTCTAGACCTAGTCTGGGTGGCATCTGATGTTATGCAGGTAAGGATTTGCAGTGAAAAATGCTGAGATTCGTCCAGAATTGTGCCAAAATTTTAATGCAGCGTTGTTGTTGTTATTGATCCGGCTGCATCTAGGCCCTCGCCCTTCTGCTCATTGCCATGTAATTCTAACCGTTTGCTTCAATTGTTGTGGGGTACTGTAAAGTGTGTTGTGCACATCAGGGTTGGCAGGAGGGAGAAGGTTTCTCAGGTCAGCCAGTCCAGGACAGTGAAAAAGGTGGTAGTTCACTGTCTCGTGGACCGTGGTGGTAATGTATGGGCATGGGCCATGGGCACAGGCGGGCATACTGGTGCTATCTGGGGTAGTACCCTATTGAGGTGGTAGTTCATTTGAACATGCTGCCTTCGTAGGCGAAATATGGCTACTTGTTCTCTTCTCTCCAGTATGTTGATGTTATCTGCCGGGTCTGGTTTACTCATTATATGGTTGTACAGTGCTCTCCCTGTTGTTCCTCTGGCCCATGAGTTCAGCCACTCCTCTCTGAATTTAGAATGGAGGATAGTTCTTACTGTGGCATAGTCTACTGTTATTATAGGCTGTGGTAGTGTAACCAGGTGGAAAGACAATATAGTATAGTATTCTTTCTCTTATATTTATTAAGGGGGAGGAAGGTGAGCTTAGTCTGATAATTTTTCAGATGTTACATATTATTTTTAGGAAGTGTGTCACCAGGGATTTTACCAAATTACTGTGAATGATCAATTTTGAGAAGAAGGGCCGAAAAAACCTACTCTATAAATTTTTGTCCCTGCTGGGGATCGAACCAGGGTCTCTCAGCTTGCAAGTCCGAGCGTGTTACCAACTACACTACAGGGATGCTAACTTCACAGCAATTTAATTCTTAAATACCTACTGCCTGAATCGGTCCCTAACTTCCACGTGCGAACCTAGTGTTCACCCGTGACCCAAACACACTTCCCGACTGCTCACACTCCTCCCTGCTTATCCATGTCATGCCCTCATGACAACTTACAGCTCTCAATGAGTATGAGGTCATTCTTATATGATATCTCTACTCCATCGGCATACTGTCCACAATGAACCTGAGGCCATTCTTATATGGTTATCTCAGTTCTTAGAATACTACCTCCCACTTTGTCTTATGTCTCTGCCTATGGGTTACAGAACCCTCTACTCTCGTTACTGCATCCCCAAGGCCCTAATTAGACATCCTGCCGACATTCGCCAAGTGTAACCGGGTGGAAAGGCAATACAGTGTAGTAGTATTCTTTTTCTTAAGGGAGAGGAAGGTGAGCTTAGTCTGATAATTTTTTCAGATGTTACATATTATTTTAAGGAAGTGTGTCACCAGGAATTTTACCAAATTACTGTGAATGATCAATTTTGAGAAGAAGGGCCGAAAAAACCTACTCTATAAATTTTTGTCCCTGCCGGGGATCGAACCAGGGTCTCTCAGCTTGCAAGTCCGAGCGTGTTACCAACTACACTACTGGGACACTAACTTCACAGCAATTTAATTCTTAAATACCTACTGCCTGAATCGGTCCCTAACTTCCACATGCGAGCCTAGTGTTCACCCGCGACCCTAACACACTTCCCGACTGCTCACAGTAGGGTAGTGCCTAGCTTGGCCAGGGTGTCAGCTATTTCATTTCCATTTCCATGAATTCCAGAGGGACCTGGGATCCACTGTAGCACAACTCTGATATCAAATAATATTGTAATGAGTTGATCTAAATGCACTCATTTTGGACATCTCACAGTTTCCACCTTTCTCACTTTCAAGAGCCTGTAAGGTTGATTTGGAGTCAGAGAATAGAACTATATTGTTTCTAGCGGTATGATCTTCTGAGAAGACATTCATCAGATGTTGGAAGGATCTGTTAATGGCTTTTTGTTCGGCACAGTAGTTTGAGCAGACAGATCCACAAGAACTATAGAGCTCTTCTGTTTTGCCACTTGGGTATTTGATCCATATTCCATAACCTGCATTCACAGTGGCTTTAAATAAAAGCTGATCCATCAGTGTAGATATGGATCCAGTCTTTTGGATAGTTGTCAATGGTCTCTAAGGTTATTGAGAGTGTTTGGGTCTGAGCTCTTGTTGATTTGGCTATTGGAAAGGTCCAGTCTAATTTCTGGTTTGTGAAGACAGTCATTTGGTTGTCTGTTTTTATCTACTTGTGTTATTCCTTCTCTGTCATCAGGCAAGTGGTGTTGTTCTGCCAATTTGCTGGCAGTGTGAAGGATTGATCTCTGTTGAAGTCTTCCCTATTCGTTCCAGCTGTCAACCGTCTTTCGATTCGGATGTTCTCTGTCCAGGCATTTGTATCGTTCATACATTTCTAAAGTGCCTATTGTTGTCGCAGTCCAAGGGGTTGGATATCTGCTTGGATTTCACAGGCTGCCACAGGTGTAGATCTCATTCCCCCACAAATAAGACGGAGGGCCTGGTTTTGTACCCTGTCAAGCTTTTCTTGTGTTGCATATGTTTTGTAGGGCTAAGTTGTAGTCCATGATGGAGCGCACATATCCAAGATACAGTCCTCTTAGTGTACTTTTGTCTGTACCCCAGGTTGTACTAGCCAGTTGTTTGAGGAGGTTTAATCGCTTAGTTGCTTTTATTCTCGTATTATCCATATGTTTGTTGAGATTGAGTTGGCGATCTAGCTGGACTCCTAAATACACTGGGTTCTCATCCTTTTTGAGATATTCATCTCCAAGTTTTAATTTGAGCATTTCTTTGGCTATTTTGTGACTGCGTGTGAACACAGAGTATACAGTTTTGCTACAATTTATACTGTTATGTTCCAGATTTTACAGTAGAGAGTTAGGCTCTGGAGGTTTTCATTGAGTCGTCTTTGGCTTTGCTTGACGTGTTTGTGAGTATACCACAGGACAGCATCATCTGCGAACATGGCTTTTTCTGACTTAAGGACCTGTGAAAGGTCATTAATGAAGATTAAGAACAAGGTGCAGCTCAGTGCAGATCCTTGGGGGAGGCCTTCTTCTATAACTGCTTTGGATGACAGGCCTGAGTTTACTTTTGTTTGTATCATTCTCTCATTAAGGAAGTATTTAATCCAGGTGTAGAGTTTCCCTTGGATTCCCAAATTTCTCATTTTAAGGAGGAGCCCTTTACGCCATACTCTGTCATAAGCTTGCTGGAAGTCTATAAATATGGCTGTTGTTTGTTGTCTGTTCTGGAAGCCATCCTGGATCCTTTGAACTAATCTAAAGAGTTGGTCTTCTGTGCGAGTGTTTGCCCTGAAGCCCGGTTGGTCAGCACATAGTTTTCCCAAGTTTTCAAGCCACCAGTAGAGTCTCCAATTGACCATTTTTTCTGCTAGTTTCCCAATACATGATGTCAGAGATATGGGACGGTAGGTCCTTGGGTCATTTGGTGTTTTTCCTTTCTTTAAGATTGGGATGATGGTAGCAAGTTTCCATATTTTGGGGATCCTGCTTTGGGTCCAGGTTTTATTGATGAGGTAGAGAAGACTTTTTTAGCCTTTTTCTAGGTTGATCAACATTTCATTGAGTATACCGTCAGGTCCTGGTGACTTCCTGACTTTCAATTTCTTGAGTGCTTCCTCAAGTTCGACTGTTGTACATGTGTCTTCGAGTAGAGTGTTTCTTTCAGGTTCAGTCTTCTCTTTTGCTTTGAGGAGCTTCATGAGTCTCTTGTGAAATGTGCTCTACCTCATGGATTTGTTGATGCTGGCAAAGTACTTGTTGAACTGTTCTGCTTTATTGTTGTTTCCATGGATGGTGGTGTTGGCTGTTAAAAGGGCCTTTGAGTTAGTCTTGCGACGAGGACCTGCCAGGTTGTTTAAAAGATTCCAGGCCTTCTTACCATCCCTGCCGCCTGCGTAGGTCGAGCTCCGCACATTTGTCCGCCCATTTCTGCTTTTTGGCTTTCTTAAGTGAGTTTACATTTTGCTGTTGCTTTGTTGTATTCTGTCTTGTTTTCGGGAGTGTGCTGTTTTTCCAGTTTTATTCTTGCCAGTTTCCTGTTTTGGACAGCTGTCTCTATGTCTTTGTTCCAAAATGGTTTGTACTTCTGTTGGTTTCCTCTTGGGATGCTATGACAGGCAGCCTTCAGAATTGTTTTTGTGATGGTATCATTTAATGTATCTACATCTCTCTGCATGTGGAGCTGATCTTCTTGCATGATTTTGTCAAATGCTTCACGGTACTTTGCCCAATCTGTCTTTTTGAAGTTCCAGCGGGTCTGTCTTTCATGGTGTTCTTCTCTTTTGATTTCTATATTTGTGAGTATAGGCAGGTGGTCACTCGATATGTCCCCTAAGACGCTTGTGCTGCAGTGGCTCTCAAGGTTTGCCGATACTATAGTGAGGTCTGGTCGATGGGTAGTTCCATGAGCTCGGTGAAGAAGGGTTGATGGGGAATTGCTGTCTTGTAGCATCATTAAATTTGTTGCCCTGCAGGGGTCTTCAATCACCTTGCCTGTCCTGTTTGAGTCATTGTTGCCCCAGAAGGGAGAGTGGCCGTTGAAAAACCCCTGCTATGACTGTATTTCTGTAAGTTGTTTCTGCAGTATTTAGTAGCTCAAGTGGACTGTCTGGTGGATCATAGACATTCAGGATGGTGAATTTCTGTTTTCTGTGCCATAATGTAATAAGTTGAATGTCTGTCTCACTTGCAGTGTTTACTTTGACCACGTCTGCCTCCACATCATTTCGGATATGATGGTGATTCCTCTGCACTTGGTGCAGTCACAGGCATGTGCCGTGTATCTAGTGATGTGGATGTTCACACTGGTGTGGAGGGTTTCTTGTAGCAGGGCAACATGGACACTATGTTCAGAGAGGGTTTTTGCCAGCACTTCTTTTTATTGACCTAATCCCACAGATGTTTAGCTGGATGATGTTTAGCTGACCAGTAAGGGCATTCTCCTCCCTTCCATTTTTCGGTTTGTGTTTTGCTCCAGTAGCATATTTATCACTCAGGGCAGCCTGGGGGCCCACTGCCCAGTGCGGACCTTGTTTGACCAGGCAACGTCAGATCTGGTATGATTTCATATTTTTGTGTTTTCATGGCATGCTGGGAATACTCTGTGGATTGCCTGCTGACCCAGACCACAGAAGCTACATGGTGAGACAGGGTTGTGTGAGTGGGACCCCCTGAGGTTGTACATAGCTGCATGTGTGGGTTGGGCTGTGTCGGTCTGTGCATGAAAGTTTTTTAGAGGGGTCGTGTCCAGGTAGGGATCACCGATGTCTCTTCCCTGCCACCACTGTCTACTGGTTTGACACTGCTAGTGCTATTAATCGTTTTGAGGGCGTATACACCATCACTGAAAAGACAGTGGATCGTCACGTCCGAGAGCAGGTGGTGCCTTTACGAGGTGTCATTTTCCCTAACTGCACTAAAGTCTTTGCAGCACTCCCAACATCAATCCGTCTATCTCAAAAGGGAACAGCCACATTCCTCCGTAACTCTTTTGGGCGGGATGTGCAATGCCGTATGTACCTTCTGTTCTACCACAGTGGGTCCATGTGTTTTATTTGCCAGGGTTGCTTCCCTGGTGGATCTTGGTGGCAGTCGAGACTTGTCCACTCGCCGGTGGGCCCAGCACGGCGCACCTATCGGGGGATCCATCCTCCGAGGGTTTCTGTAGGGTTTGCCCTCCCCATAGACTATAGTCTTAGCCGTAGCCCCAGGGACCAGTTTCTTGGCGCTGGTGACTCGCCAGTTGCCAGAGCCGTGTCTGTGAGAACAAGGAGTACCGGGTCTTGTAATAGGACCACTCGAGAAGGTACGGTGAGCTTGGTTGGCAGAGGCGATAAGCACGCAGGCGTTTCTCGCTATTTAGGCGGGACCTGGCATACCAACCCTTACTCCCCTTAATGCAGCATAAAAGAGCATTCATTTGTTGATTTGTCGATGAATTGAAACAAGAAACACATGGCGATAACACATTAACAGCCATTTTTGTTCTGACATAATTTGACTGTAGAGGGGTCACTTCCTGGGCTGTTTCATCGAGAGTAATGTATTGTTGTGATAGGCTGTGGGGACTGGCACAGTGCACATTGTATCAAAAATAATCCTTTCACTTAACTGTTTTATGCAAATTTGTATTTAGACTAGACAAAATGAAGTTTTGCGTTATCTGGCGAGGTCAGTGAGCCAATGAGAATGCAAACAAAAATCTGTCGGCCATTCTCACTCCATTCATAAAGTAACACAGTGTGACCTAGTACGTCAGCATTGAGCTACAGAATGTGAAATAGGCCTAAGAAAGAACGAAAAAAACTATCCGAAAGCAAATTATTGCAAGTCATATTGATCAAGTGCTGCAAACTACGATGATAGTGCAAGCTTTATTTGCAGTGGATATGAAAACCACAGCAAGGAGTGCCACCAGTAGTACCAGTCTTTGTAATCAAATGTTTGTTTGTCCTACTAACTTCGCCAGTAGCATCCAGTGAACTTTCCCTCGGGTTTGGGTAAAATTCAACAAGATCGTTAACCTTCACTGGCTGTTGTGGGTATTTTATACCCCAGAAAGGTTTTCAAATTCGTATAACCTCTGAATGAAAAGTTACTTCGCCTCCATATTTCATGTATTTCATGTATTCCTGAAGTTCCTAATTAGCTTCACTTATATATATATATATATATATATATATATATATATATATATATATATATATATATATATATATATATATATATAT
>JAWQUT010000009.1:804086-814583 GCA_033807755.1 Ellobium chinense | reverse complement strand
CCTTTCCCGGCAGCGCCGGGATACTTCAGCTAGTATATATATATGTTTTTGTTTTTTTTTTAATTGAAAAGTAAAAGAATAATTGTGTGTTGTTTTTCACTATGTTGTTAATGCTGTCATGGGGCATACAGGTACCCATACTTTTATATATAGGGATTTTTCAATGTAGCGAGTCAGCCGTCGTGGGGCATGCAGCTGTCCATACCTTTTCTTTAGAAATGAAATCAAGTGGCGTTTTGGCAATATATGGGCTTAGCATACCACCAGAACAATATGTTTTGGTGATATGTCTATGGGTTCTTATTTAATTTAATCTAAATAAAATACTAAAACTACCGGATATGATGTTTACTGATAAAAGTGGCTATATAGAACAGTGTAAAATGATATGATGCTTACGGATAAAAAGTTAGGTTCAAGACTGGTTTCGAAACAAAGCAAAGGAAATTAGATATTTGTCATTAGTAATACAACTTCTACAGAAGACACGTGAGCTGGTCACTTTTCTCAAATCAATCAAATGCTAAAAAAACTCACATGTAAAATATCTAACTATGGGTCTATATTGTGGAAAAAAATGTGACCTTTCTAATATAATAAAAATCAAATAAGATGCGTACCATAACTTTTGCGGCATAAAGATGCGCAAAATGAACACAAACAAATTTCATCGTTCCACATATAACGTTAAAATGATAACAAGTACTGCATGTTTTCCTCAATCTGTATCATAAACAAGAACTTAGTTTTTGACGAGAGCATGAATTATTCCGTGCATGACCATCCTACAAAACAAAAGACTGCCATGAGCCTTTGTAAGGAATGTTAGTCTATATTATATTCCTTCCTCCTATCTCAAGGCATAGCCACACCCTCGATTCAGAGTTCCAAAAAGCAAGCTGACATGTTGGAAAAGCAGTTTTGTTGGATCTCATTCTCTGTGTTGTGCTGCAGTTTTTGATACTTTCTGAAGCTATTTAGCTCTTTGACTTCCCATAGGATTTTCACCCACGGACCCATGCTGTTTTCGCAATCACAGTAAATTCAGCAGGCACCTTACTAAACAACAGGGTTGGGCACGTTCAGGAAAAATGGGGAACTGCGTTCCGTACTCCGTTCAGTGCCAAAATGGGGAACTGTGTTCCGTTCCCCGTTCAGCCGAGACTTTCAAATCCCATTCCGTTCACCCGTTCCACGCCTGAGGAACTTAGTTCTGATCTCCGTTCCGTTCCGTTTACTTTTCCCACCGAAAATAGCACGTGTTTCCTAGACAGCTGATTTCATAAAGGGAAATAAGGATTTTGATGTTTACTGAATGTGACTTTATGTGTGGGTGTTTTCCATGGAAAGTTCAGTTTCAGAGGCGCAAGATTTTGCTGCGTATGTAACTGTTACTTGGTGATGAAGAACATGATACTGCACCATTCATCCCTTCCTTAATAGACTCCCCTCCCCACCCCCACAAAAAAAAAAAAAAATCCAGATTCACTAGCACAAGCGCAGAAGTTAATATTAACTGCCACCTCCCAACAATAACTGTGAGTAAGTGCAGTGTGCGCCACAAAAACAGAAAAATTTGGAGCCCCTCCTCCTTCCAGAATTCACTGCAAATAGAGAGAATCTGGAGAAATTACATGTGCATACAATCTTACGATATTTTATAAACTTGAGAATTTATTTACGATTACACCGATCCCACCCTCTCAAAAACAATCAAAATCGTGATATATTATTATTCAAGATCACAAGGCAAGCATAAGTCACAATTTTGGACAAAAGTCGCTATTAGAGTAAATCCTGGTTGTATTATTCTTAAAGTCACTGTATTTTGTTGCGTGGTTCTGGTTGGTGCTAGACAGGAATTTAATAAAAGGATCCTTGACAAGCAAAACTGCAATAAATTACAACCGCAGCAATGGTTTTAGTGGTAAAGAACAGCTTTGTAGACTACATTCAAGGCAAGTTACTACAAGGCGATGACCTATGTGTATGAAAACCAGTGGCCGTCTACCTAACCCACTACCCGCCCTCTGCTTTCTTCGTGTGTATCATATCCCACCCCTAGTTATCTAGTCCTCCGCCCTTTTCACCTGCCCATCCACGTTACCCAATGAACCTTATCTCGCTTTTGATAATTGTTTATGGCTTATAAGTTGGTGTTCAGCTGTCAGTCACCACTCACGATACAGACTTCTCGAGGGGCGTAAGCGTTGTTTCGTAAGAGACGGACTTGAGGCGGTCACGCCTCGTGACGCAGTCCTGGATACCAGGACTGGTGTCATCACATCTTTATCAGTAAGGGGACACGCTTCACTTAGGATGAAAAGCGATTAGCCAGTCCTTGTTGTGTAATGCGGACCGCAACAGCTTTGTCTCGATGGTTTTATTTACCTGACATCATAGAACGGCAGGCGTGATAACTGGTCTTGCCGATTCAAAGAATGACCGATATGAGGTCGAACGAAGCTGGTGATCGCAGTGCGGCGAGTGATTGCTGATAAAATTGCTGATCAAGAAAAAAAAAATCCTGGTGACTGATATGTGAACAGAATTTGAACGGACTTGAAAATGAAATAAGTTCCGATCCATTCGCGAAAAATCACCAACTCCACTCACCATTGCGTTCACAATGAAACAAGGGAACTCCGTTCGCTCCGTTCACAAAACCGGAACTAAGTTCTGGAACTTAGAAGTTTACTGCAGAAGTTTCATACCTTCGGCTTTTCGTTATTTCTAAGATTATGTTGTTCAATAGTGAGCCGCATTTTCTGGCTTGGGATCTGAAACAGGTTTTGGCTTGAGCGGGAAAATCTAGCTTGGGGGAGTCAATGAGTTAATAAAGCCTGTCCTTTATGTAGCTTGGGGGGGGGGGGGNGGGGCGGGCGGGGGGATGAAAGAGTTAAAGTCAGGTAAATAATGGGGCACCAACTCAATGTCTAAAAGTCGGAGACGCTGTCCAGACTTGTCCTTCAACCGCGCAAGAGTGACATTTGCAATATGAGATGTAGTCCCAACCTGCTGAATCCATTGGCAAACATGATGAAAATGGCGCTGTCCTAATGCTATCCAGAACTGCTTGAGCATGGCAATATAACAATCTTTGGTCACTGTCATCGTCCTGGAGCCAGGTCACGGCTGCCAAAGACCATCCAGGCTGTGCATTTCTGTGATTGTAAAGGCCTCTCAAGTAGATGTGGTGGTGCTGATCGGCCCAAGAGATACTGTTTTGTTTTTTTTCATTTGATGTAGCTGGATACCAAGCAATGCGCTTCGTCTGAAAACTAGATGTCACCAATCCACCCTGCTTTGCTTTCCATTTTGGTCTGAAACCAATTACAATTTACATATTAGCATC
The DNA here is from genome assembly GCA_033807755.1 of Ellobium chinense. Classification (NCBI taxonomy): domain Eukaryota; kingdom Metazoa; phylum Mollusca; class Gastropoda; order Ellobiida; family Ellobiidae; genus Ellobium; species Ellobium chinense. The sequence continues at coordinate 811,228 of JAWQUT010000009.1, read as the reverse complement.
CTGGGATCAATGTCAAGATTGGCATCAATGTCAAGATCACTGAGTTTATATTTAAAGGAAAGCTGAATTGTCCTACAGACCATGTTAATTCATGTGATAACCTATTATTCTGATAAAACAGTCTTCAAAGATTCTGTACACATGATACAATGTCTTTGTCTATCAATGACAACACTGGGTTACATTATGCAAAGTCCAAATTCTAACACCACAGTGTGTGGCGACCATAAGCTTACGTCAAATGGGTTCAAGCCGCATGACCAAGCAGTCTAGCCAGTGCTCTGCAGACAGATGAGAACACATAGGTGTGAATCTTTTAATTCAACCGTAAATGGCAGCTGTGTCAAAAAAAAATCATGCTGAAGCAATAGAAATGCAGAATACTTTATGCGGCTTACATGGTCAAATTTTACTTTTGAATTTGTATGACCAGAACCTTAATTAATTGAAAGCTGTGTAATATACTGTCAGTTAAAGGTGTCTCTAGCTGCTGGAACTTCAGTGACGTCATCATTTTTGTCACAAGCCGGGAGGAGGAATAACTCTTGACGCAAGAGCAAATCCTGGTCACCCTAGCTCTCCTTAGTGTGTCATTTTCCACACGCGCACAGTAACAGAACGGTGTTCTCTCTTCGGGAAAGTGGCTCGGTGGGCACCATAGATAATTTTCAGAGAGAAAAAGTACTGGAAAACAGAAGATTTTTTTTGACGTGCATGTTCTCCTTTAATTTTAATGTTGCACCTGACAACTCTAAACCATGCAGCAGAATTTGTCTGAGACTTTCACCAGTGGTGTTTACAGGGGTGACCTGCATTCTTCGCGTCACGGACATTTCCAGGCGTGTATTCTGCAAGCTCTTTCATAAGTTTGACGTTTTGCTTGGACCTAGCACGTCTAAGACCCCATGTGACAGTGGCGGAGATTCAAACAGTCCTAGTCTTCCTGTAGTTTTTCAGTCCTGCGCTTTCTGCAATTTTTCAGACCTTTCCGATCGTGAAGCCCAAACCTGGTGTTAACATTAACAATTGTATGCTTAAATAACTTTGTTGTTAGGTTCTTTGACAGCAAATGATTTCAACTGATTTGACCAAGGCATCTTTGAATAGAAAAATAACATTAGTATTTTACATAAACAAGAATCTGTTTTCAATACCCATTTAAAAATGTTGATGGTACAAACTTATGAATGCGGAAACAGAATAATTCTAAGACGTTTATAACGCGAGTGTAAAGCGCGGAAGTCAATTTTGACACACATACAGTTTTAATTTTTAAATAGATATAGTTAGGTTAACTTAATTCATTGAGCTGATACACCTATGACTCAGGTGTTGACCACTGTAATTTGAAGATTATAACTGTTCATTACGGATGATATTGGTATCGTCGTTTTCTGTGTCACCCTGTATATGCCTATCAGGAATGTCAGCAGAAAGACACAATGGTTAATGTCATAAATCATTCACAATGCATTTGAATGTGGTAATTTTCATTGTCTCTTCATAGAAATTCCTTTCTAAAAGACATGACTGTGACTGACTAATGTGTCAAAATATATAATTTTATTCTATTGGAGAGTCACAGCTTTGCGGTTCTGATAATCTAATGTGTCGAACATCAGCTCATCCTTAAGCACTTCATAAGTCAACTGTCGGTCGTAATTCCCGGTATTATATGACTTAACGGAGACAGCCCTTGACTGAAGAAACAATGCCAGACAAGGAATAATGCCTATCTTGTCTATTAGCCTATAGTCATGCTTTCTTGCCCATCTAAGATCAAATAAGTGGAAATGTGATGATTACGATGAAAAGGAAGATGCAGAAAATCGTGCGCTGACGACGACGGGAACAAAAGTGATGGTGACACTGACAATGACAAGAGAAATGGTGATGAAAGCAATGAAGACCTCAACTATCACGACGACCATAAATGCTTTATGATGGTTGGTGACATTAATTAAATACAGCACACCTGAAATAATTACTTCCCGTTAAATATTTCCTGTTAAAGACAAACTGATTTAGGAAGCCATGCACAATTTCAAAACGATCTCGTTAGAAAAAAAGATATTGAAGAAAAACCTTGTTCATTAATTTGTGAAGGCACTGTAGTAAATTTATTCATTGATTTACTGGAAATGGGTGGAGGGGAGGAAGGTAACAGGTTTTAGCAGGACGTTCGTGATTAGGGAGGTAGGTAGGAACTGGGTTGGAAAAATAGATGTAAACAAATACTGTAATCCAACAGAAAATATACTGCCAGATGATCAAATTTCTTCTGTCATTCAGTTCAGCCAATCAGCACGGTCGAATGGATAAGACGTTGGACTCTAGATCTAAAGGTCGTGGATTCGATTCCTGACCACGGTAATGTTGTAAATGCATTTCATTTTAAACATTTTCCTCATCCACCCGTCTATCAAATGGGTACCTGGCTATAGTCTCCACTTTCTTCATTATGGCTACGGGAGTCAATGCAAGCACTAAGTCGTCTTTGCATTGATCTTTTCAACCTCCTGATTGATTGCTGTGGCAAGCTGATCCATTCTTGGATCGGAGCATGACGTGAATGACCAAGATCATTTACGTCATCGCAAGTTTGGACTTGACACCCCAGCTCATCCCAAAGGTGTTTAGTCGCTGATAAGTCTAGCGAATATGCTGGCTACGGTGGCAGCGCAAACTGTTGATGTCCGCAGTATTTGCCCTTGCATTGTCTTGTTGAAAGGTGTGGAGATTTTTGTGGGCATTAAACAGTGGTACCTCCGGCTCTTGCAATATGTTGTTTCTGTATGTTGCTGCATCATCATGTCCATCAAAAACATCAGTTCTGTAGTGTGTACTAATGGCACCTCACGCCATAACACTGCCACCGCCCCATGGATCTGCCTCGATGATGCAACAATCAGCAAATCGTTCACGTCTTCGACCCCATACTCTCATGCATCCATATGTGGTCCACGCAGAGTCAGGAGTCGTGATAGTAGAAGACAGCACCATGTCATCTGTCCACCGAAAATGTTGGTTTGACCACTGCAGATGAGCTTGACGATACGGTGCAAACAGCGAAGCCCCTTATACGGCCCCTTGAGAGTCTCTGGGTGTTTAGATGACGCCGGATTGTGGGTTCACTCACTTTACCACCTCTTCCTTGGATATTCCTCGGTGGAAATCGGATTCTGGAAGAGATTTCTCATATGTGTATTCACAATATACTGTTTTGAGGTCTACCTCAAATGATTCCGGTGGTCTGAAAAGGCTCCAGAAGCTGCCAGTACCAGTAATCCTATGGTCACAATGAAACAGCTGTGCCACGCGCCGCTATGAAATAATGACCTCCAACATCTCCAGATCTCTCCCACGGTCCTCTGCACTCAATCTAGGCATGACGGAATTGTTTAAATTAAGTGCCACGAGCACCGAAAATTTGTTTTTTAAATCAGTCGATACCTAAGTGAAAAGTTTGCAAAAGGTTTGATCCATTTATACCAAAAAATCGCCAGCAAGTGCAGGGATGCCACTCTTCCCATACTGCCATCCGAGGTCCTTCCAAGATCCGAAATTTTATCCAAAGTTTCGGTACGGCCGCTGTACAGATAGTTTAGCATTAGCGTTTCAAGTACTGCCGACGTATGGTTAAATAGATTAGTATTGATAAACGGTCATAGTGGAGGAGGATGTTACATCGATCGTGCACTTTTTGATACCAAACATACCGCTTTTACGACAGGTTCCCTATGCCATGTGGTAACGAAAATGAAGTGGGCCCACCTTGGCAAAACCCTCCTGTGGCTGGTAGGCGTCTGTAATGATCCTTCTTTGTTTAAGTAAAATACGAGTTTTCAACCCCTTGGCGTCCTGTAAAATCAACACCGCTTAATATAATGATACATATTTTTTAACAGAGCCTAACAAGACCTTTCCATTGACATGCAACACTTGATATCTCTGATGGCTAGACAAGGCACTATGACGGACTGAAATTTTCAGTTACCCCACTGTACAACCACCTCTCTAACCCAGCAAAATGAATACCGCTTAACATAATGGTATGGTATGATTTTTCAAACAAGGTAAAACAAGCCCTTTCCATTGACATGCAACATTTATATCTGCGTCGACGAGGTGCGTCACAAAGGCGTATATTGAGATTTTGAACTTACGCATTTTGATTTTCTACTGACTCATTAGTTTAACAAAATTAAAACCGCTCAGTTCAAAAACGGGCTAAGCCAGACGCCAATCATTCTGCCATCTTTATAAGCACATGTGTTATTGCGTAAACAGGCTGGTCAGTGTTATGACGGGATTCTGCCCCAGTGGCACTAAGTTTCCATTGCGTATAACACTGCAGCAAAATGCTTGCATTTACAAGATTCTAAATGATTGAGCAAACTCATGAGGCAGACCGTCATGAAACTAGCCATAGTGGTAAGATCTAGTTGTGAGCAGTAATCACCCATGGCATAACGCCCTATTGCTTATTCGAGACAGGTTTACTTCCATTTCTTCTGTTATTATTCACTGATTGTAATGACAGAAAAAAAGCAAACCTGTAAGAATCAGAAGTCGTGTCTGAGTTTTGAATGTCCGTCAGCCGCCAGCTTCTCCAAAGTTACACAGTCGTCCGAAATTCCATCTGCTGAATGAGAGAAATCTTTTCGGCGACTCAGGATTATGGTCTTTATTATCAACGACACCATTGTGTAAAGACGCATGGTGTTATGTGCACTTCAGGAGGGCACACCTCTCATTTTTTGAAAGAAGTTAAAAAGAATTGTAAATGCCATTTGATATCCCAATTCTGTTCATGCAGAAGGTCCAAATGACATTCTCATCTGAGGTCTGTAAAAATACCATTAATCCAAAGTACATAGGGGTGGGTATTTTTTCCTCTCAAAGGTCGCTTCGTAGGTACATGCTGGCACCCGCATCACTCGAATGTTTAGTTGTCTCTAAAGAGTACATGCAGATCTGTGAAAGTTGGAACAAGACATGCTTGTCCATAACCCGAGACTGGTGCAGACACTGGTCTGTGAAAGCGATCATGAACAAAATAAAGTAAGGACAGAAGAGGGGGGAATGGTTAGCTGACCAAGACTGTGTATAAATCCATTTTTTTTTCCCTCAGACTGGATACGGCTAAACGGCATTTAGGTTACCTGTTGTCGCAAGATCTGTGCAAATGTAACAAGACTTGTGGTACCTGGCAGCGGTAGCAAACACATCAGCTGCAATAAACATTGCCATACTTCTTAATTCATTGAAAGATATGGCAATATGCAGAACTATGTGTAGTGCAATGGACTCGTTCAAAATCTCCCCCTCGCGCAGCGATTGGTCACATGATGCAGGAAGTCAGAATGTAAGCATTGGTTGAACCGGCGTATGCTTCCATTCAGAGAGCACTAATGGTACTGAAAAAAATTACCAATGCGAGGATTTTGGAGTACACAGAGTCCTTAAATCATGCTTATGCCATCGACAATACCTACACCTCTAACACATATTAAAGAACATACATTATTTTACCCCATACGAGCTATGGTGCTATATTTCACACGGAATTCTGAGTGCCCATACATTATGAAGATAATGCCATAACAGAAACATAATTCCTCACAGAACCAACATACCATATAATGCCAGCTATCATCTCAGTGTATCCAATTATATCAATTTACGTATTATATATAGAAAAATTGTTTATTGAACTTTAGGTCTCATCGTTTTAAACTATTTGAATTATCTGAGAATCGATTTTTTACATCTATAAGCTGCAAAACTACACGGAAAATGTCTAAATGTGATGCTGTTTGATATAAATACATAAATACAACTTTATTTAAAACTGAGAAAAATTAAAAGCTCAACCTTAATTCAGGGAATTTATTAAAAATCTAGTAAAGAATTAAGATTGAAAAGGACATCTAAACGTTTCGGCTCTGAGGCCTTTATCAATAGAAATGAAACGAGTTATAACTTTCACAATAAAAGCAACCACATTCAATAATAAATACAACTTTATTGGTGATTTTCTTGAAATGTGTATTTTTACATCACTGAAAACATTAGAATTTCAAAATCTCAAATACTATTGCCTCTACAGCCTTGAAAGTTGGCATGGAATATAAGCTATGATACTTCTAGGTAATAAGGTAGTTTATACTCCAAAATTAAGTATCATTTTATTCGTATGAAGGTTTTAATGTACTGTAATTTTGTGCGCAAAAATGTTATACATGTATTTTTAACTATCCAAATTTCAAACTCCTGAAAATCGATTGTTTTAAGGGAAATACTTTAAATAAACTACCTTATTACCTAGAGTTACATCTAAATGTAGTATCCACCATTATTTCACCAAAATGTTTCATATCTTTGGAAATTTTGAACCTTTTGATATAGTCTATGGTTATTTTTCAATATGGCCACCGTTTCCATCCATGAGACCTAAAAATCTCCATTTCTCATCATACTCAGTGTTATCAAAAAGTTCAGTGCAGACAAATTTAAACCTATGGAATTTGGAAATTCCTTTGGCAGAACCCATTAACCCCTTCGTGACGTATATGGCGAGCACCGCTCGTCATTTTTTCCTATACAGTGCTTTTGCCAAGATGCTGCTTTCTCTGCCATCTGCAGTCCGGAGCACCCCAATGACGAGCGTCGCTCGTCATATTTTCTCTTCGCCATACTAATCACAGGAGTTAAGCCAGTACACACCGATAGCAGATTCGAATTCAGCGGTATCAAATTTACGGGGGGTAGAGCTCTCATTTTTAATGTTGGTGCGTCTAAAACCGGATCTAAACAAAGGCATTTGACCTCTGAGTTTGGTGTCAGTTTTCGAAGAACATGGAGCCTTCCACATCGTCGGGAACTTCACAAAAACGGGGGAGAAAGCCCGTTTATCGAAAAAAAGAAGTTTTGAGCTTATTCCTAGAGGAGGCAAGTGATGATGAGGCCTATTATGAGGACTCTGGGAGTGAGTATGAGCTCCCAAAGGACAACGATAGTAGTGATTCATTACGGCCAAATTTACACATGCACGCGACCTTTACCATTGTTCATTCATGCATGAAGTATTAGAGAATCCATTGCTGCTCTGAGATATATATATATATATATATATATAT
>JAWQUT010000009.1:784799-803933 GCA_033807755.1 Ellobium chinense | reverse complement strand
TCCATTGCTGCTCTGAAATATATATATATATATATATATATATATATATATATATGCATGTTTTTATTCACATCCACACACAACAGCTAAAAATCTGAAACACCATATTTTTTTAGTAAACTCCTTGCGTCCCGGGGATTCGCGAAATGGGGAAAAATGGTGTGCAGTGCAGCACAATAGTACCTTACGTCACGAAAGGGTTAAAGATGTATGGATCTATATGGCCGAGTGTGAATGAAAAGCGGGCNGGGGGGGGGGGGGGGGGTGACAGAGCCGAATAAGATCATTAACAACGTTAGCATATTTTACAATGTCCCCTCCCCCTCTTCACAACTTCTAGTATACATGCCACCCAAGCTCTAGTCTAAATAAATTAATCTAGTCTTGTTACTGCAAACCATCCTAGTATTTCAGGTCATGTTGCTATAATAACTGATGAAGAGGGAATCGGCTAAATATTTGGTTTTTTTTTAATTCTTCGGTCATGCAAAGTAACTCCAGCTTTCTTCTTGCCCCCATGTCACTGTTATTACTTTGTTATACCCACAAGCGGCACACTAGCGAGCAATTGTGTCTGTCTTCTTTCACTGACCAGTGCTTTCCACATGAAAACAAACGCTGCGACTTCCCGGATCAGGTGACCTTCCCGAGATTTAGAACGAGTCCATTGCTTTTACCCAAGCACTCCCCACCCCCTTCCTCCCCTCCACGCTTGTATTTCCACAAACCACAAAAATTGTTTTAAAAATAGGCACTTTAGTGAAAATTTCAAAGTTCTTGTAGGGCAAGGAAATTATTATCACAATAGAGAGTTTGGCTTTCTGTCAATCAAGCTTTTTGAATTTTTGAGATATCTTTATTAGTTAAAAAGTTATGAAGTTTTAAGGACTTAAATTTTCACCCCCATTTTGCCCACTTTTTTACACTGGGACTTTGTGCCGTGAAACTTTAATATGTTGCTTATAAACGTCGTAACATCTGTAATAAATACTGCATTTTAATCTTTCAGGCACCATTTTGTTTGTTTTTGCAGAGTTAATAAATGCACAAACAATGTCAATTACACTGAAAACATCTTTTTATTTTGCATTTAAAGGCACCAAACTGAGTTGAAAAGCGGAGTTTTCGATTTGCGTGAACAAAATACAAAAATGGGCATATTTTCCACAATAATTGTCAGATTTTCAAAAGTAATACATCATTGGTTTCGTTTTAAAAAGCACTTTCGCATGGTGTTGTTTAAAATGGAGGAAAATATCATTTTGATATGATCGAGTCAATAATAAAAATCAGAATGGTTTTACCAAGAGTGCGACGTGAAAAACAAAAATATTACAAATAATATTTAAAAAGCTGTAACAGCAAACCAGGATTGAACAAGACAAAAGGGGGTGGGGGGAGGGGCACAAGTTTATAAAAGTAAAGTGATGGAAGTATAACCAAAAGGGAAGGGACTGCAGAGAGAATAATAGTCTAGACTAGAGGGGGGGATTAGAGTGGAAGAGAAATGGGGTAGGCAACCAAATTTTTTTGTGTTTGTTTCAAAAATATATCATGACTGGAAACATCTAAATCTAGATTTAGACCTAGATCTAGACCTAAGATATAGAACCCAAATCAAATTATGGGAATGTCAGTGACCCACTGAATCCGACCTATTCATCAGATCATGGCCATGACATGACAATGCACTAAACATAGGCAGGGGAGCCATCACTGAAAAGAAACTATCCACTATCAGTCTCTCCATCAAGATGATTAAAAAAGCAGCGATAAGCAAAATCAGTAATGAAATAGTAAATACATAAAAAAAAGTTAATCAAACAGGAAAGAGAAACGGAATATGAAATCCCCTAGCGATAAATCCGTTATTCGTGCTTCATAAAATAATAATAAACAGCGGGAGCCCGCAGAGCCCATGTCAACAATGCATGACGTCACGGCTCAGGGCGCCGCGTTCAATTCGATTTTCGGTGTACTATCGATAAAAAGATGAACTGCTCATAGCCAAGGTGAATACTTCAGAACAACCATTTAAAGTTTTTCAGATAGTAGAGCCTATTGCCTATCATCAAGAGTAGTTTCAAGAAAACAAGAGCAATAGGTTTTGAGAAATCAACAGCTAAAACTTAGCTCATTTTCAAGTTGAAATATCTCGGGGCCCGATACTCGCACAGCGAAAATAAAGCCGTCAAACGAGAGTGCATCCAAAGCTCTTTAAAAACATGTATCGATACGAAAACGAAACAAAATAGCGGTTTGTTCAAGGCGCCTATAGTGCGACGCGCTTCCCTCGGAAACAAAGGCTTACGGGCTGCCGTGGGGCGCTTCGCGCTGGCGGTCGACTCCTTCACTAAAGTGCCTATTAAAAAGCTGTAGACTGACAGGTAGAGCGTGAGGCTTCTTATGTTTATGTTCTGATCCTGCTTCTTTAGATTCTGAAAACCTTCCTTCCGTTTTGTCTTTCTTCTTTGTTGAGCTTCGATGATGAAAATATTTGGGACATGATTGTGTGATATGGAACATTGTTCTCTGCATCTGATAAAAGATTTTCTAGCGGTGAGACCTAGAAGACATTTTACATATTTCTTTTCTTTTTTGTTTGGCCATTATTCTGAGGACACATGGATATTTCTGATTTGTGATTAATAGATTGCAATTACTTTGCGTCTTGCTTTTTTTTTTCTGTTCACTTCATGTTCTCTTTCAGCCAGCCATTCTTTTTTTTTTCCCAGTATATCTGTTTAGTGAAGAAAAAATTACAAGTACCGGTAGCTCTGAGAACGCGGTGAAGAAGTCACAGAATGCAGTAAAAAAATTCACAAAGAACGTATTATTATGTTTTATTTGTGTCTTTTGAATGTTTGTCGAGGGACTGGATCACAGTCAATTTTTTTCGAACGGCAAATGTGGCATCGCTCTTTAATGGAAGGACTCATTTCTGCATCTAATCATTAGATCTAGATTGTTATATGGAAAGTGCATGGATTTGTGATTTGGCAGTTTAGTCACCAACAGCTGTGTTCAAACAATGGGGAAACATGATATTTATGGTAATGTCGAAGGACAGCACCGCAACGATAAAGATACAGTTCATTCAGTCATAGACAAACCATGGACTATATCGATATTTCGACTAAATCGGCGCCGTTGTTAGAGAAAGCCATATTTATTATACGAATATGAATACAAAACTTAATTTTGGTTCCTAACTTTGCCAATGTTGAGGAGCAAAAAGTAATGCGACACCGTCAAGACTACGAGCACTAGTGCAGTGACAAAGCACTCTCAGAATCCATTCGATACTGAATACTTTCGAATACAAGGGAGTAGGATACTGAGAACCTTCAAGTTATAAATTGGGGATTGTGTTTTCAATGATATCTTAATAAACTTGATGCAAAAACATGGAAGTATTTTAAACGAATCCAATCAATGTAATTTTAAACATAACGCGCAGCTTTTATATCACTGTTTTGGGTTGTTACGGCAACTCGTATTCGTTACCGAGAACAGATTTTCTCCGCCCGCACTGCAACATTAAACCGTGAAGTCAGCACGAAAGTACACGTAGATTAAAAAAAACCCGCCATGCCTCCCCCACCCAATACCTTTCTTGGCCTATACTCAGCCTCCGAAACAATGACTAGCGGCCAATGCTGTGGCCTGAATTCGCTGATTAAAATGAGCGCGTCTTTTTAAAACGAGGTGTAAAGAAACATGTCTCTAACTCTAAGAACGCAGTAACAAGATGAATATACCAGACTAACATTGTGTGATTTCTAATTTACAATTGACATTTTACAGTCATTGAACAACGTCTCATTCATTCCAAACGGTGTCGTTGAGATGGAAACACCCGTGGTATCTTTTTAGGTGGGTATTCTTTTGATTACAATTGGAAGTAGTCAATGTTGATCTAAAGTCGCGAAATACCGTTTTGTAAATTTAGATAAAACGTTTTGGAGTATTCTGAAATAGACTTTTAGCGATCAGTTATGTTTTACATCGCTGAACTGAAATTTCATCAACACGCCAGTCCAAAAAAAAGTTCCGGCCTAATGCGTGTTCCAAAAATTAAAATTCGTTTATAAAAGATATGCATGTTTACATTATGGCGAACACTACTAAATGTAAAAACAAATATTTGGTCAAAATTTCCATATGATGTCAACAGACTTTGTACATGGGAAAGTATTTGTTTCTCTCTTAACGGTAATTAGGGTAAATACAGGAAACGTCCGCGTTATTTCGCATCTTCAAGACCCATTTTTAGGTGGTTCCAGTGGTCATACCATGACGGCTCACCTCGTTTTAGAATCAGAAAATGATGAAGATTTTACCATGTGAAGATCACTTTGGTATCACAAAGTGCACGATTTGCACGCAAACGTGTCATAAGCGGCCGGGCTACACCCCTTTCTCCCCTTAAATTTTGTACTGTTTTTTATTTGTTTTGTTTTGCTACATTTTTTTTTTTTAAACAAGGAACAAAACATTGATTGAAAGTCTTTGAACACGTTAACAATCAACTTTAGTGAAAAAGTACATCAATATAGGATCCAACGGCAATTTGAACAATCAAACCATTATGTTCTTTCTCTTGACGTAACCTGAGACGGCAAAATTTTACAGATGAGGAAAATGGATCGTGTTCATTTAGTTGTAGAAAGGTTCATCTGTTAGACTAGTTCCCCGGCCTTTTAAAACAGGTGCTCTGAGGGAAATGATGTTGCAGGAAGACATAGATACCTTGAGTGCCAGCCTGCTCCTAATCTGACTTTGGAAAAATACTTTTAGGAGGTAATTTTCACTTTTTTTTTTTTTACATTAACTCAAGTTTAAAGACGCAAATTTTAATTACAGTTATTGTTTCATTGAGTATAAATGTTTTCTTCATTGCGGAACTGATGGAGGTGCGCCGTAATAGTATCGATTTAATTTTTTTTTTTTTCAGTATATGTTAAGGAAATAGCAAGTATTGGGTACTCGTGACTGGAACCAAATATCTAGAGTACTCAGTATCGATATCTATGAGAACTTAACGTCCACCTCTACTTAATACGTTCCGTAAATTCCGAACTAACTATTTTGGTTTTGAAAACTCATTTGGAGGGTGGAAACCACCCGAGACACACGAATTCGGCGTAACGCTTTCCAGATATGAAGATGCCATTGTTTTTTTCACTGTTGGCTTTATTAGGTCTTACACCTTTCATTAACTTATCCTGGGGTGCCGTGTCAAAATACTTTCCAAACATGTATTCTAGCTCTTCCTCCAAATTTTGACTCAAAGAAAAATGCCCATGAACCAGTTAGCTTTGAGAACTTAGACAGTGAAGCAGACAACCTAATATTTTAGGCCTTTTCACTCAGTAAACAGGGTAACCTTAACCACCTAGCAACAACCACAAACTTTATACTTGAAAACTAAACCTCGCTTACTCTGAATCTACACATGTATTTGCACCAATCTCAGCCTTTGAAATTAAAATTCATACCCTCCACCCCTCTCCCTATGGCCAGTTTTCTGATTATATTGGGACTATTTAAAATTATATATTTCTATATTTTTATGCCAGGTGCTATTGGCATCTTCATACCTCCATTTCACGCCACCACATTGCGTTTTAGGCCTAGTTTAGGCTGTACTAAGATGGACAGATTGTCCGGCGCCCGGCGCTCTTGTATTGCTGGATTTCTTCGGGTGGTGTGTGGGTTAGGCTGATTGACTTCGCGGAATACGTAGACATTAATATTCGACGATAGTTTGAATCATGACTGAAAGCAAGAGATCCAAGCAGCAAAATCTTTTAGGGACATCCAAGTAGTACCATTACACATGAAAATTTTTTTTTTTTTTTTTACATTCAACAAATAGAGCTCACTGAGACAAGCACTGTGCTTTAACAGTTTTTCACATTGGTCGAGTAGTTATTGAGATATATTGCGATTTGAACGTTCCCGAAATGGGGTCTTTTTTCCCTCTATATAAGAGACCCTTTTTTTTCTTTTGAAAAGGCGTAGATTTTCATTAAGATGTGAGTTTTGACAAAAGTAAACGTAAAAGGGCTAGAAAAGTGAAACTTGGCATATTTTAGTAAAATAATTGTTTGCTAAATTCACTGGTGGTGTCTAAAATGGCATTGAACCCAAACTTCAAACACTACAGGTTCTTGTATCCTGATATATTATTTATGAGTTATGAGTGTTAAGTTTGCATGTATTGGCTCCGCCCCCTCTTGCCTGAGGCGTTCATTCTGTGCTCGCTCACCGTGTCGGCAGTGACCCAGATTCCCAGGTTATATGTTTTGTTTTTCTTTCCCTCTCTGTACCCTTGTGGGTAGGGGGGTTTGTGTTGAACTCCAGTAATAATGACTGGAGCGTTCCAGAGAATATATTTACAGCTCGGTCATTGTAATTATCTGACCTCGGCCCGTGGCGAACTTTCTGGAAGTGTCAAGATGGTTGAAATCAGTTTTCGAGACTTTCCCAGAAGTTCAATGAGGAATATTTTTAAGGGCGTGAGTGTCTGAGCTGTGGGTGTATGTGAAAGTGTCGCGTAGCATTACTTACTATTGTTTAGTGAGCTTTGCTTGGCTGTCTTGTGTCACTGTTGTAAATAAACGTTCGTTTTCTTCAGTATCAAAGGATATTGTTTTATTCATGGACAGTGATAGGCAGGCTTTTTTAGAGGTAGCTGCTGAAGTTGTCTGTAGTTCTTTAACTCCGGACGGAAAAGACGCCCACCTGCTGCTGGTTCTGGTACATTCTCTAATAGTCTGAGGATGTATTTTACCTCAGTGGGTTCTGTCTCCTGTTTGTTTGGCCACTTATTGATTCCTTCATTGAGCCCCTCTTCCATTAACTTGATACTGGCAACTGAAGGTTCTTTCCTAGTTACAGTGCCTAGATAGTGCCTAGAAACCAATCAACCAGCCATTTTCATAGGTTACAGCCACCCATCAACCTTGCTGAAGTTTTTCCTCTGCTGGCAAATTGATGTCACCTTCTACTACTGCACTGCCCTTTGACTTTCTGCTCTTTGTATGGTTTTTGTTTTCTTTTTCCTCCAGGTTCGCTTCTTCCATCGCTTTCTGTTTTTCTTCAACGAGTTGATGTTTTTTCCCTCAGCCATTTGCCTCCGTCCTTCACTTTATTCCAAAGGGCCATGTGCTGACTAGTTGGCAGGCTGGAGAGCTATTCTATGACTGCTCTTCCATAGCTCTTTAGCATCAAATTTGTTGTATGGAAGTGTAGAGTAGCATGACGACGTCTGCACTGACTTGCCAAACTGGCGCTCGAAAGTCAAGTTGTCTGTGCCGCTGTCAGTGGTGCGAGCAATTTCTTGCAAGGCAGGAGGGGCTGAATAGATGCCATCAGGAAGGAAGTCTATCAGTTGGAGACACACTTTGCAAACCCATCCAGAAAACCTGCTCAGGGTTTGAAGCACTATGCTGTTACTGTTAGCCTTATCACTAGACACAAACGTGGAGTAGTACAAAGGGTGCTCCTTATCTATTTGAGCTCCGGGAAAGGGCTCAAAATTGTCATCCAATAGAATTTCAGGATGTTGGCAAGCTCTTGTCAAATTCTGTATCAGTGGTTGCACAATTCTACTGAGGCCTCAGTATATCGGTCTTTTGACAGCATTAAACGCCAAAAAGGTTCTGTGGTGGTGCAAAAATACCACACCATGGGCCTGCACAAGATAGATGATCTGGCTGTCTTTCAGGTCGTGAAAGAGGCTTCTGACCTTGAGATTTCCGCAGTTTTCTAATAAATCTTCCAGCAGAAGGATGTCTTTCCAGTGATGCGGAACCTGGGCAGATCCCTCAAATAGGCCATTAAATCTGTATTCTGGATAGTCTCCATTTAATGCCTTTCGTTTCTTCCTTTGACAGCCAGCTTTCCAGATGTTTCTTTCATCCCCATTAGGTCCTAAAAGTAGATGGCAATAAAGAAGGATGCTATCCGCATCACGCAACAGATTATATTCTCTGACTAAACTGAATAATATGCAGAGGTTCCATCTCGTCCAAGTTTGCCGCCATCTTCAATAAGACGTTTTTGCAATGTGTAAACCTCCATATCTCCATAGCTATGAAATCCAAGGAGTGCATGGATTATAATGCAATGAATGTATGACTTTTGGAGGAAGCCTAGGCTGTTGGAGTTCATCTTGAATGAATAAGACACTTTCTTCGTTTGACTTCTTCTCATTTGCCGCCCTGTCTGTCATGATGTATAATATTTTCTGCAGCAATATTGGCTTAATAAAAGCATCAGTTTCCCGGAAGGCATATTTATGAATGGCATCATGTCCCTCTAATTCTTCCACAGTGATGGCAGCAGCTGTTTCACGTGCTATGCTATTCGTTTGAAGTTAGGGTAAAAAACATCACCGGAATTAAGAGTCAGGCTTGTGTCCAAAACTTTAACTTTCTTCCTCTGTGTTCCATCCTTCTTTATTGCCAGATCTTTTGCTTGCTTTTTTTTTTTTTTGTATAAAAAGACTTTCACAAGGTAGTGGCCCTCATTAGCAATATGCAAGACTGTTTACCGTGATGGGAGAGTTTTTTAGAGGCTCACTTGCATTACACATGTTTTCCAGCACCGGTACTGATTTAATCACCAAGGGCAGGTTTTGTGTAGAGACATCCAGAGACAGAAGATCAAAGATGCATAGTCAATAGTCTCATGCTCTCTGTATAAGTTTGCTTACAAATTGTGGTGTCTGTTGTTAAAAATACCTCCTCAGTTGCCTTCAGCTTCTCCTTAAGTCTCGTGATTTCCTTATTCTTCTTAATTTGTGCTGAAGTGTCTTCAAGACACCGTCTCTTGCTCTTAAAGAAAAAAAAACCATTTAGTCTTCTTCGCAGGTTTTAACTGGCTCTTCAGTTTAGTTATCGTTCTGTATCACTGGGTCATCCGTGTATCATAAGAAATAGTCCCCCTCTCTCTTTCTCTCTCCCCACTCTCCTCTCTCATCTTCTTTGCTCTTTATCCCATTTTTCTCCTCCTTTCTTCGGGCGTTCCAGATCCTTAGCCCCCCTCCATATCACCATGTTGCGAGGGCTACAGGGGTGCTAACGAGCCTTCCTGGCATGAATATATTTGACACTCTTATTTTTTCCCCCATGATAACAAAAGTGTAGTAACTAGATCTAGATCAGTGAAACTTGCAAAAGTCATGGATAATATTTCAATATGTCTAAAATTTCAGTCTCTTCCTTTCTGACTCTTGAAAAACAAACAAGTTTTAAATCGCAAAACTAGCTTTAAAGTAATCGAAAGTAAATTTTTACCTTTAAAGTAATCTACTTGTAATTAATAATTTTTTCTCAAAAGTAATCTACTTGTAGTTAATTACTTTTTGCAAGTAATTTTAACAACCCTGTCTAAACCATCAATAATTAATGTATAAACGTTACTGCCGTCCCCGCTTACGTGACAAGGCGAGATAATCTCTCATCACTCAGACCCATGAGAATCGAATTTTTTTTTTCTCATAATACACAACCAGAAGAGAACGATGCTCGCCTAAAAGTATGAAGATGCCAGTGTTTTAGTTTTTTTTCACTTTTGGCTAAATGAAGTTGTACATCTCTTATTAACTTATCCGGGATCCCAGGCCAAAACACTTTCCAGACATTTTGTTTAGCTCATCCTCCAAATTTTGACACAAAAGTGTCCCTAAATCAATTAGATTTTGAGAACTTAGGCAGTGAAGCAGGCTACCTAATATTTTAGGCCTTTTCACTCAGTAAACAGGGTAACCTTACCCTAGCAACAACCGCAAATTTTATGCTTCAGTGGCTACACCGTACCTATTTTGAGTCTACAAATTTACGTAATACACCTATCTAAGCCTCTGAAATTCAAAACCAACCCGCCACCCCCCTCTACCCATGGCCAGTTTTCTGATTTTATAGGGATTATTTAAAATTGCATATTTTTATGCAAGGTGCTATTGGCGTTTTCATACCTGAATAGGAGAAGTGGTCAAGTGATTGTATTCAACTGTCACTGTTACATTTCTAGACCAGTTCCTTATCTGACTGATTTCAGTTCACTATTTAAAGCCAGCCATGAATTTATGATCATATTTGTAATCACCCTCCCATTCAATAAATTTGTATGAAAATGAAAGCTTTATGATAGACCAGAAACATATTTTTTTCCTATGGCAGAATTAAATCTACGAAACAAAAAAAAAACTAACTTCCTAACTTCACTGACAAGAGGCGTAAGTTATCAGTTATGGGTGGAGGTAGGGGGATTGGGTGATTGTAGGGGAGGGTGGGTATATATAAAGTATATAGTACATTTATTTACTGTTTTACTGGGAAAGGGGTGGGGGGATGGGCTTGGTAGGAGGTTCGTTAGGGGGGAGGGGAAACTGGGTGGAAAAAACTAGATGTAAACAAACAATTCCAACTGAAAATACAGGGCTAACTGGTCAAATTACCTCTGGTCTAGTCCAATCATTCAGAGCCTCTTTCGACAAATGATGGAACGGACACCAGAAGGGCTTTTCCCTGCAATTTGCCACAAAAATGGAATCTTCTATCCCCTCAAACTGAAGCACTGCATTTCAATTGCACAGCTCTCTGGAACAGGAAAAGGAGATGGGGAAAAGGATTTAGAACAGTTTTAGCAGTCCACTATGTAACCGGATACTTCTGTCTCAAGATATGAAGATGCCAACGCTTTATTTCGTTATTGGCTGGAGTATAAGGATAGAGTGTGTCATGAGTGTAAGGAGACTGAAGATGAATATCACTGTTTAGTTATGTGTCCAAGATTTGAAAGGTTTAGAAGGAAATACTTGCCATCAGATTGGTGAAGATCGGTGCTGCAATCTTCGGTGTTGACGATTATTAGACCGCAAGGCGGAATTTAAAATATAGAACTTCGCTCAACAGAGAACAAGGGTTGTTTTTTTTTCTCCCTTGTCTGAAACCTCAGCAATTTCTGAATGAAATAACACTAATTTAAGATCATGTAGTCAAGGGTTTTTGATAATGCTGCTGTAAATCAATAGAGCCTGATCCCCTTTTTGACAAAATTGGGAGAGAGGTTCATTTTATAGAATTCTTGCAAACGAAGAAAAAGTCAAGATTTACTATCAAGCCTAGGGTAATTATCAACATACAGTATATCACGCAGAAATATGCGCGCGCGCCCACCCACACCCACACCCACACACATATTATGTGCGCGCGCGCTTAAACCTATACATGCACATACACATTATTGTAAAGTATGCCCTTGATATACTTAATATTGAGGTATACTTGATATATCAGCTCCGCCTCATTAATGAAATCATAGGATAATGAAGCTGTGCATGTGAAATTCATACATAATAATAGTTACTAAAGTAATAGATGTGTTTAATATCAAGGTTCTTTGGTATGTATACACAAGGAGATGAAATCAATCTGTATTTGCTCTGAAGGGAATGGTTCAGAATGCTATGTCTGTAAATATCAGTACTAACTATAAATCAGCAACATGCGGGAGAAGAGGAAGGGGGACTCAAGTAGGTTGAATAAGGCATGTACTGTGTAATAACATATTAAAGAGTTAATTTTACATGTGTTTTCATAATTTTTTGATAATAGGTACAGGATATACTTTGTGCCAAGAGCATAGACCATAATACATAAAATCTTGATATAAAGTATGCCCATGGTGCATGGCAAAAAATACTGTAGTACATCTATTACTGAGGTATACGTCATATCAAGATCTCCCTCATTAATGATGAAGGGGATCTTGATATGACGTATCCCACTCCCCAAGAAAAGAAGTCAATTCATTGGGATAGATCTATAGAGTTACATTAATTTCGTGGGAATACCCTACACAAGAACATTTTCATGAATTAGATTTAGGTCATCAAAACAATTTTAGCCCAAGGGACGTAATTTTCTCCAAGCTCCACATAGAGCTAAACACCAGCTTTGACCGTTGTTATACAATGATATGCACTTTGACGCCCAGTCTAGCCAGGTGGCCTCAGACTGATGATGTAAGCAGCTATCGGATTTAGCACATGTGGAGGTCCCCCCACCCCCCCCCCACCCACACACACACACCTTTTCACCCGAAAGAAGTTGATAGTAAAGAATTTGTGATTTTGCTTTCAGATCTCAGTCTGGCCAGGAAGAATGAGCTGGAGGAATTCAAGTGTCCTGCTCTAGATGCTATCAAGTTCAAGCTTGGTAATTTTAATTCATTATGAATGTGAAAAAAAATCACACAAGGTTTTTTTTTTTTTTTTTGGTTAATATGAATTGGGGGAAACTCCTACATCCCTTTTGTTATGTACAACATCAACGGTTCCCACCTTGTTTCCTTTCCCCAATATCCCATGTTCTCTTTACCCAACTTAAGGTCCTCTTCCACCTTTCTCCACTTTCCCTTTCCATTCTCTCTCTTTCTGGCCTCTGAATTTGCGTCCACACTCACAGGATAAACTCCCAGTTCATAATATTTTTCTTAGGCCTAACAGGATCTTCAAATATCTTAAATAAACTCTTTCAATTTCAATGCGCCCAGCTTCACAAAATCCCCAGATTTCACATGCACATGAAAGAACAGGTGACACTAAGGAGCCAAATAATTTTTAGTTGTAATCCTACAAGAAGGTTTGGGTTTTTCTGCAAGTACGATTTAAGGTTTAAAGTGCGACTAAAGTGCTAGAAAAAATGTGATTTCCGACAGTTTTTATATTTTCAATATCAAGTTTTAGATCAAAAGTCATCATTTTTGCTAAAAAATAATATTTCGAAATTAATTTTACAACTTTTAACCTATTCTGAAATTGTAAGAAAAAAACCGTACCGGAAACGTCACGTCAGCGCGGAAGTCGCGGTGTTTTCGATCGAGAACAATGGCAAATACGGTCGAGCCGTATCAGTTCGAGCCCCTGCGCCGAAAAACAGATGACGAGGATATAATTGAGGAGAAGACTATTGGACCATCAGTTCAGGAATGGTAAGCAAGCATTCTGTCACAGTTTAGCGCACAACAATAACCCATTGTTTCCACGTGGGAGCGAGCCCTACTGAGTGCAGCGCTACGCGTAATAGCCTTGAGCCCGACGCGTAATAGCCTTCAGGCGTGTACACAGTGTTGGTGACGTCACGTATTTCTGGCGAGGCGAGCAGCGGTAACGCTAACACAGTAGGGCATGGGCATGTGTTATTCTTTGTGATTTCTTCGAAACGCGTTAGATTTGATGGGTTTGAGAAGGTCAGTAGGAAGTTTGAATCACTGATGCATGTTAAAATAGTAATTTCACAGGATTCTGTGCACTACCCATAAAAGTACTTTAGTCGCACTTTAAGAGAACTTTTCTTCCTTGATCTGATAGACGTTCTAATCCTTTAGTAATTTTTCTAGAACAATCCTAGATATTTAAATGAATTTACTGTTTCACCATGGCGTGTATTTCTGTTGCTTTGTATCATACCGATGCTAAATTACGGAAACAGAAAACGTCTATGTTCCCATTGACGCAATAATTGTGACTGTGGCAGATAAAGAATGAATTGTCTGGCTAAAAGTCTGCGAAATTTATGCCAAATTTGTGAAAATGTGCAAAATCGTGGCAAGTCTAATAAATCCAGAAATTTGTGACTGTGGTTTTTTTTGGAGGGGGAGGGGGGGGGTGAGATCACCCTCTAAACTTTTTCTTGTGGACACAAATCAAAGATAGTTTCTACTTAGGGGCACCAGAATCTGAGAAAGAATCGAGGATTTGAAGGATAATATCCAAATCCACGTCATTGCCATTCTCAAATTTATGCAGGCGAATCGTCCATAATCAGCACATACATGGAAGGAGAGGGAGACAGAGCACATTATATAATTTTTGTGGGTTAATAGAACTGATGTGTTCTTCATTCCACAATGCACATTTTCATGTTAATTTATACATTTTCAGTCTTGGAGTGCCATATTGATCTTGTAAAATATCTTGGCTTTGTGTTATAAACACCCGATTTTCAGTACTCATGGTGCACTAGATGAAGGTTGGTTTCAATGAAATCTGTAAAAGTTGTGACTGACACAATTGTTGCCCATATTCTGCTTCAATCCATCCGCTCCTTTAGCCATACCAGGGTAGCAGAAAATTGCAAAAAATTTGTGGAAGAAATATTCATTCATTGTAAAACTCCCTCATAGTAAGTATAGTTGACAATGATTAAACCAAAAGTGCTGCGAAGATGAAAGAAAACAAGAAGCCCCATTTATTTTCTTAATCTTCTATGTCTGAACTATAACTCTTTGGTATCGCAGATTTTAACTATTTTCTGCTGTAACAGACTTACTGTTAGAAAACAGGTATTGTACTTCGTTGATTGGTTGACTGTTATTGAACATATTCATTGTAATTATTATATTATAATGCCTACGGAAATTAGAAACAAATTATTGTCATGTACATCTCTCATTACTGGTAACATTTTACCTACATCATTTTATGCTTGTTCGATAATTTCTACATATCGGTATGGGATCTGGTATAATGCACAGATATGATTGTGTTCAGATAATTGTAATAACAAACACAAGATTTAGGAGTGAAATGTTACAGGAATGAGAGATGCTCACTGGGAGTGAATTTTAGTAACAAGTTATTTAGAGCAAACTTTACAGCTTGAGGAATTTGTCCTCAAAACACCAGTTTGACTGCAAAATGGTGATTGCTTCAAGTTCAAGCTTGCCCCAAATAATCAAAATATGTTCTCTCATTGAAGATCCTTACTTCTGTAGCCAGCCATTCACTGTAACAACAGTGATTGTTAAGGGAGTGAAAATCAGCACATTGCACAGTGGGCCAGGTAGTGGCCAAAACCCTATAAATTCATGTTCCAAGATTTTAGTTTTTTTTTGCAATATTTTCGTCAAAGAACCTCAATGAATAGAAAAACACATTGATTACTTACTACAATGCAAGATTTAGCATAAAATAATCAGTCAATCTTTCCCCCGTTAATGTTACTTGCAAATTTAATATTAATTTTATCGAATTTAGGCTTGTTTTACATTATCTGCTACTCATCAGAAACAATTCATAAAACAGCAAGCTTTGTTTTTCTGATAAAACAGAATATTTTCTTCAGTTTATGATATATTAAATAATACCGTTCTGAGGTTGTTTTCTTTGACTTTATACACATTACCCCCCTTGTTTGAAAACTTAATATTGTTTCAGTGGTGAGTGATGGTAGCCAGACAATGATCTTTATAGACAGCTCTATATATCTGTTTGCCAGTATAATATGAAACAAGCTGCAGCCTGAAGCTGACAAGGAACACATAATTCCAAAACACGATCTGTTTTCTTGGACATTAAGAGTATCTTCGCATTAATTTTCATTGTTAAAATGTTATAATACTAGATGTATGATAGCGTCTGGAGATGAACTTCATCAAATTGGGGGAAATTATAAATATTGGGTTTTAAAACCTTAAAAGTAGCGCAATTTTTCCCAACCTTATACTTACCATATCGGGGCAAGGGCAAATTTGCCCTTGTATGTTCCTTTATCCCAAAGAAGACTTACAGTGTATAAGTAAACCAGTTTTAGAACTAAGTAGGCAAAAAATTCACTGCAGATATTAAATACTAGTCAAAGCACCCGCACATTTGCGGGGTTATCGCAAACGACCAAACTACTGTACATCTGCAACATTAACACCGCTTCTCTTTTTGTAATTATTGTGTTTATACACGCCGTGTGTAAACATATCGGTTAAGCTGAAATAAAACCCCACTAAAAATTAATGATTTTGCTCAACGCCAGCCTTTCTAAAAACCCGCCATCATACTTGAGGAATTTGTCCTCAAAACACCAGTTTGACTGCAGAAACCACAATAATAGTGACGTCATGAGCATAAACGTCAATTTTAAAAAATGGAACAGGTCATTTGGATATGGAAAAATCCATTTTCTTCATCGAGGAAGCGTTTTTTGGCTTGCATCTTTCTGTCGGAAAGCACCAGTATTCGCACTGGTGGTTCACGGGTAAAGTCATGTTCATTCTATTGATACTGCTCCTTTTCGTAGCGATGATTATGTTCACTCTGGCCATCGACTGTGCTACGTACACATTCTCAACCAGGCATCTGATACAAATGCTCAGTTTCAACTTCGGAGACAGGAAGTAAATATTTCATTTCAGGGGTGAACAGCAAAAACCAGTGACGTATGGTCCATTTAAAAACACCAAACTGGGATAGTATTCACGAAACAAAGGAAGTTTTCGTAATTATCAAAATAATACTTACGGACCGTTTAAGTCCAAGAAATTATCAAAAGAAACACCTTCAGACCAAAAGGAAGGTGCATGCAAAATTTTGGGGTGGTTGGTGCACAAATAGTCGAGATATGGCTGTTACAAAATTTCACGAGTTTTTTTATAATATAAGATTGTGAGCTGTCTTCTTATTTCTTTGTTATCTAAATGGAAAGGAAATGGTAGGTTTTTCTTTTCGGAAGAAATGCTGTTATTCATCCAGAAAAGTGAAGGACATGCATATGTTCGAACTTTCAGTGATCGACTTTAGGATGGTAGCTGTCTTCTCTGAAGTAAATTATTATCTTAAACGTTGATGCACCATAAAGGAGATAAATAGGGTCTCAAAAATTGTCCAGCAATCCATCAATCAAGAAACTAGTCTGCAGAATGGTCTCTCAACATTGCACTCATGGATAAGAATCATGGCATTTGTCTGTATTTGGATTATAAATTGAATATGTCCAGAAGTGGCAGTCTCGAGATGCTGAATCAAAAGTGTCAAGAATGGATGGCAAGTAGAAGCACATATACAGTATATCTTAAAAGACAGGCTTGGGCTTATTATTGATGTACCTCGTCCCAGCGGTTTTGGTACATCAAATGGTAGAAACACAGGCACACAATTCTTTCAGAACTCAGATATTATAACAGAAATGTGTTCTCTGTATTTAAAGCTGTTAAAGAGATTTTGTGTTATTCTGGCCACATTACTGTCTGCTTTGTCCATCTTTCTGATGCTTTCAAAGCGTACACTGTGGTGATAAAACACTTTTTCCTCAAGCACTACCCCTGGTCGTATATGCCAGAGGCTTCATAAGCTTCTGGTACACGGCCATCGAGTAATTCGCCGCATGTGCCTGGCCATTGGCATGTTATCCTATGATGCGGAGAGTCAGAAAACAAAGATATAAAAAAGATTTAGGGACTTTTTCTAGAAAGCATCAAGAGTGAAAACGAATGTAAACCTGATGCGCCGGCTGCTCTTTTCATCTGACCCTTTGATCAGCAGCATGTGCAGAAGCATATGATCAAAATGAAGTAAAGAACTTCCTTCTGATGCACTTCATCTGTAATTGTTGGAGAACAGCAATATTCATTGCTTTGACCTATAACTAAGGTATTGTAGAAATAAGTGTCCTTTTTCTCATTTGGAACATCTTATTTTGCATAACAGCATGGGGAGGAAATGCAAAGGAGCAAGACAAGAGCAAAATTAACAACCCCATCCTCAAAAAAGCTTGCTATTTAACCAGCAGGGAATACATCGACTTTGAAGAACTATACACTCATTCCTGCAAGCAAAAGTTCAAATCAATTTTGAGTGACAGCTCTCACCCCCTATTCCATCAGATAATCCGATCTCAAAGAAGTAGACGGATACTATTCTTAAAAACTCACAGAGAGCGATACAGGCGATCTTTTTTGCCATCAGCCATTCGCCTTAGCAGTGTTTCTTAATGTGGTATGCTTGTATGTAAAGCGTGGTGTGCAGGGGTGGGTATAGGTGCAGGGATGTGTGTGTATGAGTGAACATTATTAATCTGTTTGTATTTTTCATTGTATTGTTATAAATGCTGTGAAAACGAATTTCCAAATCTGGATAATAAACGTTTATCTTATCTTATCTTATCTTATCTTATCTTATCTTATCTTATCTTATCCTATCCTATCCTATCCTATCTTATCTTATCTTATTAACTGTTTTGTTTCTAAAAATAAAACTGTTGGGATGCAATTCAGTTTTGTCCAATTCAATGATACTTTTTGGTAACTATACTTTAGCATCCATAGCAACCAAACAAGTTCCATAAAATCATATTTGTACTTTATGAAACACTAGTATATGGTAACTATGGCTATGTAATGTCAAAAACCATTAGAATAACACATTGTTACTATGTAGAAATTACTGTTGCTATGCATTTTAGGTGCCCATAGCAATCGGACAAGAAAAGTAATACAGTATTACCATTAAATTCACTGACATCATATTATTCATTGTGCCAAATTTCAAGTTCTAGTCTTATTAAGTTCCAGAGACATTAGTTTTGGCTACAAAACCCTGATTCTGGCCCACTGTGCACAGGAGAGAAAATCAGTACATTGGTTTAAAACTACATTTACATAATAAATATGCTCAGTATCCATCTAAGATTGGTCAACTGTCATGAGAAGCTATGCATGTAATGGCAACAAACATGTATAAGAAGATAATACAGTTACTGTACTTATAACAAATAAGATAACAAGTGTTATAGGAATGAGACTTTGATGAAATTCTCATGATTGTTTTAAAGGGAAGATTCCCATTTTACAAGAAAATAGGTGAAGACAGTCCCATTGGATGTCAGCCATGTTGTGGCAAGATATGAGCACTTTTGTTTAACTACTTGTAAGGTCAGCTCTTGCCAAACAAGAATTTTATTTCTCAAGAGTGAGTTAAAACTTTAGGACAGATATTTCTTCCAAACTTGCTTCAAAGGAAATGCATCACGTCGACCGGCGATCATAACCGGCTAAGTCCCATTTTCAAAATTTTACAGGAGAGAGAAAAAACTGTTTCTTTCTAACTGAGCGCTCTATCTCAAATGTACAGATTATGAACAGCCTATATGTTTTTACCGTCTTTTGGATTGTCTAGTTTATTTGGTCAATAAATCTGTATTTATCATGTATTTTTGACTTGGCCGGTCCTGTGTGAACAAAGACGGCGAACACAGTCAGCCAACCCCATTTAGCCGGTTGTGACCGCAGGTAAACACGTCAAATCGCGCGATCACAACCAGCTATATCCGATTGGCCGGATATGAT
>JAWQUT010000009.1:762369-784663 GCA_033807755.1 Ellobium chinense | reverse complement strand
GAGCTTGTTTCCGTTTTGTGGAAATCCATTCATCCCTGTGCTGCCCTTTGCGCTTCTTCTTGCTGCCCATTTCAGATAAAACGGAGATTTCAGGATCTGCGATGGCAGTCAATTCGCTTTTAGTTTCAGTATCAGCAGCGACAGTCTGTCGTTTTGTAGATTCAAGAACCTTAGCAGCAACAGCCGGTTCACTTGTAGATTCAGGATCAGCAGCGACAGTCGGCACATTTGTGGAGATGTCCAGATAAGAAATTTCGGAAAAATGTCTGTCCAAAACATCAAAAGGCGCTTGGAGACGGTTTGGAGTTAGGCCCAGGTGCACAGGTGATAATAAATATGGGCGTCGCTTCGTTTTTACCCAGGAATGAATGGTGAAATGACAGTTCGTAAGACTTGGCCGGTTGTGTTCGCCAGGTTTTCATGTGATGGCGAGTTGGGCGGTTATGAATTTTTCATAAAAACTCAACTTTCCTATTTTTTTCAAGCATAATATTTATACACAATGTGTAACAGTTAGTGATGAATACTTTTATGCAAAAAAAAAAAAATCGACCTTTGACCGACTTAGCCGGTTATGATCTCATGTTTATTGTTAATGTATAAATCTTGTAAACCTTTAGAAAATAACGAAACAAGTATTTATAGCCACTTAAAGTTTAATTTTGCTTGTGGCTTTATGGCAGAAGCAGTTTTCTCTAGGGAACTAAAGTGGGATTACTTGTTTCCATTGCCCATTGTAAAAAACCCAATTCATTTGATGAATTCATGCCTTTCATTTTAGGGCAGGAAGGGTTAACATTTTTAAAGAATAGTATCTTCTGAACCTTTAAAGTACATGTACTTTTATCATATTAGATATTACTACGAAGACATAGTTAAATCTGAACAATAAGTACACATTTTTGTAACACGATAACAGATAGGAACGTGCAGTCACAACAACAAAAATAGTTATACCTTGCCCGAGTGAAAAAAAACACTGAATGAAATGATTTTAGTCGTGACTCCACCTACAGTACATGTCAAGTTTCTTTTAGGAAAATAGCAATTTCAGGTTTAACAAGTTCTAAAACATAAACAACTGAGAAACAAAAATTGGCAGGGTTTTAAAGCAAATTACAGTTGCGTACAGAATACAATACTAGCATCAAATATAACAAGAAAAAGAACTGTAGTTGTGTTCTGTTGCTCAGTAGAAACCGTTAGCACAAAACAGTTTTTGAAAATGCTATTGGAAAGAACTTTGATCCTTCAGAAGTGCAGTAATGTTACAAGTTAAGGTAATTTTGTATATAATATCAACACAGTATAAGTAAATTGGTGTCAGTATCAATAGCAGCTTTTTAAAATCTTGGACTCTTACAAAAATAATGTCTTATTAAAATCATTTGCCCATCTAATTAGTAATCATTATCTAGTTTGCAGACCGGAGGATATTGATGATGATGACAA
This sequence comes from Ellobium chinense, assembly GCA_033807755.1. Classification (NCBI taxonomy): domain Eukaryota; kingdom Metazoa; phylum Mollusca; class Gastropoda; order Ellobiida; family Ellobiidae; genus Ellobium; species Ellobium chinense. The sequence goes on along the minus strand of JAWQUT010000009.1, from coordinate 783,211 downwards.
GACTTTTGGACCAGATATGGCACACCAGATCTTTGGAGATTCGTAAGTATCATAACATTTAATAATAATCGAGTGTTCTTTGAAGGTAGATACTTTTTTTTTTTTAAATCTTAGTACGAATTAGCTGCGATATTGGCAGTGTTTTAAGGTCAGTTAAATGTTTGTTTATAAGTCCTGTCTCAAAAAAAAAAAAAAGATGATCTGTTAGAGGGGATCCACTACCCTTCCATTGTTTGTTACAGAGCAATTTTGCGGTGTGGACTGCCCATTACCCAGTAAGATGCGGTCTAAAGATATCCCTGATATAAATATAAAATTGGTAACAAACAATGTACAGCCGCATTCCTTTCAGCAACAATGATATATAGAGTCCTAAGGCGTTTCCTAATAGACAGGCATATCAAAGAATTTCAGACAAGACAAAGAAAGGGGTAGTCAACAGATCTATGTCAAACTGCAGATGCAGGATTGTTGGTTATCTCACCTTTTACACAAGCATGGACCTATCCGCTTTTCTAACAGAGTTACCTGAGAAATCACTATTATGCTTTGCACTAATGCACACAATGGTGCCCCTTCTAAATCTGTAAGACTCTGGCTTTCTGTTGTATAACGCACTTTGCCCCCCTATCGAGGCGCAGCAGGTGGAAGTTCGTGTAGGCTACATTTTGGGGGGGGGGTGGGGAAATCAGGATAGCAATTTGTTGCAGTTTGGTTTTGCAAAGACTTAAAGGTTTATAGATTGATGTTGCTGGTTTATAATTTTGGCATAACAAAAATAAAAACACTGCGTAAAATATCATAAGCTGTATTCGGCACACACCAGCTTCATGATCATGCAAAGATATTTAAATTTATGGATTAATATTGCTGTTTTGCAGTAACTTCTGCTATTGTAAATCTGAAGACTGTGTGAACCACAATATGCTATATTTTCAGTACTCGAAGTTCATGGTTGGTGAAGATTTGTGGGTTTGTTGCGGATTGTAATAATTTTCCATTATCAAATGCAAGACGTTGCTAGACCACTATAAGCTGTATTCTGCTCCAAGTTCATAGTTTTATAAAGACTTGTAGGGTTACGTTGCCATTACAGATTTCAAGATGTAGTGCAAACAACTACAGTATTAGCTATATTCCGCGCTCCAAGTTCATGGCCTTGCAAAGATTTTTAAGCCTACGGATTTATGTTGCTCGTTGATATTTTGTCATTAACAAGTTTAACAAGTTTATTTAAGTGAACCGAAACCACAACTGTGGTACATAGGCGAACAACAGAGTAAATACATGGGCAGTGGGATAGCACACAATACAGGTGGTAATGAAGATCTGTGGCCGTATGCATAATCATGACGTCAGTTAGGTAACCATGGGAAACTCCCAAAACATTAGTAGTGTTCACAGTAGTTAATGGATGGAATTTTAGTCCCATTCACAATAGAGGTTATCCGGAAATCCGATTGCAGGAGGTAACTCCTGAAAGTTAACACTTAAAGGAGTTATGTCCTGTTTCGAGTACCCACTCGACAATACACCGAGTTGTACACAATGTGAGGAAAGCGTGTTGCAGAATGGGTACCCAGCGCATAGACAGACTGGTGAACGTGACATACGGACCTGTTTATACAATTTTACACGCCATTAACTTATTGACTGCTCGGCCTGTTCGCATAACTTTTAGCATCAATTGCAAGCTCAATCGTTTCCACTTGGTTTCATATCAGTAACAGTACATTCCAATACGTAAAACACTGTAGGCCTACAGCTCGATGCATAAACTTAATCACATTATAGGTCTTGTGCAGAGTGCAGATCTGTAAAGATGTTTAATATACGTGAGAAATTTGAAAAGTAAAATGGTATCGAAGGCCAAAAAGGGTGTATTCTGCGATACTAAACTAAGTCTAGGCCTAGTCTAGCACAAATGGTCGAGCGATGCATGTGCTTTTTTTTTTTTTGGTGTGGGAAGGGGGAATGGTGGAGGCACAATGGACACAGACGCATGAAGAAATATGGAAAATATAGAACCTTATAACCCTTTCCACAAAGACACTTTTTTTCTCTTATTCAGTGTGGATCAAATCATAAATAACGGTTACGGCGTGTCTGTTGTGTTGGGAGGAACACCCAGTAAACATTCTGACACACCATAAAATGTTTAATCACAGATTAAGAGTTATTGTAAACTCTTGAAATGCCTAATCCTCGAAAAAAAGTTAAATCGTTACACACTATGCTTTACAAAATCACTGAAACTTGTAAATGGCAATATTCTGACACACCGATAAAATGTTTAATCATAGATTAAGAGTTATCGTAAACTCTTGAAATGCCTAATCCTCAAAAAAAAGTTAAATTGTTACACACCGTACTTTACAAATAACTGAAACTTGTAAATGGCAACATTCTGACACCGATAAAATTTTTTATCACAGATTAAGAGTTATCGTAAACTCTTGAAATGCCGAATCCATAGAATTTTTTATAGAAAGCAAAATTTAAATCATGACACACCGTACTTCACCAAATCTTTGAATGTTGGACATGACAACATTCTGACACATCGATAAAATATTATGACACAGATTTAGAGTTATTGTAAACTGTTGAAACGCCGAATCCTTGAACAAAAATTTTAACTCGTGACAAAAGTGTCCAGTTCTAGACGTACTTGATATCTTCACATAGTCGTAAATGTACCATAAGCTGTTCAATAAACTTGTTAAACTTGTCTATATAAAGTACAATATTTCAGAAATTGTAAAATCTGAAGAATCAATGGTATGATGAAGTATACATGTAATTGTGTTTTCTGACTGAGTCTAGCCTAGTCACTAGTCCTTTCATCGTTGTCTATCAAGCGCAAAGAGAACTCTTCTTAGATCGCCATTTTAAGCATCAAATGTTCGATGTTATCACTAAAAGACCAAGAACATAAAAAATATTCAGATTGATGCAGTCTAATCATATATATACCAGTTCTGAGACACACAAAACACAATGACAACATTCAGCAGAAAACAAACAAAACCCAAAACTCAGGGACGATGAAGATAGAAATGAGAATGTATTCAAGTTTCGAAACAGGGATTTTGGTCAGCTGGGTCTGTGATTACACCGGATCTTTCATACGAATTTCATGTCAAAAACCAAACTATTTTCTCTTAGTACAATGAAAACAGATGCGGTATACTATACATTGTTGTTAAGAGCAGTACGGGAAGACATGCCGGTATCGCAGACTCAGCCAACTTTATCGCAAATCCCTTACGGAATAAGGTCTGCAGAGCCTAAGGGAAGACGAATTGATAGCTTCAACTTCAACGCTGGGTTGAGTGTAGCCCAAGGAGCATAACACTAGACGAATCAAATTTTCAAGCATCTTATCTCTCTTGATTGATTTCGGAAGTACGCCTATTACCCCCTTTTTTTCACACACCATTCGGTAATATATTATTCACACTGGCTTACTGCATATATCCATTGCAATTAGCAGAATTCACCTTAAACCATCATAAGCTGTATTCCACAATCCGAGTTCATGGTGTTGTTAAGACTTAATAGGTTTATGGATGTCTATATGCTGGAAAATTTAGGAATTTGGGAAATTTTAACGTCTCTGAAAAGTTGGATGTGATGAGGGAGAAATGAAAATAAACTATGAAATTTCGAATTTGTAAAAAAGTGATTAGATCTGCTGCAGTGTGCAGGCCAGTGTGTCAGCTTTGAACTCATATGCTAATGTTTTCCTAACATTACGCATAGGGTGACTGGGACATGAGCAGGAGCATAGGATGTAGAATATACCATTGCATTCAGGATTTATAAATTAGTACCATTACAGTATAATTACAAAGCATTAATAAAATTATATACACCATGTAATTAGATTTAATTGTACGAATAACCAAAGAAAAAAGTCTGGAAAAATAAAGAGGAAAACTAAACCAACGGAATTCAACCCATGCTAACTTGCATGAGCAACGTCTGGCCATTTATCATTTAGCCTTTGTAAATGATGGTTGGCTTAATGATTTATTCCTAATATTCACCAGCCTTCTTTTGCGGGATATTATAGTGGAATCTTTCCATAATGAATTATCATGAAGGGGGGTCAGCCTAAGAAATATATTATCAGTCTTACAAACCTAGCTTGGAGTGGATTGCATAAGCAATAAACGAATACCTTCTGCAGTTAGAATTATCATAGGAATTGTTAAGATATGAATTTATATATAACAGCATACACAGTCACATTATAAAAATAGCAGTGATAACCTAAACTAATATGATTTTTTATAGTGACTTTACTTGATACAGTCTTTGACTCTGCTGCAATAAAACTTTAAAGTTACGCCTATAATAATGGCTATCTCCCAGCTATGTGTTATCCATATCCATTGCTAACAAATTAATGTAAAGAAATGTATGACATAAGAGACTAGAAGTAGACTATAGAGTCCAAAAGTATGGGAGTTACAAATGTGTCCCGTTAAGCCAGTGTTGAGTTGAAATTTTGTAGTCTTACTGTGTTTTCACAATCCAATAGCACGCCCATAATAAGATAAAGATAGAAGATAGAATACAATTATGTTTTCATTTGCTTACTTAATCCTTTGCTTCAAGTTTGGGACATTCAGTGAATACGCTACCCCTATCTGGACAGCTTTCGAAGCAGAAAGAATTTTCATAAACCAGGTTTTGCTTTTAATATGCGTTAACATGTAAGACTTGCCTTTTGATGGTCTTTGACCAGTACCACTGCAATAGCACAGCTCTAGTAGACCATGTAGGGGCATCAGTGGTGAAGTTGTTTTCCACTGCCTAAGCATTTTAGTGTGTAAAATAAATATGCTTAATGGCATTGCTTGATGTACTGGTTTCCAACATACACGTAGTTAGCTATCCAAATGAGGCATGTGTAAGGTTTAGACTATTAAATACAGCATGATAGAGTCACATTTTATGGGAAGCTGAACAGTCCTTTTAGATGAATCAGAAGAGTTGACTCAGCGTAAGTGAAAAGCTGCAGTTAGCCATAGGTTTTAGAGGGCTGTAGAGTGGAAATAAGAGCTGATATTTGCTAAAATTTTGCCACAACAAAATCCAAGACACAGCGTAAAATGTCATGAGCTGAATTCTGCACACTGAATTCATAGCTATGGTTTTGCTAAGACTATATTTCACAAAATAGTCTGCTTCTAGGAAAGCTTTATAGAATGGGACTGACAAAGCTGTGATTGATATTGTATAGTCTGGTAGGCTAGACTGTTAACATTACCTGTGAACACACACAGTGGACATCATAGCTTGCTTTAATTTACTGCAGACCTTGTCCCAAGTCATTCTTTTAGAAGCTTATGGCTGCCACGTGCGCAGTGGGTGTAACAATTTGGATAATGTAACCCTGTGGGTTGTCTGAGGTCGGCAGAGGCATTATATCATTATGACAGTTGCTTGAAAGACTGTTTTATTGGAATAATAGGGTATTGTATGATTCAATAAGGTCTGTAGGACGATGCAACTTTCCTTTAAGTGAATACTGACAGCTTGGTGCATAAGAGCATCCTAGCCACTGACAAAGGTTGTCGACCAGTCTCCAGCAGAATCGTCACCGCCGGCCCCGAGCAGACATCTCCATCATCCAGGTCTATGCTCCAACATCAGAGTATAATGACAGTGAGTTGAAGAGTTTTACGAGTAACTACAAACTTTCCTCGACCAATCACCAAAGAGGAACATACGAGGGCTGTCCCACGGGAAACCGGAAAAGGGCTATATCTTGGAAACTATTTAAAATTTTTGCAATTCTGTAAACGCACATTTGTAGATCAACCATTTTGGGAATTCCCCATGAAGCACCATGAGTACCGTTCAATACAAACATTTGACAGCTCAACAAAAATGGCCACCCCTTTAGAAAAGTGGTCAAAGGTAGAGGTGAGAAGTGTCATTTGTTTTCTTCACGCAAAGGTTTGAAACCTAATGAAATCCACACAGAAATTAAAGCAGTTTATGGTGAGAAAGTCTTAGGAAAGTCACAGGTATATGAGTGGTGCAAGTTGTTCAAAGCCGGGCACACAGTTGTCGAAGATCATAAGCAAGGACCTTGTCTTTCTGTCAAGACAGAAGACAATGTCAACCATGTCGAAGAGCTCATTCAAAGTGACAGACAGCTCAAAATTCGTAAAATATTGGAATTTTTAGACATTTCCAAATTGTCGGTCCATAGAATCGTTTTTGATGAGTTGGACTACCGCAAATGGGTTCCAAAACAGCTGACTGTTGATCACAAGATGCAGAGAGTTGATGTCTGCGAGACTTTGTTGACACGGTGCAGAAGAGTTGGTGAGGGTAATGCGAATGCGGCTGATGACTTCCAAAGCTATGACGAAGACTTCTTGGGACGTATAATTACAGGTGACGAGACATGGTTGCACCATTCAACGCCAGAGACAAAACGAGATTTCATGACTTGGAAACACCCTTCTTCACCATCACTGAAAAAGTTTAAGATTCTGCCGTCTGCAAAGAAGATTATGGCCACCGTTTTCTGGGATGCTGAGGGTATTTTTGCTTCTCGATATTTTGGATCCAGGATAGACCATCAATGCCAACAGATATTGTCAGACTCTTGATAAACTGAGAAAGGCTATACGCCGCAAAAGACCCGGACGATTGACCAGCAGTGTGATTCTGCAGCACGACAACACCACCCTCATACCGCAAACATCACCACAGACTGGGTCCAAAGGTATGGCTGGGAAGTTTCACCCCACCCTACTCACAGTCCTGATCTAACCCCCTCTGAATTACCACCTTTTCGGTCCCTTGAAGCGTCATCTGGCTGGACAGAGGTTCACGAACAACGAAGACCTCATTGAAGCTGTGCAGGACTGGTTGAAATCTTTTGACGTAACTTTTCTTAAGGAGGGTGTCTTCTCCCTGGTCCAGCGATGGGAAAAATGTATCAATCATAATGGTGATTATATCGAAAAATAAAGCATAATTCAAGGTACTTTGTGTGAAAGTTAGGTCAAAATAAAGCTAAAATTGTTGATTTTATAGCCCTTTTCTGGTTTCCCGCGGGACAGCCCTCATACTCATTATACAAGGAGACTGGAATGCCAGGGTTGGAAAGAACTCGCGCGCCCACTGGAAAGACACTTGCAGGCCCTACTGCAACATTGAAACCAGTGATATAGGGGGCTGAGGCTTCTAGAGTTTGCCAGGTACAACGATCTCATGTTGGCAAATACGCTTGACCCTCACAAAGCTTGATTACAGATTGATTACTTCATGGTCAAGAATTACTTATAATCGCTGAACATTGGCAAGACCTGGAGCAAACAGTGGAGAGACCACAATTGTGTGATGATGTCCTTCGCCTCCACCAGAAGTTGATCCAGGCCACCATGTGCACAAGAGTAAAATTCGACCTGAACAGACAGCATGATCCTGAGGTGGGAGAGGACTTCAAAGCTGCAGTTTGAGGGAATTTGCACCACTGCTCATCCTGGATGTGGAAGAAGTGGGTGTAGGCACTCTGGCACGGAAGCCCAATCTGATTTCCCTCTTTGAGCCAATAAACTGTTTTCAATACTGTCACTTAGAAGAAATTCCACAATCTCTAAGTTCTCTTTAATAGTTTGCAGAGTTCAATGCGCTTATTAAAAATAATGTTTAAAATACAGGTTTTCATTTTGTTTTCGAGCTACAAACTGATCCATCAAAAGACATAAACAAGCTAATTAGTTTCCGTAACAACAAAAAGGCACAGAAGGCCACACCGAAACCAAAGTGAATGACCCAAACCCAAAGTTTAGTTTACAAAATCAGGAGAGGATGCAAACTAAGTCACTGGCAGGTTCACAAATCTAGGGCCTGTTCTCCATAATTTGTCTGAAGGACAGATTTTTAACTGCCTGTCTAAGGCATATGATCAAACCCTATTTTCATCCAACTACGAGTCTGTAACCTTGACCACAATCTTTATCTCAGTAGTGACAGAAACAGCCAATAAGATCATGCAAACATCACGCGAAGAAGAACTTTGGGTCACTACCAAAAGTGGAAAGACCTGAAGAGGAAGAAGGACACATTTGAGGGAACTGATGCCTATGGAGGGATCAACAAGAACATCAGGAAAGACAAGAAAACAGCAAAAGAGAAATGGATAGAAGACAAGTGCGAGGACATAGAGAACAGCCTGAACAAGAACAACAGCAAAAAGGCATATCGGACAGTGAAGGAACTTACAAGTGCAACAGGCCAAAGTCAACAGGGAATTTCTCACAGAAGGGTAAGAGGTTTTAGACAGGTGGATCGAGTGCTGTTCTGAACTCTACAATTATGCACCCACTGGAAACCCAGTAGTATTAATATGTCCATACACCAAAGAGGAAGAAGACACCTTTTCAATCCTCAGAGAAGAAGTTAAAACAGCAGTGCAGTCACTGAAGAATGGGATGTAAGCAGGAACATCCCAGCAGAGTTGCTACAAGTGGGGGAAGAATAATGATCGATGCCCTCACCATCATCTGCAGTGTGCAGTTGTCACAGTGGTGAGTGGCCAGCACCACAGACGCAGTCACTGGTCACCACATTGCTAAAAAAGGGCAATTTACAGCAGTGCCAAATGTCATGATGTGATCATAGACTTCTAAGACTGGAGCCAAATTCTGATTTGATGCTTAGAAAAGGTATGCTCGACATTTTTGGGTAGGAATGTTCCAGCAGTGGATCTTTCATAATTTTGAGGCGCTGATCACAAATCCACTGTATACCAAACTCGATTTTTCATTTAAAGGGTCAAAATTACCATGAAGTGACCAGTAGTGACCACTTGCAAACAATTCAGATTTGTCCACAAAACAAAGATATTGTTGGATAAAGAATTCATCAAAGGTTTTATTGATGAAAAATGGATGCCGATTTGAAATATGCCAATTTCGATGTGATGTATTGCGTTTAAATGATCAAAATGATCGTTTAAGTGACCACCTGTAGAGAAAAACACATATATTTTCAATAACACGAAGAAGAAACATCTGCTGGTGATAGGAGGAGCCGTGAAATGACAATAATAATCAATACCAAGTCCTCTCATACTGTGGTGACTGCATATCCAGCATACTTGTGTATAGGAATGGTCAGATGACCATTAAATGACCAGCATTTGATATCCATACTATTATTTTATCAGTGACCAGTTCATAAACTGTCTTTACTGACTTGTTTAAGAAGCATATCTGACATCTCTAATTTCAGCTGCACACCGTACTGACCCTGGTCATGTGCTCTGACAAAAGTGGTAATAACTGGTATACATCTAATTTTCGGATGCTGAATTCCAATAGCCACTTAATATACATGAGGATTTAAAGTATAGCACACTACACATCATTAAAGTCGGGAATATCTGCAATGGTTACCTTTTATAGGGTCAGTTATTAGCTGCCCACTTAATTACTACCCATATTATTCAGATAGCACCAGTTTGTCATACGTTACTGTATCACGTTTGCAAAACACATTGTATGACTACATTAGTGCCTCACAATCTGCTGTAGAAGTTAAAAATATCAGTACGGCCGCATAGTGACCACAAGTGACCACGGCTGACTAGTGGTGGCCCCTTAAATATGTAATCTTTCCAATATTTGGTGAGGCATCAGAAAAAAACTAAATGGTTATCTGAAAGATATTAACTGTTAGAATTGCGTTTAAATGAAGTCATAATACGTAAGAAATTATCTGCAAAAACCTTTCACCGGTTCCATTTATCCAATTAAAGCTCTAATCTCCATAACTTGATTGAACTTGACACTTCCAGTTCTGGCAAGAATTTTCCACCCTTGAATTCTTTTTCAGTGCATGGAGAGAGCTGACACATTTCAGTCAGGTATTATGATTCCTATCTGGCAAAAATAATATGGTTGTATCTGAAGATATATGTCAGATTCTCTGGAAGCAACCAGATGAAGGTTTCATACGTCTTTTTTCTGTGCCCTTAGAAGGTGAAGGAGCCTCATCATGTCCTTATGCTTTTCAACACATAGTATGCTTTGATAAGATGTGCCTCTTTCTCTGACATTCAATCAAACAGTTGTGGGAAAAGACTGTGTCACAATGCCTGGTATGTAATCTTGTGCAAGTTATGGACTTGTCATAATCCTTATCACAGGCAACACTTTCAATGAATTTCCTTCCAAGCTATCCAGACTTGACCCACGCATGTGTACATACTGACCAATCTCTTTGAGGAAATTCATTCCACACAGTTCATTGTAGGGACACAGATAGGAATTCCTTGTAGTCCCCGTCCCATCCTAACAGCATCAGCCTGCAAAGTAACACTTCATTGACAGCCAGCACAATGTACTTCATTCCAAGTTTTCACATGCTGGCATCTCAGGAAACTGTGTTGACTGTGTCCAGTTTATGTGCAGGAGCTAGTTGACTAGGTATGACAGGTGAAAATTTCAAATTGACTACACATATTAAAGACGCATAATTTTGTAATCTTCTCAACAAAACTAAGGAAAAAAAATATCAAAATCCATCCAAAAACAACCAAGTTATGAAGTTTTCAAGATTTATTGGACTTGGATACGTTTCACCACACTACTGAAGGCCAACATCCCAAGGTCATAATTTTAATAAAGCAAAAAAGCAAATGTGAAACAAAGACAATTTCAGTCACAAAACCACACAGATATTGACATCTAGGAGTTTTATATCATTTATAAAATAATTCAAAGACCTATGGACTTCTGAAAATGGCAAAAATCTCATCAATGCACAATAAAAAATGTCGAAAATGGCTCGTGTGCCATCTTCAAGGGCTAATAAAGCAACAGATTGTAAGCCCAGGGGACTGAAATAATTTTTATGGCTACTATGTTACTTAAAGACCTAGTCTATTTTTTTTCAGGGATTACAAGCAATAAAAAAAGGAAGTTATAGGCACTTACAAAGCAGGTTAGAGCCAAAATTTGCACTTTTGAAAAAATACTACAAAATGACCATAAAATGCTGAGATTTCAAGACAAAAAAAAAAAAAACTCATAAAATCAACAAAATAAAGTTACAGATAAAAATCATATACCAAATGAAAATTTATTTTATGTATTGTCCAATGAATTGCATTTAAAAAGAATAAGTCCACTTTGTTAAACAATATTTTGGACAAACTATGAGACAGGTGGTCATAAAATGATAATTAGTCTAGTTTAAGAAAAATAATGACAGTCAGCCATTTCACCAAATGTTGTCGCAAAGTATTGATGAGTTACAACAGGGTCTGTGAAGTAAATCTAAATAACAGAGAGATGAGAAAGTGTCTGTAGGGCAAACAATAGAATTACATAATCTGGTGATGACGTCATCGCATTACATAATCCTTGGGAATAACCCAGATATTACATAATCAGGCAGTGGTGCATGACTCATCCAATTACATAACCTGTTATGTCATGGGATTAGAGAGACTGCTTAATCCTTTGAACTGGTGCGGGGTGGGGGTGTCAACAGATTACATAATCGATGTGTTACATCATCCATAACACATGGGGGGTTGGGGGGATAACCGTGGTGTTACATCATCTATAGCACAATAGAATGACGTCATATGCTCAATATAGTGATGAGTCAGCAAAAAAAAAAGTTTGAAGTTGGCGCTAAAAATTCAGATATGTTTGCCCGATGTCAACCAATCAGAGATAAGGATGACAATGAGACTGATGTGATGTCTAATCTGAAAATGGGTATGAAAGGACAAGTGTGTAGGATGGCTGACAATCATGCAAGTCCGTGTTTTGCCTTTTGGTCCATCTCATTTGTCTCTTTTCTCCGTGATCACTGATCCTTCTTTCAAAGCCAAAAAAAGGCTTCACAAGTATGTAACCTATATAATGCTCTCACGGTAATTTTGGACCACCATAAGGTATCAGACTAATTTTCACATGTAGATGTACCTCTGTTAATCTATTCTTTCAAATCTGTGTACTGATTTATGGCAGTTAGCTTTGCCCCTAACAGCTACGATATTGCCCTAGACAATGGTTAACTGTCAATTAAATCCTGTCTTGGCCTGCAGTGTCTAAACTGGAAATGTGTTAACCAAACTCTCTTTGAGCAGTTGATAATTTCATATATTCAGAATCATAAAACAGTGAGAGTTCATCAGATCATACAGTATGCAAAAGAAAAAAAATGCACAGACTACCATGACAGAAGATGGGCATACTTTAACAAACTGACACTGTTGGAATCTTTTCATCAAATACTATTCTCCTTTTTCTAAGAGGGATCAAAGCTGGGCAGTAACCAGTTGTTCACACTCTGAGAAAAGACTTCTCCTCATCATATATGTGACAAGAAGGCATAAAACTCAAAAAAGTTTTGCATGTGAATAACTCTTCACCAAGTATAAGCCTGTCAAGCATTTTGGTGTCATGCATTAGTACCACGCCTAAGGAAGGCCAGTATGGGCGCTTTCCATCATGTTAAGCAGCTATCCTGTCCTTTAAGATTACTACAGTCGAGCACGGAAAACTCGAAGTTCTCCGGGATCGAAAAAAGTGTTCGAGATTTCCATAATTCGAGATTCCCGTGACGGCAATATTTTCACAATTACCATGGACTAGAGGGACTGGTAAGGGGAGATAACCACACGACACTAATCTGCTCTGATCCTTACATAATTAGAATTACCTCCCTTCCCCGTTTCCGACGTTTCAGATTAAATCATGACAAACAAACACTCAGATGTAATCCAAGTTATCTGAATTTAATGAAAAGAAGACGAAAATCACCCGATTTTGGTAGAGTAAATCGAACTTCGGTGCGTAATTGTAATCCTGATGTGTTCGACGTTATGCGAGGAAAAGAAAGAAATTAGGAGCGGCAGTCTGCTATTACCTATCGCCCCGCCATGTCACTATGTGCGCATGGCGTCATGTTCGACGCAGTTTATCGCAGCGTGTCTACCACTAGAGATGGGCTGATCCCTGATTTTGAAAAGTCGACTCGGCTCGACCTTTTGGTGGCCCGGATCANCGTACACACACTCACACGCACATAGTATCTCACAAATCAAAGCCCTTTGTTACCCAATTAGCATCGACGGTACCAAACCAAACTTTAACGCTTAGTCACGATCAGGGTTGGGCAAGTTAACCAAAAAAGTCAGATCAGATCAAGATCAGATCATTATGGGAAAAATGCCCTTAGATCCAGGTTAGCTCAGTTCATGGAAAATTGTGTATTTTTCAGATTAGCTCAGTTCACCTTGATTTTTGCTCAGATCAGATCAAGATCAGATCAGTTCATCGGAGCAGAATGAGAAACTTACTTCATGATATGAGGATAAGCACTTAGCAGCAGGTGACAACCAGCAGGCAGCAAATCTACAATGCACATAATTATATTACAAAGCCCAAATCAGCGTTTAAATACCCCCCCCACCCCAATCCCATCCCGCCCCAAAGGATGCCGATTGAACCGGCGGACCATCTATTACGTGGACCAGACTGTCCAGACATACTATAAAACTGTAGCCTACTAACGTACATGACCAAGCCGAACAATGAACATCTGACCATCATCTGGCGTCATCAAAAGAATAGTCGCGCGCCGCAGTCCAGCGCTACAGACAGCCTGGCGCCACCGCAGGATACCGGGCAGCGGGTAGGTTGGCAGTGGCGATAAAGACGCAGTCGATGAAAGAATACAAAATGTGCGTTCTGTTGCCTGTCTAAATACTAAAAACATATTCAGTACATTAGTCTTTCAAAGCGATGAAGAAAAAGTCTAAACAAGGCGTACATCTTACAAGAAATAACTGCCCATTCACCTTATCATTCCCCAATCAACTCTGCTAGACTGAGAGAGAGACTGCAGTGGACTGGTAACCTCACGCAAGGTTACATCGATGTGAGTAACAGCCGTAACAGGCATGTTAAGGTTTCACACACTAAGGCAAAACGTTGTGTCGAAATCTGACCGACGAAGACTTTGAGGGGTGGAAAACGCCGCCCTCACCCTTAAAATCGTTTTCTTTTCACTCGCCCCGCTAAAAAAAATCGGCATTCGGTCGGTTCTGATTTTCGAGGTCGATATGAAGTTGTGAACTGAGCTGATATGTAGTTAGAAAACTCCAGATCAGATCAAGATCAGATCAAACAGCCAAAATAGGTATAGTTCAGATCAAGATCAGTTCATCTAAAACAGCTGTTTAGCTCAGATCAAGTTCACGTGATCTGATCTCAGATCACGATCTGAGATCATTTGATCTCAGATCTGCCCAACCCTGGTCACGATCCTTCTCCTCCCAGCCCATTCCTGCTATCACTGCTAACCCTTCCTTAACATAAACAATCTCAAGTAAATCTAATTAGATTGTAGGAGGTGCGATACTGTCGCTGTAACTTCGCGCTGAGCGTATGGCTCGATTAATGTTGAGTCGAGCCAGATTAAAGCAACTCAAAAAGATCGGAGCAAAACTCGATCTTTTTGACTCGAGCCGAACTCGTTGACTCGATGAATCGAGCCGCTGGTAAAGATCGACTCGACTGGATCTTTTGACTCGAGCTGCCCAGCCTTATCCACCACCCACCAGGTCGCTGTGCATGCTCAATCACTACATGACCCCCCTCCCGCTGATTCAGTAGGGCCACACAAAGCATTGTCTTGATCCCTTGTCCATCACTACGGTACTCCCGCACACCTTTCCCTTATCACCAACAATGGGACGAGCAACGCCAGACAAAGAAAGGCTTTATCGGTCATTTCGCCGCTTTGAGATCGGGTAGATGATGATGAAATCGTTCGAGAAATGCATGTTGAGAGTTCGAGAAAATCGTGTTAATAATACAAGTACAAAGAAAATAGAGGCATTTAAAAGGGGCCGATAACAGCGTGAATTCGAGATTAGTGTGTTCGAGTTGTCTGTGCTCGACTGTATTGTGTTTGCAAGAGTATTTATTTCACTATTGCTATCATAAATTTTCTTAATATTGTTTTATCAAAACTAAACCTGTCATGTCTGTTTTAATTTCTCAGAGAAATGATATTTGGTTACAAAGGCCTGCGAGTATCAGTCTTTTACACAGCTGCCAGGCTGTTGCCATACTTCAACATTTCTTATGAGGAGATTTGTGATGTAAATGTGCATGGAGTGCCGGTAAGTTGAGCTCTTAAATTATTGTTTAAACTTTAAACAAACTGGAGAAGTTTATTTCCCTGAGGGTTAAAGGCTGACGGAAGAACAAACAGTTCCCTATGTTCGTCTCTCCCTACTCAGGAACGAAGTGCACAGCTTTCCAGTTTCTTCTCAATGAAGAGACAAGGACTTAAACTCATGAGATCATTCAGAGCATGCTGTGACATTTAAAATGTGTAGAGCATTGTCAGTGTCGTGAATGTGCATAAATACAAAAGTAAATGTGCATGAATTATCCTCTCCATTTTCGTGGTTAACCAAGTCAGATTTGGGGAAGATCTACCTTCAAGCAGCTGCAGCTATTATATTTTATTTCTATATCAGTTCGCATTGCACAAATCATACATATTACATTGTATTCTCCATCTTTTGTAAGTCATAACATGTTTAATAATTTTGCATTCTCTGATCATGGTGTTGATAGTTCACCGCTATCAGTGGTATATCCTGAAGATGGTCAACATATAAGTGCTCTGTGTATTTTCATTTTCTTTGAGAAGGAAACACATTTTCTTGTGTCATTGTTATTATAAGCTGGTGTTCCCACTCCAATACACCGACTGATGTTATCAAATACATAAAGTAAGGACAAAAGGAAAGACAGAAATGGTATATCCCAAATACTCCATTTCCTTTCCTCCCTATTACCATTATGAATATGATAATACACTAATACATTAGACAACAGTTGAACCCACATTCATAAGATCAGAAATTTATTTTCAGTTTAGAGAAGCTTCAGCATCTGTCAATTTGAGGGAAGGTGAATAATTAGCAAGGTGCTGTGAGTTTTATCATTAGTACATCATAATAACCCAAGGCGAAAGTGTTCTGTCTGGGTTTGTTTTCTTCCATTTTTTTCCCGCTGAGAATTCACAATTCTTGGGATATCATTCTCATGTGAACTTTAACCATTAGTGTGTAGAAGTGTTGGTTCTTGTTCTGAATTACTATTTCTCCAAGACTTTAGCGCTTATGCACAGATGAGAAAATCCATCATATTGAGATTGTGAAAATTAGATCCTCCTGAAAAGCCAAATGAAATTTTTGAGAAAACTGGGCCCACCAGGAGGATTAAAATTTAAATAAAACACAAAACCAAGAACGAAAACTTCTGCATAACATACATGTATATTTACACAATAACCTAGTTACAGATTGGGTCCAACGCTTACCAGGTCAAACTAGGGTGAACCCAATTAGACAGATTCGAAAAGCCTCAGGAATTTACTGTCTTCGGGTGACTAAGTCTGCTTCCGTGTATGTCAGTGAACATGGAACATTCATTGCCAGACCAGGTGGTTTCACTTCAGAGATCAGTAAATATGGCTAGAAAGTGTTGTGTTCCGCTATGCGAGGCTAGTTCTGATTGATGCAAAGACCATACATTATACAATATTGCTCATGATGAAGACTCCAAGTGCCAGTGAATTGTCAGTATGCATAAAGACCCTAGAAAACTGTAACAGGTAAGTTGATATGAAATAAGGCAATTCAGCAACGTTTGATTTGCAGCCATAGGTTGCATATGAATTTCTTGCCAGGGAGTTTTTAACCGAGTGGAGCTAAAACAATTAGAACCAATATACAAGTGTTTCAGTACTCTGAGCATGGCAATAGAGAGATTCTTTGGTAATATTTCTCTTCCCCAAACTTATGTTCCTCAATTTCACAAATTATTCACACCCTAAAACATTTGGCTCAGCACTAGATGAAGATTTCGCCCTCCCATTATGTTGAAACATGATAGACCAGAAGATAACGCCCTGTCCCGATTCAAAACTAACTCGAGAATCATGTGATTATCTTAGGTCATTAAGAAAGGTATTAGGTTGTTTTGAATACAATGGAACAAGGATAATGCGCACACCTTGGGATCTACCAAAAGTGTGCAGTGGAGCAAGCTTATTTATATAAACACGCTATGTACGTAAACTTGGCTGCTGAGTACAGTTTTTTTTGTCCCCGTTTTTCATCTCTTTGTTAACAGTAATTATTTACAGTAAAATATGTACAATTGTACATACATGTAGAGCTGCGTGGCCGAATTGACGGAATGCTAGTGATCAGCGTCTGTAAATGGCAGCGGCACTTTATGCTCCCCAGGAAGTTGAGAAAGTCTTAGAGTGACCTGGCCTGCTGGGATAATATTAGGGTGAAGTCGCATGAGCGGGCATTAGCCAGGATACGAGACTTATTATTACTCATATGTACAAATACTTTATAAGTATGTTTTTTTTTTCATTCCGTTAGCCTCTTTAAGATGCTAATTTATACACGTGTGAGTTTACGCTCAGCATACTAAGAGTCAGTGATGACCAATCGGCAATCGGCATCCAAGAATGGTCCAGGCAGCCAACGCCCACTTCCCTTCTTTCAAGTGGTTTTCTGATTGATCACCGTAGACTGTTAGTATGTTGAGCGTAAACTCGCTTTTGGTGTTATTTTTTAATAACGGAGTCTTTGTCTGCCCCTGGCTCAGATTCTTTTATAAAAAAAGGAACAAGTTCAAAGTAGCCTTGCTCTTTCATTAGCCTATCGGGACGTCACACGATTTTGCTCCGTAATATCGGCATGGGTCCTGTCTGCCTTTATTTTTATTGCATCAAGAAAGAGTTTTGAGATTAACCGAAATCCATATTTAGAGGCCATGCATCATAATCTCAGGACATCCTACTTGCTGTTGTGAAGCTTGAATGTACAGTGAAACCTCGCTATACCGCCACCCGTTATACCGCCATTCCCGCATACCGCCAGCTTTTCGCCGTGGAACCGATCTGACACTTATACAAAGTCACTAAAAATCTCGTTATACCGCCATCCGCCAATAGTTTAACTGTTACATTCATGACTTGAGTATTGTAAATATTGCTCGTTATACCGCCAACGTAAATTTAACCCCCACTCCCCACTCCCCACCTCTACCTAAATCCATCTAACAGACGGAACATCACTTGGCACCACAGTCTGTGCTAGTTACTCAAACACCAATCCTACACTACACACTCTTCACTTTTTGGAAGCGAAGTCCTGATAGGCCTACTGATGGGGCATGCAGTGGGAAAGGCGGGTTACAGTTCAATATCCTCTCGCTAAATAGGCCTAGAGAGTTTATGAACGAACGTAAGCGCGCGCGAGGTGATGCTTCAACTGGTTCGCACCGGTCGCGGGGTACGATGCAAACAGCACACATTGATCTATGACATAGGCCTAGCGCTCGTGTGATTCTCCGACCCGAATGTGTAATGTGTAGTAGTCAACTTCTTTTCTTATCATTCTCCAACTTGACACACATGCTTCCAATCCTTAGTTCTTGCTTGTTTTTAATTTTAACTCTATTGTTTTAAAGGGAGATAACTGCATTACTTTAGACATGTTAGCCAGTCCAATGTTGGTAAATTACCTATTTCCCTTGTTCTACATGTTATTTTCGTTGTACCGCCATTCTCGTTATACCGCCATTTTTCTGTTTGCCCCTTACTTGGCGGTATAACGAGGTTTCAGTGTAATTTCTTTCGGTGTTCCTTATTTTTTGTTCACTGGCAACAGGAATTGAGTGTCAAGCGTCTCTCTTCCTTGGCTTGTATTAGATTGTAAGATCAGAATGAACCTGAGATTATGATGTATGGCTTAATATGCCTATACATACGGATTTCGGTTAATCTCAGAACCTGCTCTTGGTACAATGAAAACAAAGGCAGACTTTCCTGTGCAGGCATTACAGCGCAAAAACTAAAAAAAAACCTCGTGACATCACGCCGCTCGTTAATATTCGTTCTCGATATGAGAATGTACGAGCAAGGCTATCATGAATTTGTTAATTTTTAGAAAAGAATTTGAGCCAGGGGCAGACAAAGACTCCGTTGTCAAAAAGTAACACCAAAATAACATGGTCAAAGGATCTAAATAACCAGATGCAGGGTGTGGTGACAGACACAGTATGAACCAGTACTTTGCTATATATCTACGCACTGATATTTCTCAGACATCAGGAAGTACCTATACAAAGCACACACTCACGTAAAACATGCCTAGACGCACACACATTCGCACACACATATACAGACTTGTCCCTCTGATGTATATCAAATGGACCTGCATCTTGTGGACAGAGGCGACCTGAAGACAAACATGATGAGATCGATCTTGAGGCAGAATGATTTCGATTTAACTCTACGTGTATAGGGCCCTTTAGTTGAGTTACTAATTTACACATGGGTAGTACATATGAACATTTCATTACCGCACCAGCCGACCAGTAGACATATGGTGTCAGAGCAGAGTAACATGTACAACAGCCCAAGGTCACAGCGACTTGAGTAAACAGTAAGGTACTGTTGCTTCGCAAGGGACACTAAGCTTTCTACTTTCTAGTAGAGCTGTTATGATTTTACCGACTCTGGTCATTCCCCTTACCCTGTTGGCAACCATATAGGTCTTTGACACCTATTGTTTTTTCTTCTTTTGACCCTATTAACATTTTGTGTTATTCTACATATACCACTGTTTGTTTTTCACAAATGTCTTTCGAAAAAGGTCACCTCGAATTCTGATTTGGTCCCCAATTTTTCATTTGGCTGGTTTTGATCACGTGCGAATATATAGGCCTACACACTTTATTTCTTTGTCTATCTAGAAGGCTCAAATTGTACCTGAAACTTTAAAATTGGATGCTTTATTTAGATCACAGGTCATTTTACACATTTTCTACACTCTGACACTGGCTGGCAGGGCCCCAAAAAAGGGGGATTTTATGTATTAGCGGATTACATGTAATTGGGTTGTACACAATGAGTCTAATAGACATCACAAACCTTAACCCCTCCCCATATTAAATTATTTCCTACATATGTTTTGATTAGTCAGTAGTGATGCATTTTCTACTGTTGAAGTGTATCTTTCTTGCTGCTTTAATGACAGAGAATGATATTCCTGTGGTGAGGCGTATTTGCCGAGTGACACAGAAAGTTTTCAATAGTCCCACTCACTGAGATGAATTGGATGAGGTGCTGATAGCCTTTGTTAGTTCCCTGGAGAAATATGCAACTGTCAGCCGTCAAGCACATTCATTTCCCTATAAAATGGTGCTCATTTTGTTGAAATGTCTGTCTCAGAGTTTGATACCTCTCAAAATAGCCAATTCTCTTGATGACATACCCTATACTACTTTGAAAGCTCCCATGAACCTACAGTTCAACCCTAAAATTTTGCCATGATAGCCTGTTTGGAGGGGAACTACTAGGGAATGGTAAGAGGGGAGTGACCTGGGAGTGGTTGGAAGAGAAGAGAGAAAGTGACTCCCTCTTGGTTGGTCATTGTTTTCATATAAACATCTTGGCATGAGCAGGTAATTTTTAGTTGAGCATATTTGCAACCCTTAAAGGTCAATTCCACTTGTAACCACACATTTAAAACCTACAAGTGATGATATTGGCATTTCTTAAAGGGTCATTCTGTTATTGATTGGGGAAGAAGCCCCAGAGAAATAAAAGTTTGGTGCATCTGCCCAAAAGAATTTAAAGAAAATTCAGCTTCCTTTGACAATACCATGTGAGCCTGTCTGGTGGGCTGAGAAGGGGTGGGGTGTTGATTGTTCTAAAGGGTGGGGTTGGGGGG
>JAWQUT010000009.1:750310-762244 GCA_033807755.1 Ellobium chinense | reverse complement strand
GGGGGGGGGGGAGAAAATCAGAGAGACAAGGAAAAGAAAGAACGAGAAAAAAAATTGTTAAAAAGGTGTGTCATGTAAACTGAGTCTGCAGAATGTAGATCTAGATATAAGTTCCATACAGGCTAAATTGAGGGGTGGGTAGGTAGGTAGAGGGCCTCAGGGGGAAAGTAAGTTTAAAACGACTGTCCAGATAGCCAAGATAACCCCCCTCGACCGCCATAATGTAAACATTGTGTTTCAAGTGGATACATGCCAGGTACTAGCTGCTGGTTAAGGTTCTTGGAACCTATTGTTTTTTCTTCTTTTGGTCCTATTAACATTTTGTGTTATTCTACAAATACCACTTTGATTTCGGGAAATTTCTCCTATGGAGGTTAAAGTACTTCTTTTGCCCGATCTTTTAATGGGAAGAAAAAGGGGGGTCGATGCCCAAAATTTTTCACAAATTTCTTTGCAAAAAGGGCACTTCGAATTCTGATTTGATCACCAATTTTTCATTGGGCTGGTTTTGACCACGTGCGAATACATAGGCCTATACACTTTATTTTTTTTTTATCTAGAGGCTAAAATAATAATTGTACCTGAAACTTTAAAATTGGATGCTTTATTTAGATCACGGGTAATTTTACACATTTCTACACAGGGCCCCAGAGAAGGGGGATTTTATATTAGTTGGGTTGTACAAAATGAGTGATTTGCCCTTTCAATAGTGTGAAGAACCTATAATATATCATTAATGCTTGTCAGAATCTTTTGTTCTCCCCCTCTTACCCCTGCCATCCTGACACAGTGGCACCTCTATAGGGGACCTTTCACCCTAATGCTTGATTTTAGATCCAATCAGAAAGAGGACACCAACTTTTGCCTTCTGGGCGCGATTATACTGTTTCTCCTCGATTGATCATCTTGGTTTAGTTTCCTTTTGTGTCATAGGTTCAGTCATCTACCACTCGTTATCTTCTTGAAGTAACGTGTATGGTTAATACGCATTTCATTTTGTGTGCACAGTGGAGCACGGATAATACGTACTCCTTGGGCCTGCCTAGAAGGGTACTTAATAACTAAATACGTATTAACCATATGTGTATCTTTAAGGAGATAAACAGTGGTATTTTCAAGCTTCTGGCAAAACTTTATGATGTATTGCATCATAAAGTTTTGCCAGAAGCTTGAAAATACCACATGTTCCATCATCTAGGAAAAATGAAAATACCACAAGCGCATAGTACACTATCTCCTACATGTTGCCCGACAGCGACGCACACATTTGACGAGCACACCAAAAATCAAGCATGAGCTTGAAGAATTTCTCCTCCACTACCCCTACTTTTGCCTCCTTGTCATAAAATCTCTTCAGACAAGGAAAAAAAGTTTTGTGTGGTTTAGAAAGACCCTATATATATGCACTCACAGGAAAGCACCGTGAGTCAGCACCAGGCAGTGTCAAATACAACTCAGCGTGAGCAACATTTTCATCCTCTAACATGGACATGTCCTACTACTAGCTTGCCTCTCGCTTTCTGACGTCAAGCCTTATTCCGGTGCTGACCAGACGATCAGTCATGGCGGCCCGCAGGTGTGAAAATCCCGACTTTCAAGCTACGTTTTCTCGGGAGCTCTTGGGCTAAGGAAATGGGCAAGGGGTTGAAAATTTATGAAAAAATACCATGGATTTTAAAAAGGCTGTGAAGCAAATAGCTTCCCCTGTCCCTTTAAAAGTTTCATACCAGCATGCTATCACCCATCCGCAGGGCACTGGCTAGACAGCTTGGCCATGTGGCAAGAACGTATTTGACGTAAATTCGGACTTTGGATAATGTAACCTTGTGGGTTGTCTGGGGCCAGCAGAGGCATTATATCATTATGACAGACACTTGAAAGACTGTTTTATTTAAATAATAGGGTATCGTATGGTTTAATATGATCTGTGCATTGTTCTTAAAAAAGCACTGAATAAGTATTCTCCACTTACCTTCGTGTACTTGTTGTCGGTGCTGACATGTTTTGTCTCATCAACACAAAAAATGGCTGCCCCAAAACATGTGGAAAACAATGGATGTCACTCCTACTGATATAAATTAGACTAAAAACATGCCCTCAGTAGATTTGAAGCAAAAAAAAAACCCAATAAATGTTTCTGGGGCAAAATAGCGACTGGAAAATGTTTGCACCCCATGAGGGTGCCAATGGCATTAATTAATGGGTTAATTGACATTTAGTGCTACAGCAGCAGCTTTTGTTGGTTATTATGAACAGAGGTGATCATTATCGCCTCCATGGCAAATTTTTTATATTCTTACGGAAAAAGAGGGCCTTTTTCAAGAGCATTCTACCGTATTATGTTTGCATCCCATACAGCCAACTTCATTATAACACCAAGTTTGATAGAATCCCAGAGTTGGTAGTATAACAAGTTACAAGATTTAACTGTATCATTATGATATCACTATTTCAAACCCCATATTTATGAATGTTGAAAGTCCTGACATGCCCTTTTTTACTGCATTTCTCACTTAAATATTGGTTTCTGTATTTGACAGCCAGATGATATCTACAAATCTTTGCATGATGACCTTCCTCCAGGCTATCTGACCAATCTGGATGTCTTTCAAGCTTCTGTATCAGAAGACAAACACTTCAGGCCTTTTGGTCAGCATATTGATTCATACACAGTGGCTGGCAGTAAGTGCACATTCAAGCATGTCCAGCAACATCTTGTGCTGGCTTGAATGCAAGAGCATATTTATTAGCAGCCTTGCTGCACATGCAGACTATCATACTTATTGCTTTTTTGTTCCCATTTTTATTTACCCAATTCTGAATTCCTCTTTTCCCATAAGAATTACAATTTTTGTATTTACAGCAATTATAAAATAGTCATTCAGTATTTCT
The DNA here is from genome assembly GCA_033807755.1 of Ellobium chinense. Classification (NCBI taxonomy): domain Eukaryota; kingdom Metazoa; phylum Mollusca; class Gastropoda; order Ellobiida; family Ellobiidae; genus Ellobium; species Ellobium chinense. The sequence goes on along the minus strand of JAWQUT010000009.1, from coordinate 759,352 downwards.
GCTGATGGTAGTTTGCCATAAGGAAAGAATACTTACTGGAAGTAGATTTAGATTGAGTTGTTCATCAGTCCATCACCATCCAATGCTATTGTAGTCTTTTGACTATATAGATCTAGTAATGCTCTGTCACTGCAAAGAAGCGCCAAGAACTTTTTAGGTTTTTATTGGCTTGAAACTGTCACTTGACAGTAACATATGAAAGGCAGTGCGACTTCTTCCTGCCATTAAACTTATATGAAGCATGGCACTATTCATACTAGTTTGATTTGAAGAAAACGTCATTTAAAATTTTTTATTATTCCAGAAACAGGAAACAGACTGTTTGAAGTGTACTACACCAGAATTGGTGAACCAGGCTTTAAGGAATATCATGCTAGACTACAGACATTCATTAAATACTTCATTGATGCAGCATCATACATTGATGTTGATGATGAGCAGTGGGACTATTTCTTGCTGTGAGTATTGCCTCATGTTTTTATAATTATGTTGAGCCGGACCATCTGCTCTTCGATATTATTTCTTACATATATATATTCATAAGAAGACAAAAACTCTGTACAGCAAGATGTATCATTGTTTGAAATTTTCACCCATGGGGCTTCTTCAGGAGTCAAACTTACAACTGAACTAAACAGACAAAGTACCACTCCGAATAAACCTCACCCACTCTCAAGCACTTATGAAAACAATTCACATGTCATATATAAAAAAATAGAAGGCTAGGGTTCGAGCAGGTCATGTTAAAGGGTAAAATAGTGAGAGGGAGAAAGAGAGAGTGAATGGGCAGAATGAGAGCAAGAAATAAAGAGTGGGGAAGAGATGCAAGTTGCATGAAAAAAAACGGGAAGGGGGGCTGCAGGCTAACACCAGACAAATGGTAAGAAGGGGAGACCTATCAAAGGAACAGGAGCATAATTTCCTCTCACCATGTCCAACCACCTGCACAGCCATCCATCCATCCACCTATCCCTCCCTCCCTCTTTCCATCCATCCGCATCTATCTCTGAAATTTTGCGATTGCAGGAGATTACACCACAGGTGGCTTCATTAAAGCCATGATAAAATTGTTCAGTCTCTTTAGGCTGGCACATAATTACGTCTGAAGTTAGGGAGGACTATAATTCTGATTTAAATAGGGGAAAAGAAATGGTGCAGGGGAAGGTTGGGGGTTTACCCAGACCTAAAGATCTGTCAACGACAGCGAAAAGTTGCTTAGGCGATGGGACGGCACACTGTCAGATATTCAGGAGGGCCATGCTGACATATTGTCTAAGCATCAACATCAACAACTCAATGTACAGATTCTGTAATATTACTAAAGTGATGCTGCATCAGGACGTTAATGACAAAAAGAAAGAGAGGTGAAATTAACAGAAAAACAAAGGAGGAGCATAGGCTGGCTCTCCGTCCACATAAAAGTATAAAGGTAACCATCCTGATGTGTCAGTTAGATGTCCATTGAAGGTTCCATTGTCATTAACAGAGCATTTCTCTCCCCATACATACCCACTTACATACACCCTATGAGTTACTTGGTTACAAAGAAGCTTAAACTAGATCTTAAATATGTCAGAGCAATATACCAATTGGATTACAAACCATATGCAAATGGCGTAAATAGGAAACTCTCTTACTCCGAGAGCGAGGTAACAGAAGGTCTTCAGAGAAAAATTCCCCCGTCTGACAAGTGTTTCGGCCCTTTGACTTCCTGACACTAAAAGGGGCTGGGCCACACTTGGGTCATGACTCCCAAGTGCCCTTCTGTTCTGGTCTTTTCCACCTCGGAAGGGATTTGAACCCACAACCTCCAGTTCTTTAATTCCTTGCTTCATATCAGCTCTGCCACCATAAAGCCAAAGTGGAAGCTGCATTTTAGGTATATTTAAACTTACTGAGCAACATTCTCCTGTTCACTATGCTTGGTCCATATCTATGCTGAGCTCTTTTCCGCAGTCACTGCCAGATCCTTCAGAGTACACGATCGCGCCTGTCCTCGTATTTCAAACAGCTTGAGTAGGTCGTAGACCAAGATGCACACCATACCCCTTGCCCCTACTTCCACAGCCTTTACCCTAGTCGTTATTCCTGCTCTTTTTAGTTCAAGAACAAGGTCACTGTACTTGGCAGTTTCGAACGCATGCTGTTTGTCCATCCTGGACTCAAACGGCACTGTCAGTTCAACCAGCAGCTTCTGCTTTGTGATTGCTGAATGCACGACGATTCTGGTTCATATTGGTTTTTCGAATTGCCTCAGGGTACGTCTGACAACCCTGCAAATCTACTGCTACTTCCCAGTTGTCCATACTATCCAACACTGTTGCCACTGGAGGGCTGGCGGATTTGGTGGCAGAGTTGCTGCCGGTTGCCTACCCAGTACGGAGGAAGTACCTTGGGGCAAACTTGGCTGTTTGTCTCTTATTTGCCTCTTGTCTGACCTTGTCGACGGCCTCAGCTAATACCCGCAGGACTCTGTTGTGTCGCCATGTGTACCATCCTTGTGCCAGTGCCATTTTGCAATCTGATATCATATGCACCAAGGTTTGCTCTCCGCTGCAGAGTGGCCAATTAGCATCTGTGGTCTTTCCCCATTTCTTAAGGCTTGCGCCAGTGGGTAAGAGGTTGTACACTAACCTGATGATGAAGCTTTATCGCAGTGGTGCCATGTGCCATACGTCGTTTCACGTCAGAGATCTTTGCAGCATGTTCTCCCATGTCGTGCACTGTCCTTGCTGGACATGTTGCACTGCTTTCAAGACTCGTGTCTCATCCTCTGTATCTCTGATTTCTCGGATGATCATGTCTCTTCTCTTCTTTTGGTTTGCCTGGACCACCACTTAATATCACGATGGCCAAATCCTCTTCTATTGGTTTATGTATAACTGATAACCTCTTTCAGCTGCAATGCCTACTTTGCCGTGTCGACTGCTGCACAGACTTTCCACTTCCTTCCAGTCTTCAGCGTGGGTTGGACAGACCGAACCGATGGGTCTGATGATTCCTGAAGCATCATTGCAAGTCTCGATTTCCCAGACATGGTGGCACTTCTAACCATTTCCTTGTGAATTATTAATCTTCCTCCCTAATTGCCTCTACAGTACTTTAGCTTATTGCGTAGACAAGCAGGGGTCATAGCAGCTTTGGTATCAGCATAAACTGGAGGCACCAAATCTTGAACTTGCCGATAAGCCCACACCGGTCAGTACGCAGTAGTCCATCTTCTGCCATGTTCTTGGTTTGCTGGACAGCATTGGTATCCTGAAGGGAGGTGTTGTACAGCCTGCCAAGGCTTTTCACTGGTTCTTTGCCGCCTGTTGATATTCGTTGGTCGGCCACAGTGAATGTTACATCAGCTGGCTTCCCTTTTCTCAGAGTCAAGCTCCTGGATTTCTTAGGCTTGAATTTCATGCGTCTCAACATTTTCCATGCTTTATGATCTTTTGAAGTCAGGATAGTTGTATCATCCATGAAAATGGGAAATGGTACATCCCATGGCAATACCCACCTGTAGATCAATCCATCGCGTCGTGTATTCCTTGGTGGAAAATCTCATCTGGAAGCCAGCAAAGTAAATCCTCAGCATAATTCTTATTGGCTGTAGGACATCGTACATTTCCAACGCCTGCCATAGATCTGATGCAGTACTGAGCTGTAAACATTTGTGTGATCCAGCCAGATGACGTGTAGGTTCAGCTTCTCCGTCTTGGCCCTCTGAATGGCTTCTCATATCATTGTGGTACTGTATTTCTAAACATTCTGGAACTCCTGGTACACCTCCTTTTTCTACAGCAGTATCGATGTATTAATTCTCCATCAGATAGGCTGTTAGTCTAGGCGCCATCACAGAGAAGAATATCTTTCCTTCCACATTGATGAGCGATATGGGTCTGAACTGCCCAATTTCTGAATAGTTGTGTTCTTTCGGTATGTATATATGCCATTTGCCTTCCACCACTCCTCACTCACATGCAGCTCCTCCCAGGTTTGATTTAGTAGGCGGCGCAGTCGCTTGAGTATGCCTGGGCATCTCTTGTAAACCACATAGAGAACTCCTTCGGGACCCGGAGCTGATTTGCACCATGCCTTATGCACAATCCTGGATATCTCTTGTAGACTGGGAGGGTCAATGTCAAATTTAACCCCTGGTTCTCTGGGCCATATAAGCCTACCATGTGATCGAGTGGGGTGTCCTGTTTGTCGTCAGAGTATGTTTTTCTCAAATGCTCCTCTATCGCTGCTTTATCTGTTGGTGAGAGTACTGGAGCGTGGTTGCTCGAACAGGTCTCTGGCAAACTTGAAAGGCTCCCTGAATAATTTCTCTCTTGTTCTTCGTGTCTGCCTTTTCTTCCTGCATCGCAGTTCTGCTTTGCACAGAGGGCTGTGCAGTTCTTTGGGGTGATTCCATACCTGACGCAGCCCCTCTTTTTCCTTTTTCAGCTGCTCTCTTGAACTGCATCCGCGCATGGTTCTTTTGCTTGCAGAGTGCCTCAATTGTTTGCTGTCAGCGGCTTTTGTTTGTTGCGGGTCGTTCCCTTGCCTGCTTTACTCCAAATTTTTCGCAGTAGTGAGACAATGCTGCCGAATACCTCCAGCCTATGCTCCAGCGTAGCCCTTTTAAGTGCTTGTTCAGCTCTTTGGACAATGATTTATTCAGGTCTTTCCAGGCTGTTGCACTTGCTGGTGGAAATTCGATTCTGTCTCTTACCTCGTCCATGAAATCTAGGAGCTCCTGGTCACTTGACTCAGCCTGAATCTTCTCAGCATTGTGGATTGCATACTGACTGAGATCTTCTGACATCTTATCTGTCGCAACAGAGCGCTGCTGGTCAACTGAGGTGGAGCTCGCACACCCCATTTTCGTGTGGTGAATCTTCACGCCACGTTGTGTGGAGAATTTCCTTTTTCCACAGATACATGGAGACTCATAATCCTCTGGACGGTCCAAGTCCTATCCGTTAGGTCGCCTGTGGATTTATCATTCTCTCCCCCCCCCCCTTTCAGTGAATCCTGGGCGCATTTTCTCTTATACGGACTTGTAACGAGGTATGACGGTTGACAATAACATGTGCATTATGTCTAGTCTACAAGTGAAGCTACACTATAGGGGAGGGTGGGGTGCACTTTTCACATTTGGCTCTGTTTCAATGCTACCTGAATTGTGTATGAAGTGTTTGTAGGCACCATAATACTAAGCAATATCTGCTCTCTAAACTTCGCCAAAAAACATTTCATCTCAAAGAGATGCAAGAAATGTATTTATTCTTACTGCACCAACTCACCCCACATACGGGGCGAGTTGGTGCATTTGAATTTATTGTCTTGTAATGCATAGCTGTATTGCTTAACCAACTCTACATTTGGCTAGCAATTTTGGGATTTTAATGTATCTCTTGTTCCTTTTCTCTTGTTCCTTTTCTTCTTCCTCCTTATTATCACCGTCCTTGTCGTTGTCGATAACATGATCCTGAAAGAGCTCTACTTCAAACATTTCAAAGACTGTAAACAAAATTAATTCAAACTATTGCCACCACCTTCATCACCATTATCAGTGTCATCATCATCATCATCATCACCACCATCATCATCATCATCATCACCACCACCTCCTGAGCTCTGCCTCCACCAGCATCATCATCAGCCACAACAACAACAACAACATTATTTGGTATAATGATTAAGAAAAAAAAAATAGAAGTTTCATCACTAGGGTTTGTAAAAGAATTTGAAAGTGATACTGTAGAGCATTAAATACTAGCACTACAAATTAGAAATTGAAATCATTAAAATATGCAGGAATTTTGGAGTCGGATGTGATCTTTCTTCAATCATCGTCAGTGTCATTAACATCAATGTCATCGTTACCGCTTTTATTCTAAAAATGAGTGTACTTACATGTAATTTGACTCTTAAAACTTATTTCTTAAAATATACAAACTGTTATTATATGCCCCCTTCCCTCGTACACTGCCTCTGCCTTCTCTTTTTTCTGCTCATCAAAAACGCTTTCAGTTTCAAAGCAGTATGGTCTTAAAGAAGACCATCTGCAAAGTTCAAATTCAAATTCAGGCCACATGATGATTGTTTACTAAATGAGTATTCCTTATGTCTAACAGACAAAACTTCACAGTGCAAAAAAAGCATGGTAAACATACTTACTTTTCTTAATAGATGTTATCATTTTCATGATCGTCATGACAATTGTGGGGCTTTATCCGAATGTTTCTCCACCACACCCAGAGTGTGGTAGCACCATTAGCCACCTGCCGCTCTGAAACCAGTGCCCACAGTCCGACAGAAATGTATGACAAAGTCATCTCGTCTTTCTTCCCCAAAATGCATATTTTCTGCCTTTAGTCACCTTCAGTTTAAAGAAAGAAAAAAAAACAGACTTTAAGATAACATTCTGATTTTGGGACTTGCTATTCCAGTGCTGCAATGGTTTTGCCTCTCGGAAAGTCTACCCCCCAACCAACAACCTCACAGTTATTACTATTAGACTGTTATAAACTTATACGATTGTCCTAAGTCTCTTTTGAAATTCTTTCTGCAAGTCTGGACTCATTCACTTGTTTGGGTGTTCACTATGCTTCCTAGACAAAAGCATTATAGTTTCTGATCCTTCCTAAGACTGCACCCGGGGCCACAAAATTCATTCATTAGTTGTGGTATGATTGGATTTAACTGAAATACAGGGAACTTCCACTGAAATCTGTGTCCCTGTGTACACATATTTATATAACAATTAGGATACTCAAATCAAATGGGGCAGCTTCAGAAGGTGATTTAATTTTTTATTTTGAAAATTACAAAATATAATAGTCCTGTGTAGCACTATTATCTTTGACAAAGATACAAAGTTGATTTTATCTGAGTTTTTTTTTTTTTCTCCAATTCCCATAACAGCTGCATGTAACACAATTTAAAGATGAGCTGCACAATTTGTTGAAGCCTTAGAAGTCAGAATCGTGTAAGGGCAATTTTCTTATCCACAGACTTGGTAAATATCATCAGCGGTCCAACTTCTTTGAGAAAAAAGTATTCTTTCTTAGGTTTTCAGTTTCACTGCAGTTCATCGAATGAAATGAAAAGTGCCTTCAGAAGGCCGCTCTAATTAAGGCACGCCTCGGTATTCTGCAAGGAAGATACATTCAGTTGTGCTCATTTCCCTATTATTACTTCTAGAAAAGTTCACGAAAAAAAACTGATATGATGGGTATTGCACATCTTTCTTTGGACTATAATATTTTAAATCCCTCCCATGTAAATCATTTTGATGGCTCCTATGTCATATAAAATATTTCACCTCTGTTGACATCCTGTAGTAGTAAGGGCAAAACATTTTACTGCCATGATTACATAACTTGAGGCCTTATAAGTGTGGCAAATAAAGCTAAAAACAATGTGTATATATAAATATAAATATATANTATATATATATATATATATATCCGTCATAAGATCGCCCTTTTGGGGGCCTTGTTCTTTGATACCATCAAACAGGGTAATAAAGGCCAAAAGAGATATGAGACAGCATTCATTTATGATGATTAGCTCATCTGTTTCATCGCTGCTACATTTTCAATCAATAATTTAAAGGCTTTTTGATATCATAAAAAATCTAAACTTTGCACTCCCACCACATCCATTCATTTTTTTGCTGTAGAGCTAGTGTTATGTGCCCCATGTTTTGTCCAGGAAAGAGAAGGGTCTGTTCTCTCTCCAGCACTTTTTTCTTTTGGTTTCAAGATTATTATTCTGTCTCCTGGAATGCACACAGTTGTCGTTATGGGCGTATCCTGTGTAGTTAGAATCAGTAGTGAAGAAAAAGCCAGTTTTCTGTATTTACATGATGATACAAAATTGAAAGGCTGCCTTGTAAACATGGATTGAAATTTGAGAATAGACGAGCCGTCAAATTTTGAAGGCACACGCTTCAGAATTGCACAACTCAGAGCCTGTTTAACTCTAGATTTATGTTGTTATTCATTTCTGACCAACTGTAATGCATCTCGTTTTGATTCGTTCATTCCGTAATTCATCTTCCAAATGCCATAAAAAGAAGTTGTTACGATAATACTGACGGAATTGAAAACCTTCCTTTGTTCTTGGAGCCACAAGGACAGACAGCAGGATGGAGTCTGTTGTCATACACACAATATTATGTAATGTCCATTGCCGGTGTAGTTAGATGTGTTTCTGCCACAGAGATATCACACCTTTACATTATTTTTAATTTTTAAAAACAAAAACTTATGTGATTTGCTAGTACTAGAGTTCAGCTTATTGCATACAATATATACAAAATAAGGAAGTTTTTCAATCCATCCCCAAATGGTTTTGCAGGTATCAGCAGGATACACTACAGGTAGGGTTTAAGCAATCATGATGTTGGTGTCAGACTACTGTCAGAAAGGTATCTAAGTCATACTGAATTTCCAGTCTTATGAAACTTGCCTGGGTGCATAATGTGGAATTGGTTATTTATGATTGTGAAAGATTTACTTATCAGCTGCCATAGGGTTATTTCACGTCAAATCAACCAGTTTTATTCAAGTTTGCCGGTGACCCCCTTGGATTTTGTTAAAACTTACCCTAAATGTTCTTCAGGGTGAGAAATGAAGCTGTGCCAAAAAGTTCTTCTGAATTTCTTCTGGTTTTGAAGGAAAAAAAACCTGAAGAAAATTGGCTTATGTTAGGCAAAACGTGCACAGGCATTTTGTCAGAGTTTGAGCTGTTATTTTTTAAAAATGGTTTATCCTAGTGACATGAAAGTGCCCACAGCTCTTGTCAGTGTTTTAACCCTTTGAACCCGTTATCCCGATATTTAGGGAATCCCCTTATTTTCCTGTGCACCGTAGTCCCGATATTTCGGGAAACACGGAAGCATTTCAGTAACGTGACTTTAGTGCTAAATATAACGACCATTCAGGGACACGTTTGGTGTGGGAATTATGGGAAAGGACTTCCAAGATGTCAGCCTCCATGTGGAAGCCCAGGGAAGGGGGCATTTATGGCTTAGGGCCCCAGGGTTCAAAGGGTTAA
>JAWQUT010000009.1:723293-749825 GCA_033807755.1 Ellobium chinense | reverse complement strand
TTCAAGCAGACGCGCTGCTTTGCGAATCGAGTTGATTTCTGTCATCAAACAAGATCGCAGAAAGCGAGATCATTTACAGCAAACGAGTGAATTTATGTTGCGGATTAAGATGCGGTGAAGGTAAGTAGTGAATACTTCATCTAATTTAGATTTTATCCATCTCTGACTCAAACTGGACATGTGTGTTTGTGTCGAGATCAGGTCATGTCAGTAATGTCATATCTGCCAAGCGTAAGTGCGTGTTTTGGGAATTTATTTATCTTTTAGTTCACTGTATCCAATCTACATTAACCAGTTTCAGTGCTGATATACTGTGTTCTTTCTGTTTCTTCTGCATGTTTTCCTGCCCCATTAAACTCCTATCCGCTGATTAATCAGAATCTAGACTGGATGAGTAGATCTAACGTGATTACATGTCATCTACATTTACTGCCTACATTCACTATTAGCTGCAACATTTCTCTTGTTTTTTTATCCTCTTAAAAAGTTCATACTGGAAAGAGGGTGATGGGGGGGTTATTCTTAACTATTAATTGCAGTACTTTTTTTTCCCAATTTTATCAGATTTCCTTTGTATTTTATTTTCCTCTGTAGATATATCCACAATGCCGAGAAAAAATAGAGGACTTGGCCATGTGAGCAGCATTCCTGCAGCTAAACGCCTGCGAGCAAGTCGTCTTGCAGATGAAAACCAACCGCCTGATGTGGCCGAAGCTGTTGATGAACACGTCATAAATACATATGATGATCCTCTTCCTGCCATTGCCACTGACTTACCAGACCTATCTAGGCCAATGGTCACTCTTCCTTGAGCCTCTCCTCCAGCTGCTCCAGCTGTCACCACAATCTTACCAGCTGCGCTAAGCTAAGATACACTCCAGAAGGTTTTCGTGTTACAAGCCATGTAGGAAATATGACAGTCAGATGTGAACATTACCAAGTAACAAAATTTTCTGGAGAGACGAAGACCATGTGTTGCAGTAACGGTAAGGTAGATCTTGATCCACTGCCTCCTCTACCAGAAGATTTCAGGGCCTTATACTTCAACCGATTCCCCTGAATCGGAGCACTTCCTTTTCCAATCTGAGGAAATATAACTACTGTGCTTTTCAGCTGACTTCTTTTGGATGTAATGAAGTGGCTCTTCGAGGTTGGCATCCAACTTTTTGAGTGCAAGATCAAGTGTGTCACCTAATAGGCGTACTTCGGAAATCGCTCAAGGGAAATAATGCACCTGAAAATTTGACTCCTGTCGAGTTATGCCCCCTTTTCCGAGCCCACGCCCTTTAGAAGTCGGCCATTCTTGTTTACTGAATCGTTCTTTGTCGACTCTACATCGAGCGTTTTGAACTTGGACCGCTTTTTACTGTGATAAAGTTGGCCGAGTCTGCGATACCGGCATGTCTTCCCGTACTGCTCTTAACAATAATGTATAGTATACCGAATCTGTTTTCATTGTACTAAGAGAAAATAGTTTGGTTTTTGACGTGAAATTCGTATGAAGGGTCCGGTGTAATCACAGTCCCAGCTGACCAAAATCCCTGTTTCGAAACTTGAATACATTCTCATTTCCATCTTCATCGTCCCTGCGTTTTGGGTTTTGTTTGTTTTCTGCTGAATGTTGTCATTGTGTTTTGTGTGTCTCAGAACTGGTATGTATGATTAGACTGCATCAATCTGAATATTTTTTATGTTCCTGGTCTTCCAGTGATAACATCGAACAAGTTTGATGCTTAAAATGGCGATCTAAAAAGAGTTCTCTGTGCGCTTGATAGACGACGATGAAAGGACTAGTGTCTAGGCTAGACTCAGTCAGAAAACACAATTACACATATACTTCATCATACCACTGATTCTTCAGATTTTACAATTTTCTGAAATATTGGACCTTATGAAAGATATCAGGTAGGTCTAGACCTGGACACTTTTGAAGTTTTGTCACGAGTTAAAATTTTTGTTCAAGGATTCGGCGTTTCAACAGTTTACAATAACTCTAAATCTGTGTGATAACATTTTATCGATGTGTCAGAATGTTGTCATGTCCAACTTTCAAAGATTTGGTAAAGTACGGTGTGTCATGATTTAAATTTTTATTTCTAGGATTAGGCATTTCAAGAGTTTACGATAACTCTTAATCTGTGATTAAAAATTTTATCGGTGTGTCACTACAGAATGTTGTCATTTCCAACTTTCACAGATTTTGTAAAGTACGGTGTGTCATGATTTAAATTTTTATTTCTAGGATTAGACATTTCAAGAGCTTACGAAAACTCTTAATCTGTGATTAAAATTTTATCGGTGTCAGAATGTTGCCATTTCCAAGTTTCAAAGATTTTGTAAAGTACGGTGTGTCATGATTTAAATTTATATTTCTAGGATTAGACATTTCAAGAGCTTACGAAAACTCTTAATCTGTGATTAAAATTTTATCGGTGTCAGAATGTTGCCATTTCCAAGTTTCAAAGATTTTGTAAAGTACGGTGTGTCATGATTTAAATTTATATTTCTAGGATTAGACATTTCAAGAGTTTACGAAAACTCTTAATCTGTGATTAAAATTTTATCGGTGTCAGAATGTTGCCATTTCCAAGTTTCAAAGAATGGTGTATAACAATTTACAAATGTAATTTTTTTTTTTTAAAGAATAGGCATTTCAAAAGTTTACGATAACTCTTAATCTATGGGATACATTTTATCGGTGTGTCAGAATATTTACAAGTTTAAGTGATTTTGAAAAGTACGGTGTGTAACGATTTAATTTTTTTTTCTAGGATTAGGCTTTTCAAGAGTTTACGATAACTCTTAATCTATGATTAAACATTTTATCGGTGTGTCGGAATATTGCCATTTACAAGTTTAAGTGATTTTGAAAAGTACGGTGTGTAACCATTTATTTATTTTTTTCTAGGATCAGGCTTTTCAAGAGTTTACGATAGCTCTTAATCTATGATTAAACATTTTATCGGTGTAACAGAATATTGCCATTTACAAGCTTCAGTGATTTTGAAAAGTACGGTGTGTAGCGATTAAATTTTTGTTCTAGGATTAGGCTTTTCAAGAGTTTACGATAACTCTTAATCTATGATTTAACATTTTATTGGTGTGTCAGAATATTGCCATTTACAAGTTTAAGTGATTTTGAAAAGNGGTGTTCCTCCCAACACAACAGATTTATTTATGATTTGATTCATTCTGAATAAGAGAAAAAAAGGGTCTTTGTGGAAAGGGTTATAAGGTTCTATATTTTCCATATTTCTTCATGCGTCTGTGTCTATTGTGTCTCCCACACCCAAAAAAAAAAAACATGCATCGAACGACCATTTGTGCTAGACTAGGCCTAGACTTAGTCTAGTATCGCAGAATACACCCTTTTTGGTCTTCGTTCGATACAATTTTACTTTTCAAATTTCTCACGTATATTAAATATCTTTACAGATCTGCACTCTGCACAAATGTTGGGCCTAATTTTGATGTACAATGTGATTAAGTTTATGCATCGAGCTGTAGGCTGTAGGCCTACAGTGTTTTACGTATTGGAATGTACTGTTACTGATATCAATGGAAATGTTTGAGCTTGCTAAAAGTTATGCGAATAGGCCGAGAGGTCAATAAGGGCGTGTAAATACTAAAACTGTATAAACAGGTCCTTATGTCACGTTCACCAGTCTGTCTATGCGCTAGGTACCCTTTCTGCAACATGCTTTCCTCACATTGTGTACAACTCGGGGTATTGTCGAGTGGGTCCAGAAGAGGGGACATAACTCCTTTAAGTGTTAACTTTCAGGAGTTACCTCCCGCAATCGGATTTCTGGATAACGTCTATTGGCTCACTGACACCTGCCCTAAATGAAACTGCCAAATTTTTGCAAGTTTACTTCATTGATGGAGAGATGTTTCAGCTCAACACCAGAATAAGTATAACTGATGGTTTAAAGCTACACTTAGTGAACAGAATTCAAGATGTTCTCATGGAGAGCAATGTTTACATCAGAGAGCTTAAAAAAATATTAATGGAATTCGACAGGCGCAGCCACATCGACAACTTTAGCATTACCGTTCATGAAAATCGTCGTCCTCTTGGTGAACATCAGAGAAGATTTAATGCACCAGAAACCAATGAGGTGGCCATATTGATGACTACAGAGCCTGTTGGCCAATGGGAGATCGTATTGCTCTTACGTGATGACTCCCTTAAACAAATATGTGAGTTTCATCCAGATTATGATGCTCTTCAATATCCACTTCTGTTTCCCAGAGGGACACATGGATGGAGTCTGCAACTTAAACTGACAATAAGACACAAATTACTCAGTTGCAGTATTACTGTTTCCACTTTTTTCAACGAAATGACAACTATCTCATTCTAGCGAGACGGTTGTTCTGGCAGTATATTGTCGATACTTATGCAAAGATTGAAACCAAACGCCTGTGTTTTTTACGCAGCGAGCGAGGCAGGCTTAGGGCTGACAGCCATGGTGCCCTGCAAGACACCTTGATTGCTGGAGATGCCTGTTTGCTCCATCAAGAAAGGAACAGCATTTGCCCGCCTTATTCAAGACTGCAGTGCCATTGTAGTTGATGAAACCCCTATGTCAAACAAGATTGTATTTGAAGCTATGGACAAGACCTTGAGGGATATTAGAGGTTCTGATATACCCATGGGAGGCATTGCCACTATTGTGCGGTGACTTGCGACAAGTATTGCCAGTTATCCGGAATGGCACGACAGCAAACGTGATAAATGCATGCCTCAAGAAGTCTTCCCTGTGGCCACATGTAAAAGTATACAAGCTTAGAACTAACATGCTTGTTCTAATGACCGGTGATGCAGAAGCAGGGCAGTTGGCGATCTTGTGTTGTCACTTGGAGATGGTTCACTGCCAGTGATAGAACAGCTGGATACTATTTGCCTTCGTCATTTGCGGACAGCTGTAAATTCAGTAGATGAGCCTATTGAGTCTGTTTTTCCCAGCTTACAAGAAAATTATGGGAACACACAAAGGCTCCTGGAAAGAGCAATATTAGCTACCCTCAACGATATGGTAGCAGACATTAATGCCAAAATGTCCCATATGGCACCTGGACAGCCAATGCACTACTGATCCATTAACACAGCTATGAGTGATGAAGAGGCAGTTCACTATCCACCTGAGTTTTTAAACTCCATTCACCTTCCTGGACTTCCAGCACAAGTCCTTCTGATCAGAGTTGGCATGCCGGTGATGCTGATGCGCTCCTTAATCCACCACGCTTGATGAATGGGACCAGGTGCATAATGACAAAAGCAATGACCAACATAATTGAAGTTGTGTGGAGAAAGGCATCTCATTCCGAGGATTACCCTGCAACCTACTGACACCTTTCTACCCTTCACATTCCAGAGGAAAAGTTTCCTCTTCAGCATCGTTTTGCTCTGACAATCAACAAGTCCCAAAGACGGACTCTACAGACAGTAGGCTTGGACTTGAGAACACGTTCTCACACTGAATGTTGTATGTGGCCCTTTCACGGACTGGAAAGAACAGTTCAGTTTTTTTACTTAGCTGCAAACAACAGGACAAGGAATGTTGTCTATATAATTGAAGTGCTACAATGAATTGTGCCATCTAAGGTTAGAAATCATATGTTGTCTTTGTTCGCTGTATTGCAGTCCTGTCTTTGTTATACTCTTTTCTCCTTCCTTTCCCATGAAATCTCTTCCCAATCCCCACATGTACCTATCTGTTCATGGAACGGGTAATTATGCTTGTCTTTAATATAGACGTTCATATGTGATCAGTATTTGGCTGCTTATAGGTATGAAGATGCCAATAGCACCTGGCATAAAAATATACAATCTTAAATAATCGCTATAAAAATAGAAAACTGGCCATGGGGAGGGGCGGGGGGAAGGGGTTGGATTTTAATTTCAAAGGCTTAGATAGGTGCAAATACATGTGTAGAGAATAGGTGAGAATTAGTCACTCAAGTATAAAATTTGTGGTTGTTGCTAGGTGGGTAAGGTTACCCTCTTTACTGAATGAAAAGGCCTAAAATATTAGGTTGTCTGCTTCACTACCTAAGTTCTCAAGAGCCAACTGGTTTAGGGACATTTTTCTTTGTGCCAAAATTTGGAGGAAGAGCTGAACAACATGTTTGGAAATTATTTTGACACAGGACCCCAGGATAAGTTCATGAGAGATGTAAAACATAATATAGCCAACTGTGGAAAAAACACTGGCATCTTCATAGCTGTGCGCTAAATTACCGCCGAAAGTTTCGTATTCTTTTCACTTGTGAAGCAAACGGACATAATAGCAAATATTACAAAATCAGGGAAGGGAAACAATCTGTCCTGAAGGGAAATAATTATTAATCATTGTTTCAATCCACAAATAAGTGAGAAGGTGATAAGTCAAAAGTTTTCATTTAACCATGTAAAACCCAACAGCTTTCTGGACACTTTTCTTAGGAAGACACTTGCTAGTTCTTACCATCATTTTAGGAAGAATACTTTTTTCTATCCAGAGTTTGCAATGCCTGCATTGCCATGTCATGGGTCACTTAAAATTCAGGACTATTAACTATTTTTGCTATTATCTAACTTTGAGGTGCAAGAGTCAACTGTTTTATTTTGCGTTCTTTCTCAGCACTTCTTATGTTTCCTTTAAATGATTCTATATGAATGAGAATGTGATAAGTCAAAAATTTTCTTTTGACATGGTAAATCTCAACAACTTTCCATTCACTTTCCTTACAAAGATACCTTTCTCGTTGAGAATATGATGAAAAAGCCATAAACTTTTTAGACACCTGGAGATGTAATGTTAAAGTTCCCTCTTTAAGAAATTAATCATTTTAACTTGCTTATCATTTGAAAGAGAAATAAAAAAAATTGCAAGTGAAAAGCCAGCAGCTCCAGATACTTGGGAGGAAGATTGTGGGGGAGATCATGAAGTCAGAGGCGTCAACACAAAGGGATGCCACTAGAAGCAGTATAAGTACAGTATAGACAAGATAAAAGGGTGCAACAACTATTTATTACACAATACTTAATACACTAATCAACTGAATAAACACGGGAACTTTCAACTAACAGTACTACCGTAGAAAAGGCTGTTTCACAGTATTTGGCATCTTTGTTAGGGATAAAGGAAGGCAGCAAGAACACACTTTTTAGTGGTTTCCTCAGTAGGAGGCAGGGCTTAGGCTTTATCGTTCCATGCCTGAGACCCAGCCGGGCCTGGGCTTAGGAGATAAGACATACCAACAACCTAATATGTGTGGGGTATTCTTTTGTATTTGAGAGATATGAGACCTAACCCTTTAGAGGAATTGTATTACAGTATAAAATGGGTAAGGAAAGTATCCTTATAAATATTAACATCTGTTGAACCTAACATAACTTCCCTGGAAAGAAAGAATTACACGATTACTAACCAACTGTGTGGCACAATCTAAATGGAGTGGGGGCCTCCACCCCCGCCCCCCTCCCCATTCTTTTCCTCCTTAAAAAATAAAACTGGTGAGAAGGAAGTAAACAAAAGCATAAGTGTCATAACAAATGATATATTCCCTAGCAAACATAAACAGCTAAACTAAGACATGATGAAACTGGGAAAACAAAACTAGACTAGTTTACAGAGGTTGTCAAAATCAAAGTGAGTAAAGTCCCCGTTGTAGATGAACCTTTCCCCATTTTGATCTACAGCTTGCATATAAACTGTTAGGTTATAAATATAAACTATTTTATACAATCATTTAAGGAAAAAAATGAGAAGTGATGAAAGAGAATGGAAAATAAAAAAATTTGACTCTTGCAGTTCAAAGTTGGATCACAGCAAAAATAATTGATAGTTCTGAATTTGAAGCACTATAATAACATAGCAAAGCAGGCATGCAAACTCTGGACAGAAAAAGGTATTCTTCCGGAGATGGAGGTAAGAACTAGCAAATATCTTCCTCAGAAAAGTGTCCAGAAAGCTGTTGAGTTTTACTTTGCCAAATGAAAACTTCTGACTTTATCATCTTCTCACTCATTTGTGGGTTGAAACAATGTTTTCCCTTCGGGATAGGTTGTTTCCCTTCACTGATTTTGTGATGTGTGCAGTTATGTCCCTTTGCTTCACAAGTTAAAAGAATACGGAACTCTGGGCAATAATTTAGCTAAATACTGACCACAAACGAAGTTCTATATTAAAGATACACCAAAGACGCTTAAAGTGAGCCATAGCTAGTGCATTTTTGGGCAACCCCACATCGCCATTTTTCATGTAAAAGTAGGCCACTAAAGTGATTTTTACCAACTTTGAAGGGCTTATATTTGCAAAACATACAGAGCAAGTTATCCAGTCTCCTGGAAAAAAAAAACAGAAGAGGGAAGGACATTCTATGGAAAAATGAACTGAATGTGAGTCTGGAGAGAGTTCCCTTTTATCATTATGAAAGTTGGTGAAATCGAAATAGATCAGAAAAAGTCTGGTAGCATAACCTTAAACCTTTAAACACTGACAAGAGCTGTGGGCACTTTCATTTCATGGGGATAAACAGTTTTTGAAATAAAACAGCTCAAACATTGACAAAATGCCTATGCCAATTTTCTTCAAATTTTTTTTTTCTCAAAAACTAGAGGGAATTCAGAGGAACTTTTTTTGCACAGCTTCATTTCTCACCCTGAAGTACATGCAAGGGGATCACCGGCAGAGGCAATTGATCTGACATGAAATGACCCATATTATTTGTCTGGGTGAACTTGAAGCAGCACCAGTGTGATTTTGTCCTGTTTTGACAGATTTGAGAAGTACAAGGAGGATGGAGAATCAAGATTTGCTGTGGCAGGATACATGACTGTCTATAACTTCTATGCATACCCCTCCAGGATTCGACCCAGGATTAGGTAACATAAGAAATAATATACATGGCATCTGCAGTTTCATATGAAATGTGATGAGGTAGTGTCTCAAGGGGTGTCTCCATTTGACTTCATGAGGACTGACAGTCTTATCTGCCCAAAGCTAAGAACGAGCACAATTACCGATAAATAGCTATTTCTTAATCAGTTGAAGTTTTCTTTAGCAAATTTCATTACCCATTCTTAGGTGGGGGACTGCTTAAAATTTGCCAATTTATTGTTTGAGATGATGTGTCAGCATAATGGGCCAGTAGAAACTGTTCAGGAAATTTTGCCACGTGTCACATAAGGGTCTATCACAACTTCAGGATGAGATTAATGTCTCGGTATATTTCATCACAGTCAAGTCCTGGTGTTGCCTCCCTTCCAAAAAATGGGACTGGGTGCTCGATTTGTTCAGACCTTCTACAATGTTTGCTACAATCGACCTGAGGTTCTTGATGTTACAGGTAACTTCTGTCTGTTATGCCTTCGTAAAGGTATGTTACTTTGTGTTACTTATAGACCCTTAGAATGGGTTACCCTTTTCAGTGACTTCTAAACAAAAAGAAAATAATTTTCCATAACTGAATAACGTCAGGGATTATTTTTATCAGTTGTGTACCATGATCACAAGATTGTGTCTAATATAGTTTACTTGTGTTGCAGAAGTGTGACTTGACTAAGCTGTGCAGTGGCTTTCTAAAGTATTTAGGTTAACATAAAATCAGAGCTCATTTGTGTCATTTTTAACCTCCAAAAGACCACTGATCAGTAGATCTGTTATCGATAGTCACTAAATCATTGAGCCGTATATTGTAGTAGACCCACACTGTGCTGATTTATTCAACAAATGAGGGACAATAGAACATGAAAAAAACAAACACGATGACCTCAGGTAGAATTACAAGTACTTAACAAACCAGTCAATACATAAGCAACACTTAGTTATGAGTAAAATGATCTGGCACTTCAGCAATAACAAAACCTAAAAATAAAAAAGTCAACAATTTTCCTACAACAGTTAAACTATCTGGATGTTGCAGTTCATTGTGAAACTACTTGAAATACTAAAGAGCACACACACTTTACTCGTAACCATGGATATGGAGTACCATATTTCTGGTCCCGATTTTTGTCTCTCTTTTTTTCTTTCTAGTAATTATTTTCGGCTAACATGGACACTAATATTTACAAAGCCTTTAGAAGTATATGTCTATTCTGTTAGTCTCTTACATAGTAAGTATGGATGTTTCATACCACACCACCCGACCAGAAGACCTATAGTGTCAAAGTACAGTAGTGTGCACAGCTATCCAAGCTCACAGTGATCTGAATAAACAGTACAGTACTGATGCCTCGAAAGATATAGAAAACTTTCTAGAAGGGGTGTTGCAATTTAAATGATTGAACCATGTTTGCTGCCAAAAATGCTGCCACTTGCTGTCAGTGTGGGTACGAATCCTTTATACTTCCCTTCCTACCTTGTTCCCACCTTCCTGACATAGCAACACCTGTCTTGCGGATTTAGCACCCTAACAGTAGAACATTACAATGTCTACACAATGTCAGCAAAGAGGTGTGAAACTGTAAAATCATCAGACCTGGTCAGTCTTTAGGTTTTCTGGCACTGATTTATGGTCAAATCATTGATGGTGACAGTCCTAATATATAAATTCCCCCTCTATTTTTGNGGGGGGGGGGGGGGGGGGGGGCTGCTAGCCAAAGTCAGAGTGTAGCAATATGTAAAAAGACCTGTGATCTAATTCAAGCATTCACTTTTTAAGTTTTAGGTACAATTTGAGCGTTATAATTATAAAAATAAAATATAATAGGCTTATGTATTAGTATGTGGTCAAAACCAGCCAAATAAAAAGTGGGGAACAAGTCAGAAGGAGAGATGACTGTTGTTGAGAGAGATTAGTGGAGGGCATTGACCCTCCCCCCCTTCACCTTTCTTCTTCAACCTTTTTCTTACCCTTAAGTTAAAAGTTTAAGAAGATCAGGCAATGGAAGTACTTAACCTTCACCAGCTGTCGATAAAAAGTTCCTATTAAGTCCGTCGTGGGGTATACAGTTCCCCAAACTCCTTATCTGGCAGAAAATAGAAAATCTGCTTTACAGCTATTGTGGGGCATACAGCACTTATTATTTATCAGAAAATGGGAAATCTGCCTTATGGCTTTCTTGGGGCATTGCGTTCTTGTAAGACTGTCATGAGGCATCGAAGTATCCATGAAAATTATAAAGGAGAAAAGGGAAATATCATAAGATAGGCGTTATAATAACTCGACATTTCTTTCATATCAGTCAAGTTCATAATGGAGGAGCTAAAAGAAACATTTGCTCATGTGCAGGAAGTTATTATTTCATGTGTGCTGTATTTAAGTGCCCATGTTTATTGTCACCAACCATCATCATCCATTCATAGTCGTCATGATAGCTGATAGCTTCATCGCTTTCATCACCTTTTCTCTTGTCCTTATTACCCTCATTCTTGTTCAAGTCCTCGGTTGTGCTCGATTTTCTGTGTCTTCCTCTTCATCATAATGATCACATTTCCACCTATTTGATCTTAGATGGGCAAGAAAGCATGACTACAGGCTAATAGACAAGATAGGCATTTTCCGTCGTCTGGCATTTATTCTTTATTTAAGGTCTGTGTCCGTTCACTCTTATCATGAATTGCGACCAGCAGTTGACTTATGAAGTACTTAAGGATGAGCTGAAATGCACATTAGATTATTGAAAATACATAGCTGAGACTCTCCAATAGAATAAAAATATATATTTTTCATGCATTAGTCCGTTCACAGTCATGTTTCTAAGAAAGGAATTTTCATGAAGAGACAAATGAAAATTACCATGTTTAAAAGAATTGTGAATGACTTATGACATTCATCATTGCTTACTGTCTTTCTGCATGTACTCCTGATATACATCTGTAACCGGGTGGAAAGGTATATAGACTATTATTAGTAGTATTCGTTCTCTCTCAATAAGGGGGGACGAATGTGAGCTCAGTCTGATAATTTTTCTGATGNTTTCAGATGTTACATATTATTTTAAGGAAGTGTGTCACCAGGGATTTTACCAAATTACTGTGTATGATCAATTTTGAGAAGATGGGCGGAAAAAACCTACACCAGAATTTTCTTGTCCCTGCCGGGGATCGAACCAGGGTCTCTCAGCTTGCAAGTCCGATGGGGACGCTAACTTCACAGCAATTTAATTCTTAAACAAGCATAATTACCCGTTCCATGAACGGATAGGTACATGTGTGGATTGCGGAGAGAGTTCAGGGGAAAGGAAGGAGAAAAGAGGATAACAAAGACAGGACTGCAATACAGCGAACAACAACAACATATGATTTCTAACCTTAGATGGCACAATTCATTGTAGCACTTCAATAGAGACAACATTCCTTGTAGCACTTCAATAGAGACAACATTCCTTGTCCTGTTGTTTGCAGCTAAGTAAAAAAATTGAATTGTTCTTTCCAGTCCGTGAAAGGGCCACATACAACATTCAGTGTGAGAACACAGGTGTTCTCAAGTCCAAGCCTACTGTCTGCAGAGTCTGTCTTTGGGGCTTGTTGATTGTCAGAGCAAAACAGTGCCGAAGAGGAAACTGTTTCCTCTAGAATGTGATGGGCAGAAAGGTGTCAGGCTGCAGGGTAATCCTCAGAATGAGATGCCTTTCTCCACAAAACGGGCCAGTTAAGATGGCAATTTCAATTATGTTGGTCATTGCTTTTGTCATTATGCACCTGGTCCCATTCATCAAGCGCGGTGGAATAAGGAGCGCATCAGCATCACCGGCATGCCAACTTTGATCAGAAGGACTTGTGCTGGAAGTCCAGGAAGGTGAATGGAGTTTAAAAACTCAGGTGGATAGTGAACTGCCTCTTCATCACTCATAGCTGTGTTAATGGAGCAGTAGTGCACTGGCTGTCCAGATGCCATATGGGACATATTGGCATTGATGTCTGCTACCATATCGTTGAGGGTAGCTAATATTGCTCTTTCCATGAGCCTTTGTGTGTTCCCATAATTTTCCTGTAAGCTGGGAAAAACAGACTTGATAAGCTCATCTACTGATTTTACAGATGTCCAAAAATGACGAAGGCAAATAGTATCCGGCTGTTCTATCATTGACAGTGAACCATCTCCAAGTGACAAAAGAAGATCGGCAAACTGCCCTGCTTCTGCATCACCGGTCATTAGAACACGCATGTTAGTTCTAAGCTTGTATACTTTTGCATGTGGCCACAGGGAAGACTTCTTGAGGCATGCATTCATCACATTTGCTCTCGTGCCATTCCGGATAACTGGCAATACTTGTCGAAAGTCACCGCACAATAAAGTGGCAATGCCTCCCATGGGTATAGCAGTACCTCTAATATCCCTCAAGGTCTTGTCCATAGCTTCAAATACAATTTTGTTTGACATAGGGATTTCATCAACTACAATGGCACTGCAATCTTGAATAAGGCGGGCAAGTGCTGTTCCTTTCTTGATGGAGCAAACAGGCATCTCCAGCAATCAAGGTGTCTTGCAGGGCACCATGGCTGTCAGCCCTAAGCCTGCCTCGCTCTCTGCGTAAAAAACACGGGCGTTCGGTTTCAATCTTTGCATAAGTATCGACAATATACTGCTGGAACAACCGCCTCGCTAGAATGAGATAGTTGTCGTTTCGTTGAAAAAAGTGGAAACAGTAGTACTGCAGCTGAGTAATTTTGTGTCTGCTTATCAGTTTAAGTTGCAGATTCCATCCATGTGTCCCTCAGGGAAACAGAAGTGGATATTGAAGAGCATCATAATCTGGGTGAAGCTCACATATTTGTTTAAGGGAGTCATCACGTAAGCGCAATACAATGTCCCATTGGGCAACAGGATCTGTAGTCATCAATATGGCCACCTCATTGGTTTCTGGTGCATTAAATCTTCTCTGATGTTCACCAAGAGGACGACGATTTTCATGTATGGCAATACTAAATTTGTCAATGTGGTTGCGCCTGTCAAATTCTATTAATATTTTTTTAAGCTCTCTGATGTAAACATTGCTATCCATGAGAACATCTTGAATTCTGTTCACTAAGTGTAGCTTTAAAACATCAGTTATACTTATTCTGGTGTTGAGCTGAATCATCTCTCCATCAATGAAGTAAATTTGCAAAAATTTGGCAGTTTCATTTGGGGCAGGTGTCAGTGAGCCAAGTGCAGGATGATGGTCGCATAAATAAACCCCATCTGGCCGCAGGGATATTCCCTGATCGCATAATGTGACCCCAGTGATGTCCCCTGATTGCAAAATGGTCCCTCTACATCCCATTCGAATTTGCAGATCTTACCTGGCAATATCATCAAAACTTGCCTTAACACAACACAGTTTGTTGCCAGATAAAACACTTCGTTTTGAGCAGAGCCAAAAACCATTAGGCTATTTTGATTAGTTCCAGATTTATCTCCTGTTTTGTGAGAAGTGGCCGCATGTAGTTCCTTTACTCTGTCTCTCTTGTGTGGTTTTTGAGGAGTATCATTGCTGACAATATCTTTGTGCTTTTAGTGTCAGCAGGACAATGAGAAAAGGAGATGTGCATTTTGCATCAGCTAAGACCTTCATTTAACAAGATTTCCCTCCACAAGGAGATTTCTGTATTGCAGGTGTAAGTGAACTTGTTCAGAGCTTGTACAAAATGTTCTGCCTCCTTGTTTGCTTCAGTGATGAAAATCAAGTTTCCTTGCAAAAGATGCAAAGTCTGTGTCATTTGAATGGAGAGCCCCTGTCAAATTTTATAACATTTGGAATGCCAAATCTGCCCAAAACAGTATCTGATTTATGAATGCCAAATCTGCCCAATACAGTATCTGATTTATTCTCAGAGTGACCACTCTTGCTAAGGTGGAATGATTAATTTCAATTCCTGGATATCAAATGTAATCATCAATGACAATAAGAAGGTATTCTCCAGAAGAAAATAGATCTGCAGAACCATCTGATGGCAATGGTGTCATGCACACAGTGGTTTATCTACGTTGTTTGCCTCCAGTTAATCCCTTGAGGTGTTTTTCCAACCTGCTGTCAATACCTGGACACCAGACTTCCACTCTGATAAATTATATAGTTGTCACAATGCCCTTGTGAGTGACATGGCCTAGGTTGCTTTTGCAATGAATGATGAGTCAGAACTGTCTAGAATGATTTAGTCATGCATGAAAAGCTTATCTTTGACACTGATACATGAAGACAATGGTTGGTCAATTCTGTCTCTAGTGAGAATTGCTCTCGTTACTTTCATTGTTGATTATCTTTGGTAGCTATTCTCTATTTGACTGGTGGGGGTGTTTGGAGTTACTGGTTTGGTCACCTATCAGATGTAGCTCTATTCATCATTATCTCAGGGTGGTTATTTGGGGGCTGACAACTGAGGTTGTCAACAGGATTTAGATCATTGCAACTTGAGATTCAATATCTGTCAATTTGAAGTTATCTCTAAATCAAACGGAGGGCACTGGAATGTTAGAAGCAAGCATCCTATATGGATTGAAAGGGAAGAATGAGTAGCATTCAGTGCACCTGGGTACCTTCTTTTAAAAAGGATAATAAAGATATAAGTAGTGTTTAGTTGGAATTTTTGCATAATTTTAGTCCAATCCAAAAAGTATTCCATACATTCTCTATTGGCACAATAGGACTCTCTGAGATACTGCAGAATGCATTGCAGTTACTGTCAGCAGCTTTATTGTCTTTTTTGGACCATTTGACCCCAATGATCCTGTTTGAGTCAGGAAATGTCAGGAACAGTGATATCAAATGAGTTGGGATCAAGTAATTGGGATGATAATTGATACAATTTTGCTGGCAATGCCTCTACTCTAAACCGTGCTTTGCTGTTTCATCTTTTTGTTGCTATTAATGCTATGCTTCTAAAATACTTTTTGTGTCAAAATTTGTTCATTGACGGTGATTGTATCATCAAGGTAATTACCAGAAAATAATATTGATATGAATGCATTTCCTAAATTATAATTAGAAACTTTTTAGTGACAAATACAGTGCCTATAGATATGAACCATGTCTAAAGAATATTTTCTTTAAAAATGCTCACATTTTCTCATCACCATTATGTAGTAATTTTTTCTTCAGTGGGTGGTAAATGTCGTTAACAATTTTGTTAACTGACGGCTTTTCAAAACTTAACTGACACTGAAAGTAAAACATAGTGATCTCTTGGTGATTAAGATCTCTGAAATCATACATCACTGACAAAAGAGATCCACCAAGTGACATTAACCGACTTGTGCACTCTTAGCATGTACACCATGGAACTGATATTATATCAGCCCCAGTGTGTGATGCAAGTTGAAGATTTCAATTAACATTATAGAATTCTTTTAAGATTGGACCAAAAGCAATACATATTAATAAGATTTGTTCTCTTTTATCATTTCTCTGTTCATGTCTTTTCAGTTGAAAAGAGAAAATGGATAATTGCACATACAGTGTAAGCGAACAAGAGACTGAATTTAACAAGATAAAATGTATATTCAGTCTAAGAGAGAAGTCTTTTCATTCAGCCTAAGAGAGAAGTTTTTTCATTGGGAAATGATGCATGTTGTTTTGAGATAAAGGCAGATCTGAGCAATAAGCCAGTTTCAAAGGATCCCAAGCACTTGAGGACGATAAACTTGTTCTCAAAATAATTCCACACAGCCAGTTGATCTTTCATAGACTTCTATTCAGTGGTAACAATTACATTGACAAAGCTGAAGAAATAGTAGAAGGAAACAGATTTTATTTCATTGTCAAAGATGTACCTTACAAATAAAAAAAAGGGTTTAACATGATATAAATAAATAAATAAATAAATAATAAATAGTTACTCGTTTGACTCGCGAGCTGGGCGGTTTACGTTGTAGTGTCCTTGGGAAAGACACTTCGCTTCCATTTCTTGTACTACAGATATGAAAGTCTCGGACTTTTTTTTTGGTATAACAACATGGATGACTCCGAGAAGACATGTTTCCCCCGTATGCAAATAGTGCTGTGTGAAAGATAAAGATACTACCCATTTCAACATACAGCACGAGTGTTCCAACTCATTATATACAGACAAAACAGTAAACCCTTCCTTTCTTTTTTTAAATAACTTTGACAATAATGAATAGATAATTTTCCAAACTTTATAACAAACAAACATCATGGTGTTGAGCATAATAATGAGAAATATAAATCCTGTGATACAATAATAAACAGAGCCTCAGGTCTCTGAAATTAGTTAACATATTTCGAAGTACACTGTATTACATAATGAACGCACATACTGTGTAATACAGTAGGAGAGGATCATGGGTTGCTTTGAATGAAATGATTCAGAGATTTAAAAGGAACACAAAAAGGCACATAGCAAATCAACATAAAGATTTGTTTGAGACTTTTGTGATCGACAGTGAAAAATGGATATCTGAAATGATTGGGGAAAAAAAAATCATCACAAGCCGTTATGGATGCGTAAGGGTCCTCAAATCTGTAGTACAAGTGGTTAGATATGATCATAATAATAAATACAAGAACCTTCTTGTCCAATTGTTCCAAGGAGTCTTGACCTATTTTTAAGAAATCTATTTATAATGCTCAGCTGCCTACCACTCGTTTCTTTTAGTGTATAAATTTACACGTCTTGATGCATTCTGTAAGCATGTTAATATTAGATTCCTGCATTCCCTGCGGAATTACTGTTTCCAGGTTAAATTAAGAGTTGTAGGGGAATGTATGGTAGATGAACTGAGGCTCAAAGAGGTAAATATGAAATCCATTAAACACACATTCAAATCATTATTTCAGAAGTGACAGACAATGAACACATTTAATGAACTCATTTTATTCCAAATAATATTTGGAACTGAAAGTCTGCACAGATAGTTCTGTAGAGTAAAATATTTCCCTAATGTGCAAAAGCAGTGTAGGCCAGTATGAATAATTTTCAGGCAAGATTATTTCAAAGTTAAAAATAAACAAAGGTTTGGGCACATTAACGGAAGTGGCTACGTGGACATCCAGATGTCTACGTAGTCACCGCGGCTAAGTGGACATCCAAGCCAACTACGTCACCAATTTCTGTGTATTTAAAATAGGTTTTAAAAATAGCCTAGACGAGGCTTACCCTTACCCAACGTAAATGGCGGCCTCCACCGAAGGAGCATGGATTTGTCAAGACCAAGCTTTTCAGTGTTTTCAAGGGGTCGTGGATTTATTTGAAACACGAAAGAGAATTGAAAAATGGAAGAAAGAGAGAGGACTTCGGATTTTCTCTCTGATCTTTCAGATTCTTTGTGAAGAGGATGGTCTTTGTCCTTTATGATTGTTTTAACTTTCTTTAACATATATGTCTCATTTTGACAAACAACGAAAGAAGAAATTAATTTACATGTACTGGTCGCTCCCACACTGTGGACTGCCTAGACTAGTCATCTGGATGTCCACGTAGCCGCTGTGACTACGTAGACATCTGAACGCAGAAATAATGACGTAGTTGGCTTGGATGTCTACGTAGCCTCGGTGACTACGTAGACATCTGGATGTCCACGTAGCCTCTTCCCACATTAACATCTAGAGGCTGTAGTTAAATTTACTTTGCTTGTAGAATGGAGTTTCTATAGGTCACGTTTCTGTAGCCTAAGTTCAATGAAAGTTTCTTAGATCTTGGAGACATTTGTTCATTTCATTTTGTTAACACTGTGTTAACAATAATTTCTTATTTAACTTCAGATTTGATGTGTGATAACTTACTGCTGTCTCCTTTCACAGTGGAAGATCCCTCTGAAAATTTCCAGCGTGTTCGAGATTTTGTTGATGCACGAAACTGCCAGCAGCTGCAGAGTTTTCAGCCTGCAGAATTACATAAAGGGTTTTCGCATGAGATGATTCATGAAGCCCAGACCAAGCTTAGACTCAGCAAGGTATGACATGAATGATAAATCTCTGAAGCAGACTTTAAAATGGGATTCTGCAGTTACCTCTGTGTAAGGTAAGGGGATGATATCACATTGACAAGGTGCTGGTTTGTGAAAAGCACCACCTTTTTTATGAAAAGAAAGATAGCCCTTGTAATTTGTCTAGGGCGTTTCAAAATGACCAAAGTATGCCAGATCAGTTGGCACTGTCCACTGAATGATGCTGCTGAGCGAAACATCCATCTGATCCAGGATTGTGTTAGCACAATGTTCTCACAATGAACGTGTTAGAATCTGTTGTCGATCAGTACATTTTCACACAAGTGAAATATACTAGGCTGCCAGCAAAAAATACAGTAAGTGATGATGAAAATTCATTATTTGTCATGTTATTGAAAGTGATATTCTCACTGTTGCTGATCTTGATATTGATAAACAGTGGAAATCAGATAATGCCAACCCCTTGGGGTCAGAAGTGTACTTAGAAATGTTCATTAGCCAGCCATATATCTTTAGAGAAGAAAAATTTGAACCAAAGATGCTGTACTCAGTATCCGTATTTACATACTAAGCATGTCCATAATAAGTGTGCTCATGTCTGAGTGATTTTATCAACATATTTCTTGATAATTCTGTTTTTCGACAGTCTAGATTAGGCATGAACATGCAGCACAAGTATTTAAGTTTTCCCTAATTCATTTACACTCGTTCACTGATGTTGCGCTGCATTGCACAGAATAACCACTAGCTGCCGCAGCCATCAACTAAAGGCCTCGTTATCAAGCTGGGCTGTTGTTTTTTTTTGTCAGCGTGACTCGTGTAAAATGAACTTTCCTCCTGATTTTGGACTCTACTGTGCTATGAAAGAGAGGAAATGCAAGGGCTCTGTTGATTTGTAGCACTATTATGAAAAAGCTCTTGACACCTTCATGAAAAGCTCTTTACTGCATGGTCTTAAATTACTGATATTTTGTTTCGGAAAAGGGAGAAGACAAAATCTTCTCTCCAGATTTTGACTCTGATCTTTCTTATGTCAGAGTTGCAAGTACTCTACGCACAATGCTTGTTCTGAGGCATTAGCATAAGGAACTTCTAGATTCTAGGTTACACTTAGCACCCTAATGGTCAACATCAAAGACAGCAGCACTGATCTAACCTTTCACCCACACACGAAGGTAACCTCCAGCCACCGTTTGGGATGGCGCAGCTAAAAATAGATAGCTCGGGGGTCGTTTCAGCGTGCAGTGTTCTGAAGCACCCTATAAGAAAAATATTGGGATTCTCAAAACATTGTTTCTTTAATACATAAATATATGCCTTTCTTTGAAATAACATTGACTAACTAGTGACCCTGCCCTTACAGGTTTGTTGTTTTCTGGCTGAGAACGAGTTTTGATAAATAATATTTTTTTTTCTTAAAGCTTCAGACTAGACGGGTGTATGAAATCTTGCGACTCAAGCACACAGAGGAGAGCAACAAGGAAATGTTTAGAGCTTACAGATTAGATGTCAAACGCAGGCTGAACTTGCCATTTCTGGTAAACCAACAGTCTATATTTGTTTTTCTTTCTTGTCCTGTTTGTCTCCATCAAGACCCATATAAGACCCAATCACTTTTAAGAGCCACCTGTGGTTGGGATTTTCTTTTTCTTGCTGCTAAAGTCATTTCATAGCAAATACGGAAAAGTCCATAGCTGTGACTATTATGCAACATAGGTGAGGACTTACATTATAATTTTTACCTAGGGTTTCTAATACTGTTTTGGCTTATGAAATGCGTTATTAATGAATTGAATATTCACAACATGTAGATTAGCTGCTTCCTGTTCTGGCAGAGTTGTTCGCCTCGAAGTTTTGATTCACACAATGGAGGGTGATGAGAGCAGAAAAACATTTTAACAGTTGGTAGGAAAGTCACGGATGAAATCAAAGGTGAAGAAAAAAAATCATTATATGGTGAGGACACAGGGTTTGAAGGAGATGAAGATGAGGTAATAGAAGATTTGCCCCTTGAGGAGGATTTATGAACCAGGCGAGGGCAATCAATCATAGTTAGAGCGATTTAGATTTTAGTACCTTTTTCATTCTTATAAATGCCAGAACATTGAAGGGATTGAGGATTTAAGATACATGTTCATTATGTGTTGTGTTGTCCTCTAGCATCATCATCAATAACAGATCTACTCCAAGAAAATGTAAACCTATTAAATCATTCAAACTTCACCCACTTTATTAAGGACTGGGGACCTTACAACTCTTAGATTAATCCTACATAATAAAGTTATCCAAATATTAGGTTTGGGCTTATCATGTAGGCTAAATGCTAACTGTCATCTCTCGCTGAGAACATCTGTCATAGTTTCTAGTCACTCAGCACAGGCCCGTCAGTGAACACGATTCTTTCGTTTTCTTTTCCTGAGTTATCAGCAATGAGTTGGTTATTTTTGAGGTCTGCCTACTCAGGGAATCATTCCCTGCACTCTCTGCCAAATGAGACCCAAATTTTTTCAGGAAGCCAGTCAAAGTCTCTCCAAAACTGACCCAGTCGCGGTGCAACTCGCTGATGTCCCGTCCCACAGCGATCCTGGCCGCCGCTTCGTTCCCCATTATGTTACCGCTCTTGGAACAAACAGCTGTAACTGTCTGTGGACATGCCAGGGTATACTGGCGTCACTCCACCAGGCATGCATGCAACAGTAATGACTATACTAATTATCGTGGAGTTAGTAAATATGGCCATATCTAAGAAATAACACAAGATTCAAAACGGTATACTTTGCCATCATTCTTAAACAAGAATCTCAATTTTGAAATAACATTTTGGTTCTACTATTATTTCTTTGCCTGAAACCACCCTTTAGTATGCAGATTTTAGTTAGCACACTTAATTGATAATAATCTCCTGCGAAAGTCATTGCAAACTGCAGTGCGCTTTCCAGAAAGCACATTTTTACGAGTGAACGCTTCATGTACAGTGAAACCTCGCTATACCGCCACCCATTATACCGCCATTTCCGCATACCGCCAGCTTTTCGCCGTGGAGCGATTCTGACACCTATACAAAGTCACTAAAAATCTCGTTATACCGCCATCCGCCAACAGTTTAACTGTTACATTCATAACTTGAGTATAGTAAATATTGCTCGTTATACCGCCAACGTAAATTTAACTCCCACTCCCCACGCCCCACCTCTACCTAAATCCAGCTAACAGACGGAACATCACTTGGCGCCACAGTCTGTGCTTGTTACTCAAACACCAATCTGATAGGCCTACTGATGGGGCATTCAGTGGGAAAGGGGGGTCACAGTTCAATCTCCTCTCGCTCAATAGACCTAGAGAGTTTGCGAACAAATGTAAGCGTGCGCGAGGTGATGCTTCAACTGGTTCACACCGGTCGCGGAGTACGATGCAAAGAGCACACATTGATCTATGACGTAGGCCTAGTGCTCGTGTGATTCTCTGACCCGGATGTGTAATGTGTAGTAGTCAACTTCTTTTCTTATCATTCTCCAACTTGACACATACGCTTCCAATCCTTTGTTCTTGCTTGTTTTTTTAACTCTATTGTTTTAAAATCAACTCAAGTCCTTAAACACAAAAAACAACAACAAAAAAATACAAATGAAAGCAATGTAAAGTTCAAAATGACAACGAAGGTTTACGTCTAGTGGAGAGATCAGGGAGATAACTGCATTATTTTAGATATGTTAGCAAGTCCAATGTTGGTAAATTACTTATTTTCCTTGTTCTACATGGTATTTTCGTTGTACCGCCATTCTCGTTATACCGCCATTTTTCTGTTTGCCCCTTACTTGGCGGTATAACGAGGTTTCAGTGTAATTGCCAGTCTCAGTGCCAAAATGGTTACAGAAGCCTAATCCAATTTTCCTCTTTGAGCCAATAAACTATTTTCTCTACTGTCACTTGCAAGAAATTCCACAATCTCTAGGTCTTCTTTAATTATTTGCAGAATTCAATGAGCTTATTAAAAATGATGTTCAGAATATAGATCTTGCAGTTCATTTTCGAGCTGCGACGCGATACATCAAAAGGGGTAAACAAGCTAACCAGTTTCCTTAACGACGAGCGCTCCACACAGAAGGCCACATCAAAACCGAAGTGAATGACTGAGTGACCCAAACTTCAGGTTTAATTTACAAAATCAGGAGAGAATGTAAAATTCGCAGGTAGGTTCACAAATCTAGGGCCCATTCTCCACAGTGCTCTTACCGTCTTCCTAACGCATGTAACAGCATGTTATTTTCAGCCAATTAGAAGTCTGTAACCTTAAGAAGGATGAAACATTATCATTTAGCTAAATTGCTCTATAGACAGCAGATTAGACAATTTTACAGCATTTTAAGTTGTACAGAGTTCATTGCTATTCTCAAAGAAAATTTTATGAGGAGTTCAGTAACTCAATCAATATTGAGAGGCAATGCTGTTGTCAGGTAACTTAGAGTAAGCATTCAGAATGTTTTGAAAACTCTTACCCCTTATCTGGGCAAATCCCTACTTCCTTCTTTATCCTTTTTCTTCCCATCATCAACAGTTAAGTGTATTTGGTGGTGAATTTAGTGGTCAAGTAGTCTCTGCTAGTTTGAACATGCTGTTAAATTATATGGGTACAAGTTGTGTCACAGTACAAACAAATCCATCAGATATGCTAACAATTCCTAAGTGATTTTCAGGATTACTCAGAAAGCCCTACAAGCTTCTTTCTTACATGTTCTAAAAGTGAAGATAAATCTGCATACAGTTTTCAGCCCGTGGTATGTCAGAAGAAGCAAAAAAAAGAAAGACAAAAACAAGACAGCAGTACCATTATGATCCTTCCGTGATAGTCACTGTCTGTCCTCTACCTTCACTGCCAAAGTCATCACAAAATGAGCAACATGGAATAACATACTGTATGTACATAGAGTATACATAGTAGTGTTACAGATGAAAGCAGTAAAATGGTATGTAGAAGGGGTTGGATGGAAAGAAAATAACATTTAGGGCACAGACTTGCTCAATCTAGCAATAGCTGTATAGTCCACAGTGAAAAGTGACACATTCCTGATCGTTCTCTTTTCTGTGTTTAAAAGAGGGAAAAACAGAAACTTGTAGCTGAAAGAATATGGTAAGTGACAAGATGAAAGGCACAGAATCACTCAAAGACATGGGGAAAGGAATGTGTAGGCCTAAGAAAGGGATAGGGTGTGCAAAAAAAGATTGAACATAGACATTCATTTTGTTATGCTTAGAAGGTTAGACCTGGGGGAAGGGGATTGGGGGGAGGAGCTGGTAGGGGGAATGTTGCACCATAATTGCCTAACTCTTCTTAACAAGGTGGTTCTGGAAAAGGTAGTCTAGTTCTACTTGTCATTGAATTGACTGGAGACCGGACCTTGGTTGGGGAGGGGTGGGATGTAGGGGTCAATGAAATACATGAGAAAATGTTAAGGAAAACTAGGCACATCCATCAGTTGAATGAGAATGTATTTTTTTCTCAGGGAGGAGGTGTGAGGAGGGAGGAGGGGTAAAGAGTATATATTGAAACACTATAGATCTAGACATTGCATTCTCATTCTGCATTGTCTTCTTGATTATGGTGAGGAAGCGAGACTTAGGGTGAGGTGGGCTAGGCTGGAAGAAAATTAAAAATACAGAACATATTTATGCACGCTTAGATTCAACCCAAACACTTGATACCAGTGATTTGATAGGGGATGACCATACCAGAGGGGGCTGTGCCTATTGTCCTGTACCTAGTGTACCTAAAATAATAGTCTAGTCTAGTTATTTACCTATCAAGAAAGTTGTAAGTGGTCCAGTTTTTAAGAAATATTGTGTGTCTTGCATCTGATGACAGCTTGAGAACATTTAATAGACAGCTTGAGAACATTTAATACATGGGTTTTATGCCTTTAAACCTGTGACTGCGAGTGACAGTGCAAGACATTCGATTCAGGTTACAGAAGCCCAATCCAATTTCCCTCTTTGAGCCAATAAACTATTTTCTCTACTGTCACTTGCAAGAAATTCCACAATCTCTAGGTCTTCTTTAATTATTTGCAGAATTCAATGAGCTTATTAAAAATGATGTTCAAAATATAGAACATATAGAACATAGTTCATTTTCGAGCTGTGAACTGGTACATCGACAGGTGTAAACAAGCTAACCAGTTTCCTTAACGACAAGTGCTCCGCACAGAAGGCCATATCAAAAACGAAGTGAATGACTGAATGACCCAAACTTCAGGTTTAATTTACAAAATTATGAGAGAATGTAAAATTCGCAGGTAGGTTCACAAATCTAGGGCCCATTCTCCACAGTGCTCTTACAGTTTTCCTAACGCATGTAACAGCATGTTATTATCAGCCAATTAGACGTTCTCAACCAAAAGAAGTTGAAGAATAACTTTACGAGCAAACGAGAGAATTTCAAGTCATTAGCATTATACAATATACAGCTTGCAACAACATTGTTGAAAAGCTAAGAAATTGAGATTTACTTACATTGCTGTGACAATGAGAAACAGACAGACCAAAATGGCCAAAACAGGACACCAGGCTTCTTCAGCGAGCTCAATTAGCACAGATGGACTGCTCACTCTCTTAAAGATTGGGGTAAAGGCATTTTTTGCAAAGCAGACAAATGTGGAAAAGTTAGAATACTCCCCCCCCCATTCTAAGCAAACAAATTTTGGCCGTGGATATAAATCATTTTTGAAAAAAAGTGAATCTTTTTGAATCTTTTCATGATATGGCCAAGAAAAACAAAAGAAGTAATTTACAAGAATTTTATTGCGGGTGAAAATCCTGTAGAATTCCCCATGTGAGGCGGTCAGATGGCAAAAGTCATCTCGATTAAAATTTTCCATGATAATTATATGATAATATCGTATGAAATGGAGAAAAGAAGCAGAAATGCTGAATTTGCCTTACACATCATAGTCACCATTAGACACCGAAATGTGATTTCTTCAGAAGCACGGCAACAAAATGTTCGCCTGCTCATCTCAACAGACAGACTCGAAAGGAACAGAAACACCTACAATTTGCAACAATGTAACTATAAACAGGCACATGGCACGCGGTTTTAACAAAACACATGGATGCAAACATCAGAGCAGCAGCAACTGCGTTAATAGACACTCACCTTCTGGGTTTTCTTTCAGAGGGAGACCTGACTGTTCGAGAGGCCCGCTACCACAAAATTTGCCATGTTAGATAGTCTACCTCAGTAAATTCAGGTGGCTGCAAGAAGCAGAATATTTAGACTCAGATATTAATCTATATTATAAGACTGGATCAGGGGCGTGGCACGCTCCCTTCCTAATGCATAACCTTCAAAACCGCTGTTTGGAAAATTCGGCTGAAAACGTCAACATGTACAATATCCGATACAGAATGTTTAGCCTCACTGTCTGCTCACGGAAATTGCAAGATTTGATTAATCAATTTACAAAGTTTGTACCGCATTTTTCTCTTTGGCTTTCTTTCCGGCATTCATTCTGCCTTTTCGTCGACTCCAAATAAAACTTTAAAATTGCGTTCCGTTTGCCACTAGAAATTTGAACGCACACGCCGACACCAGATCGACGAAACAAAATAACATTTCTCTAGCTGATGACGTTATCCAAATTTGCGTACGCGGGAATATTCATAGGTGGGAATCACAGCTGCTGTAATGCTTCGGGTGAAGGGGTGAATGGA
>JAWQUT010000009.1:703615-713756 GCA_033807755.1 Ellobium chinense | reverse complement strand
CCTAAGACTCGGGGTCAGGAGAGCGAGAGAGAGACAGCGGGCGAGGGATGAGGGGTTGAGGGTGAGAGGAACAAACAGTGGCGCGTGTGTAGCATGCGCCTCGTACGCCCAGCACCAGCGTGACTAAACAATAAGACTACTATGTACGCAAATAAAGAAGGAAGGCAACTAGCCTTGTCTACCAGCATGCTGCAGAATACGCACACAAAATTGACATCGCCTCGCTAATGATAATCAGTTTGCTAATGGTCAGCCCATGTTGGAGCATCAAGGTGCTTCCCGTCTCAGTGCTAAATATCGGTAGGAAAAATAAGAATGAGATCAACTCATCCGTTTCGCATTAAAGAATTGGAATGAGATACAGGGAAGGATGCGGAAGTCAACACAGGCGTTTCGACGCTTAAGTTGAAGTCAATACAACCGTTTTATTTTTGTATAAAATGTGATACATGGTGCCCGTTCCCCCAAAAAATATCAACATAAAAGAAGTTCAACTCAAGCAAGTTCAACTTAAGTGAAGTCGACTATACAAAGGTGTTCATGAAATGTTTAACCCTAATAGCGCCCTTCGCCGATATAATCGACGATATAGTCACGCCCCAGGGCCAAATGCCGGAATTGGACGATTTAATCGGCGTTTATGTGGGACGTGATTTTTCACAGTTATATCCCCTTGATTGCCCCAGGACTTATTCCGTTTCAACCGGAACTGAATAAGCTTTTGAATAATACCTCATTTGCGTTGAAAAAAACGAAACAGTGTCAGCTGGAGAAAGCGAAAGTACACCGGTGACACAGACGCAAGATAAATAGATAGCTTAATAGCTTCCAGGTTTTTTATCTTGACGACAATGATAGCAACAAACCTATTGAAGTTATATATATTTGGAAAGGCCATGAATGTACCTATCTAATGAGACCGTAAACTTTGGACTTCCTTGATTTTATTCATACATTTGATGAGCCCAAAGATGACAGAAAAAGAAAATTGTCGGCCATTTTGAATTTTGAGAGGTCATGTCATCACATAAATGACTTGAAGGTCACCAAAGGTAAATTTTTAAAAAGATCACCGCCTTGCCTTTCCAAAAATATTTTTTTTTACACTAGTATAATTGACTGGCATAACATGTAGAACAAAATAAAAACATATATCAAATTCAGCAAAATCCCCCTGGCCATTTGGACAACTGCACTGGGCGCTATTAGGGTTAACAGATGTCGTTTGTGATAGTGGCGACAGACGGGTGGGAGCCTTGAAGATGAGCTTATATTATTTCTATATAAATTACTGTACTACGCTTCTGCATGTGGTTAGAAAACATCACAGTACAAACCGACTTTGGAAAAGCACTATAAATGTGGTTCATATTTCACTTAGGTCTGTCAGAGAGGCTGCTAACCAGTAGTATAGCCTTCAGTCATGAATCCACTGAGCAGGGCAGGGAGAATTCTGCAATTATCCAAGGACCGGAACCAGAAGAATGGGGCAAATAATGCTGATCACACCCCAGCTAACACACTGTCTTGGGCCAGAATTGGTCCAGTGTTGGGCAGTCTTGAACCAAGTAGCTGAGATGGAGCCATCTTGAGGCCAAAATGGTAGCCGAGATGGGTTGATTTCAAGAGGAACGCAGGAAACCCAGCCGAGCTCATTAGTGTCACCGCCACGATGTACGAACTTGAAGTGCCAACATTTTAGGCTAATTTGACAAAATCGACATACCAAGTTCAGCCCATCTTGCCGGCGACTCCACCTATCTTGGCTAAAAACATTATCTTGGCCCTACACTGAGCCAACATCTGCCTATGTTGGGCCCATCTTGGCAGTCAAAACTGAGCCAAGCTCAAAAGTGAGGGTGCCATGTTATGGCCCTGTATTGGACCGAAGTTGGCCTAAGTTAAGTAGCTATCTTTAAGCCAAGACAGAAGGTAGGATTGCTACTTTTTGGCCCTTTATTGGGCCGACATCGGCCCAAAGTTTGCAGGTACCTTTTGCCTATTTAGGTAGCCAAAATCGTGCCCAGACTGGTACATTGGCCTCAAGATAGCCTGCCAAAACTGTGCAAAGGCCGAGCAGGTATGTTTATGACAGTTGAAAGCAAGATCATGCGAAGATGTTGATACAGTCGAACACGTTTAAACCGTAATCACTGGGCCCACGTATATGATTTCGTCTTAGCGCTATTTTGGTTTAGATGTTCCAGTGCAAACTCAAGGGAAGTAACCACCATCGCGGACTTTCTGAAATTGGTCTCGGCAGGCCAATATGGTGGAGAGAGTGGAATTGGGAATTCCGTACTTGCGGCAAATTTCACGTTTCGACAGCTTCTTCTCATCAACTTCATCGATAAGTTTTAACTTGAATTCCAATGAGTACATTTGCTTTCTTTTCGACATTTTTCGGCAGTTCAGTGGCTCACGTGTAATCAGTATCAAGGTCAGGAATGAAGACAAGTTTTATCTGATGAGCGTGAGTGTTATCAATGTTACGAACCTCCCGCGGCCTTTCATCCAGCATTATTTATTTCATCTCGCCCACGTCATGACCAATCGTTCTTGACCAGCTACCTCACTCCTCTTTTTGGTCGCAAGCGAGCGAAGAGAGCTAAGAGATTTGGGGGAGGGGGGGGGAGCGTTATTAGACACTAAGCTGTTGCGCCGCAGGGCCCACCCGCTCTCCTTAGACCTACTCCTCACGTGGCTATTTCTTTTCGCCGGACAAAGACAGCGAAAAGTAACAATCTCGGTGTTGATGCAGACCTGATAATGGGATGAGCGGGCTGGCTGAGAGATCGGGGATTTCGGTTCAGCCGTGTTACTGCATCTTGCGGTTTCGGTTCATCGCTTCTTCTGTTACTTGCGTAAAGAGGGAGAAAAGTCGGGGATTTATTTTTCTTTCGGCTTAGCCGTGGTTTCGGTTCAGCCGTGTTCGGTTTAAGTGTGTTCGACTGTATAGTTGACAAATGGAGCCAAGACCATGCAAGATTGTACAGTGAGTTGTGAGTTGGAACCAAGACTATGCCACAGTGGTCCTTATATATGGTAGTACTGCCACTGAAAGCCAAGACTATCAGTCCTGGTGTAATACTATTCATGGAACCAACACTGTGCCAAGATGGTCCCAATGTGCCATCGCCCGTTGGAGCAAAGACTGTGCCGAGATGATCCCAACATAGTGTTGCCAGAAGGAGCCGAGAATCTGCCAAGTTAGTCCCAATATACAGTAGTATTGGCACTGGGAGCCAGAACTGCTAAGATGGCCCAATCTGGAATTGCCAGTAAGGGCCAAGGCTGTGCCAAGATGGTCTTAATATAATAATGCCAGTCAGAGCCACAAACACGCCTACATGGTCTCAATAATAGTAATGCCAGATAGAGTTAAGACTGTGCCAAGATTGTCCCAATATGGTCCCTATCTAGTAATGCCAGCTGGAGCCAAGACTGTGCCGAGATGGTCCCAATATACAGTAGTAATGCCAGTTGGAGCCAAGACCTTGGTACCAATATATTGATGCCAGCTGGAGCCAAGACTGTGCCAATATGGAGCCATTATACAATTGCCAGTTGGCGCCAAGTCCATGCCAAGATGGCCCAAAATATGGTCCTAATATAGTAATGCCAGTAGAAGCCAAGACAGTGCCAAAAGGGTCCCAGTATAGTACTGCCAGTTGGAGGCAAGTCACAAGATGGTCTCGATCTGGAACTGCCAGTAGGAACCAAGACAGTGCTAAGATGGCCCCAATATTATAGTAATTGTCATTTGGAGCCAAGACAGTGCCAAGATGTTCCCAGTAGAGTAATGCAAGCTAGAGCCAAGACTGTGCCAAGATAGTCTCAATATAGTAATGTCAGTTGGGGCCAAACTTTGCCAAGATGGTCCCAATCTAGAACTGCCAGTAGGAGCTGAGACAGTGCCAAGATGGCCCCAGTATACTAATGTCAGTTGGAGCGAAACAGTGCCAAGATGGTCCCAGAATAGTAATATCAGTTGGAGCCAAGACTGTGCCAAGATGAACCCAATATGGAACTGTCAATAGGAATTAAAACTCTACCAAGATGGTCCCAATAATTATAGTAATAACAGTTGGAGCCAAGACTGCGTGTGTGGTGGGTGGGAGTTGGAGAGTGAAGGATGTTTGAAGAGGATGATTAAGAATAATTGATTTAATCTGTATTGTTATGTTACAGCGCCTTTAATAAATGATAGTATACTGAACACCAAAAGAAACGCAAATAAGCAACAAAAGAAACGCAAATTGGTTCTAAATGCAGAAAGTACCATTTATTTATCACTACAATGCACATTTTTGGGTTACTATCGTGTTTCCTATTCCGATTAGACGTTTTTCAATGAAATTAGCCATTCAATATTTAAATTTAGTGTTGGCAGTAAGCTCTTATCTCACTGTTTTAAATTCCATTGCTTGTTTTACAAAATTATCACAAAAATGCCAAAACGCTTGTCCATTTCCACAGTTCAGTATTGTGTGTGCCCTCCTTGGGATTTACAACAGCCTGGCACCTTCTAGGCATGGAGTGCATGAGTGATTGAGTCTATAGATAGTGGCCTGCTGAACGTTGCGCCACACTTGTCGAATGGTCCGTTCAAGCTGTTGCGCTGTGGCTGGCCTTTGTTGCATGTTGTTTAACTCCCGCTGGAGATGGTCCCAAAAGTGCTCGATTGGGTTCAGGTCAGGGCTGAGGGCAGGCCAAGGGAGCACTCTTATGTTGTTCTGCTGCAGGTACGCACGTGTTGCCCTCGAAGAATGCTCTTGTGCATTGTCATGCTCAAACACAAGGTGGTTGTGCTGTTGAATGTACGGGACGACCACCAGCCGGAGGACCTGGTTGATGTAACGCTGTGCGTTGATGCCATTTCCACGCCCTGGGCCTATATTCCGGAAGAAAATAGGACCGACGAGGTGATTTAGTCTGTTGGAGCCCCAGATCATGACACTGGGGCCACCCCAAGCGTTGACTTCCATGACGTTGGTATCAGCATAGCGTTCTCCCCTCCTCCGCCATATGTGGATTCTTCCGTCCGCATTGCTGACGCAAAAGTGGCTCTCGTCGGAGAAAAGGATGGTTCTCCATTGCCGCCATGTCCAGTTTTGCCATTGCTGAGCCCATAGTAGCCTCTGCTGTCTGTGATGGGGGGTCAGAATGGGGCGAACCACAGGTCGGCGGCAATGAAGCGTTGTGAAGCCGGTGTCGCATGGTCTGGCTGGAAATGGGCATTCCGTGGTTCCCCATAGTCCGTCTGGCAGTTTCGGTTGCAGGAACGAAGCTATTCCGGCAATGTTGGTGAACAATAAGTCGATCCTGCCGTGCTGTCGTCACACGAGGTCTTCCGGTTCGGGGATTGTCTCGGGTGCTGCCATTTGCTTGAAAACGTGCCCATAGCCTAGATATTGTCGAGAAAGCCACACCAAATGCGTTTGTGACATCAGTACGGGAGTCTCCGGTTTGCAAGCGCCCAATGGCTTGGTTTTGTTCGGCAGTGCTCAGTCTTGGCATCGTTATAGCGGTGTACTGCGTGACTCACAAGAGCGTAACAGTGTGTCCTTTTATACCCCAATGGTCGATGAGCACAACTCACAACAAAAAAAATTACTCACCATTGTTTCAAAACATACAGAGCTTTAAGTGAAAACTGTTCACTGATCGACTATGGTGAGCGAAAAAGGAGTAGTGATTATTTGGTTCTCACAAGAAAAACACTTGGGACATCGACGCTTCAGAGGCGTATGCTTTGTTCAGCGGCGGATCCATTTTTATTACTTTTTAGGGTGAAAATGTACCATCCTAGTGAGTTGCGTTTCTTTTGGCGTTCAGTATATTATAATTTCAGTCAGAGGTGTCAAACATTAATTGAACATATGTGCAAAGAGGAAACCATTTTCATAGTGGAAATGAAAGTTAAGTATGGGGAGAGGCGGATGATGAATGGAAGAGTGAGGAATGATTTTTATTTATTGATGTTATTACGTTTCTAATTAAGCTTTCATGTAATCTGTTACTTTGTTATTAAGTGAAAAATAAAACAAAAAGGCTTAAAACTTTGCAATATTGAGCTGTAAACACTTCTTATTTTATATGCATTATTATTTGTCTGGGAAGAAGCAAATCTTTATTTGTGTTAAGCATCATTGATATAACTACTCATGTTGATGATGTAATACTCAAAGTTTCACTTAACACTTATTTATAATACCTGCCTGAAAACTTTGATTCCACTTTTGTTATGGTAATTAATTATTGTTTGTCATGATTACCTTTCTTTTAATATTATCACTATCAGTTCCTGTCGTTATTACTATCGTTAATCAGTGGTGACAATTCCAAAATAATCGGCCATCAGCCATCAGTCCAACAAATTAGCATGGTGGATTCAAAAACACGCCACAGTGACGCATGGCTGAATTCATCATGCTGTCATAATCAGACATATCCAACATGTTTATCTTTTACGCAATTATTATTCACATCAAGGACTTTCGACATATTTTGCTTTTGATAATAGTGGGGAAAAGCAAATATGCATCCTTTAAGAAAATGTCTTCAGAGGTGGTGTGCCACTTTTAGAGATAAAGCCTCTATAAAGATGGCATATATATCTATTGCACATGCTCTTTGGCCCGTTTCCAGTCCACTCCCAATTTGTTAAACTCGAGAAGGCATGCATCCGTAGTTGCTATCTGTAGATCTAACACAATCTGGAGTAAATGCCATAGATGTTACAAGTTGCCTAACATCCGAAAGTCACCACTCCATGTGTTTGTTATTGTATTCAATGGGACACCTGCAGTTGTGTATTCATTGTGTCGATTGAAAATATAGGTATTGTTTTCGTGGTTTGTGGAGGGGGGGATAGGGATGGGACGTTATTATGCCACTTTCGAATGGAACAGCATGTGAAAATTTTAAAAAAACCAACATTATCTCAGCTTATGATACCTGCTGTTTTTAAGCTAAGTGCACATGTCCTTATGCCTTCATCATCCGCGAAACATGTTTTTGCGTGTTATCAACGTAGGTGTGGTGTGTCTCTTATGTGAATATATATAAAATCGAACTGTGCGCTGAAGAGGTCAGTTTAAAACTTCTGCTGTTGCACCCTAAAGTGGTAGTCAACATAATTAGGTAGATCTAGTGTGTTAGAGATAGTATGCCATTTAGTATAACCCACCTGTCAAATATTCAAAAGTGGTACTGTGAAAACGTTCTGTC
This sequence comes from Ellobium chinense, assembly GCA_033807755.1. Lineage (NCBI taxonomy): Eukaryota > Metazoa > Mollusca > Gastropoda > Ellobiida > Ellobiidae > Ellobium > Ellobium chinense. The sequence continues at coordinate 706,523 of JAWQUT010000009.1, read as the reverse complement.
ACAAGTACCCGTTAAAGCACCTCCAGTTATTAAACAAGACATTTTCAGTTTAAATATACCAAATGTCTTTTGATGTGATTGCATTATTTTAATTTTTGCATTCCACAGATGTAGAGCTATTTTCTTACACTGTGCTTAGAGAATTACACATGTACTCCTCAAATGGTCATAACAACTTTTTTTTTTTTTTCACATTCATATACTCTCAATAAATTAAAATTGTGCGTTTTGACATAAAATTTGTCCTGGGACAGTGGGTCGCCTGAGCAGTCTTCATTTTTCATTGAGGCATGTTTCTGTGAAGGGTTAGCAAAGCCGGACGCCGTGGTGCGGTGTTCAGTGAGGTAATCCCTTTGATCATCACTGCCAAGCGGACCAACGACAAGCCAATATGGCATTCAGTGAAAATGTGCCCCTGGGTAGCTGGCCACAACCAGGAAGACTAGTTGTCATCACTTTTGACCTAGAGGCTTCCTTGCAAAGTGTAAATAATGCTGGACGTCTGCACTGTGTTCAATATGGCCATCCGTTTCAGTTGTCTTCTGCAAAGGGGACTGTGGCAGTTGGCCAATGTGGCATCTAAAATGCCCTGTGTTAGTTAGCCGCACCCAGGAACTTATATTTTGAGAAACTATGATGGAGATTCTTACTAAGAAGTTAAATACCACTGTGTTCAGTAGTGTAATCCTTTTGATCGTCTTCTGCCATGAGAACACCGGCGACTTTCCTATATAATATGGCTTTTAAAATTTCATGGTTGGCCACAGCCAGGAAGACTAGTTGTCATCATTTTTATATTGATCAAGATGAATGGCTGCATATGACACAGTTATACAATTAACACAAAAAGCCCTATAACAGGGCTGTGCTGATTAGAGAGTGTATACCAAATACAGATAATTTCTTACATGCATTGAAATGTAAAAGTAAATGAATATGATCCGGACATTGTTTACTTTCCAGCCAGAAAAAAAATAATAAATCTGGTAAATAAGAATTTCAGATGGAAATCTTGTCCCAATTGGCTGCAGCATAACAATAAGTTGTTTTGTCCAAACAATTTGCGCCCTTTCTGTCGGCAGCTTTATCCCCATGCATTGATTTGGTCATACTTCAGATGCTTTTGTATGAAGTGTGAATAGAGCTGGACAAGGATGCGCTGTATATGGTAATCCCTTTGATCAGATTTTTCAATTTCAGTGAATTCACTTAAGATTGATTCCACTGTATATTGAAGTAAACAGAACATTCTGGAAAGTAGATGAGCATGAGAACACCCACTTTATGACATTCTGCTATAGGCCCTACAGTATAGATCATGTGGTACATGTCCGTGCATTACAAATGAGGAAAGAAATTGTTTCATTAATATATTGAAATTCACATTTACTTAAGAGGAAATAGGAAACAAACATATACCACCTAGTCTAGATCCGGGAAAGGGATTCAATTAATATAACCTAAATAGATCTAGATTGGGAAGGTTGGTCTATTTATGTGGCATACCACCTTTCTAAAGTTTGCCATCATTTAAATTATGAATTAGTCCAAAAACTTTTAATCAGTTTTTTCCCTTTCCTGTAAAATGGCGCATGGCCAATTTCATCAGACCCTTAATGATAAATTTCATGTTTGTGACCACAAGTTCTGTCAGATTTTACAGATTCTGAAATATTGTAGGATTTCATAATGAAAGATCTCAGGTATGTCTAGCCTTCACTGGCTGTCAATAAGAAAACTTCCTATTAAGTTCGTTGTGGGGTATGCCATGCCCTATACTCCTTATATAGCAGAAAGTAGTAAACCTGTGTTATGGCTTTTCTAAATGAAGTATGCACTTGAACTTCCATTAGTCTAATCCACCTAATTTGATTTGGAGTAATCAATTTTTTTTTTAATCCAACAGAAAATGAAACTTGTTTTTTCCCCCCTTTCTTTATGCATAGTAAAAGTATTCCTGTTATTCGATATTGGCTTCGTGGGTTTTCTCTAATTTGAACTAAGAGCATCACAGATGCAAAATCACCTTCCTTGATCTCTTGCATACGGCGAAGCCATAGTAAGCAGGCATGAATCAAAGAAGTAAGTGCCTGAAAGGGCTGGAGTAGCCCCCAGCGTAGTAGATAAGTAGGTAGGGGTGTGTATTATACAGCATTACACCATGACTAATTACAGGAGTGTCAGGCAGGAGCACAGGGTCAAGCATTCACTGACATATCACTTGTGCACTGCTATTCTTCAAATTATATATGAAGTACTCATACTAGCACTGCTGGTAGTGTTGTGCCACTGCTTTGAGAAAAAAAAGGAGAGGGCTTCTATGCTAAAGAAAAACAAGACAAAGCCACCCGTCATTGCTCACAAAAAGAAAAGAATGGACCAGCAAGGTTGGAAGGGGTAGTCTTGTTCAAATTTCTCCCTGCATTGGACTAATTGGAGATAGTCTGACCATGAAGTAAAATATCATGGCTATACAATCATTTTTCTAGTTAAAATCATTTATCAATTTCTGGTAGTTGCGACCACCTGTAATGGTCCCAGCTAAATTAACTTAAAGCTGTCCGTTGTTTCTCTGATGATAAGACAAACTACAATATCTGTGCAACCAGGTCTCTTCTATACCTATTCAAATACTTATGGCAATCCCCACAGGCCACCCTAATAAGACTACACGCGTGCTAATCACTTTTACGCGAGTCAAATCTCGTGCCCATTCCTTGACCGGCTGTGACTGCATCCCCCTGTTTTCCTCGCTCGCTCTCTCTTGGTAATGTCATAAGGGGGTAGATTAAGCTTCCAAAATCTTAAATCTGTGAAGTGGATAATACAGTCAAACACGAAGTCGTCGATTACAAGTAAGTCGAAATCACAGTCCCCACGCCCTCCCCTTTCCAAACAAATTTTTCAG
>JAWQUT010000009.1:663746-697844 GCA_033807755.1 Ellobium chinense | reverse complement strand
AGAATGCAGTAAAACGAGATGAAACATTTTTTTTACATGGCATAATGCAGCGAGAGCCTTCAACTCTTCCAAAATCAAAACCTCTCGAACTCTAAACACATCCCAAACTCACACACGCCCTAGCGCTAATCGATAGGAAAAGATAGTAAGCGTCTTTGGTTACTAGGCATGCCCAGACCAAACAAAATGGCGGCGTCTTCGCGAGGCGTCCCCCGGATTTGTGACGTCACTGCACAGCTTGCGCTATCTGTATTATTTATAGTCTGTGGGTCCCAGCGAATTGGAGCTAAGCGGACTCGACTGTATTTTTAGCTACTTTTCACATAAGTCACGGAATACTAACTTTGGGCATCCATATTTTCTTTAAATACCATCTCTAGTTCTTGAAAACTTCAGCCTACAGTCAGTGACATAGATAACAAACTCAATTTTTTTCAGGGGTTTAGGGGAATTCAAAACTGACGATTTATTGTCATAAAGTTGGCATAAGCCCAATTTTGACAGTAGCAGATTATTGTTGACAGGATTGCAGACTTTCACCTCACCGGGACTGCGTTCGTCCATTGAGCATCAAGAGTGGAAGACAAAATCAAATGGAGGGTGTATGTTTGTCAACAGCTGGCGCTTCGCGGAAATACATGCCCCTGGCTTGATTTTGGTTTATTTAAAGGTTTTATTTTGGTATAAAATGGTCCCGATCTTTAAATTTTTTCCTGACTTTCTCACCCCTCGGAGTTTTCAGCCCGCATTTTCCACATGAAATAAAGCTTATACGCTTATAAATATTTAATCTGAAGAAACCTTGTTATTTTAGCTTTCATTTGATGATAGTTTCTTCTACATCGTCTGCGTTTCCACGAAGCTATGAAGTTATAAGTGTTAGGGGGGTAGATTTGCCTCGGGCTTGAATGATGAGAAAATGTTCTGAAAACACCTCTTTTAATCAACAAAACGCTCAAAAACTCAATCAAAACCATAAACATAGTACATATTTAAAAAGAAGAAAAATTGTACTTTAAGGGGACGTGTGGCAGAACGAGGTCATTTTCATTAATACAGGGAAGTTCGTCATTTTGGGGTGAAAAATGGGTCAGATAGGGCCAGGAAGGAAGATAACCGGGGGTGTTTTGCCCTCTCCTCACTCCGTTGCTATGCTATGGAAACGCCAATTGTTTGGCCGTCATATTGGAAAATATGCATAACTTTGAACCGTTCGATCTGGAGAACAACAAATGGTAGGATGCTGGGGTTTTTTTTTCATTTGAAAGATCACTTTATTTAAAATAGAATGTCACCGGCTTTTTTTTGATTTTTTAGATACTTTTTTTTTATAATTTTTTAAAAATTTTTATGAAAAAACATTGAAAATTTTGAGAATTTTCAACTTTAAAAATTCATAAAAAATAAAAAACACAAGATATCGAAAAAAACCTGTGACATTCTCAAAACAGGGGCTTGGAGAGTTGTTATGAAAAATTTTATGTAAATTGGACCAGAAAAAAGTCAGATCGAAGGGATAGAGTGACGAAAACTGTGATTTTGAGATAATTGACGATAAAGATTACCCGACATATGCATTTGAGAAAGGGTGATCATTTCCTTTTGCATCAAAATACACTTTTTGAGACAGGTATCATGAAAATAACTTCAGGATTCGATAAAGGAGATGTCGCTGTTTAAGAAACTGCCTTAAGCTCATTTTACCCAATTTTACCCCTACAGGGTGCAGCACTTGCCCTTAATCTGATGTAAAAATCATAGTGATCCATTCAGTTATGACTGAGATATAGTAGTAGGGTGAAATGTGAAAATCAGCAATTCCCCAGGTTAGCGACGAAATTTAGACTACCAAGTGAAACATAAGAAAGAACATATTAACACAAATCATATCTTATTCCATGCACTCAAAGAGCTGAGTTTAATAAGAAGAAATGGAGGAAAATGCCGGGAATCCAAAAAGGTACCTAGGTCCCCTGGCTGGGTCCATGGCAGGATCCTCGTGAGGATCCAGGATGGCAAAGCCCGTAGAAAAATAACAAGTTTACATGGTTTCAGGAATAAAATTTGACCATTTCTGACTCCCAAATCTCTTATGATTTACTCTTTGGTTATTGAGACTTGGGAGGGAGAGATGGTGAAGTGAAAGATATTGATGCCTTTTATTTATACTGTATTAATAATCACTTTGTGTTTTAGAGTAATTTCTATACATGAGGTATAAATGTATATTTGCAATGTAGGTAGACTGAAGTGGGACTTGTGACTGGTGAGTGCAGTGGTTCAGTGTCAAACAAAAGGCAAGAATTGATGAAAATAGGCAGAGTTCAGTGTCTGATTGAACAATAAGCTGTCCTTGTGGAAAATTGTATTTTAAACTAAACCTCCAAAATTTTGCACCAAGAATTACAAAATCTGCATGCCAAGAGTGGTTAAATTTGCACCAACATTTGCAAAAATAATTTTGTAACTTTGTTTTAGCATCGTTTACTATGGTATTGTTGCATAGTTGTGGAAATGGAACACATTTCTGGGTTCCCTTCAATGCAATATAGCAACTGAGGCATAAAAAGTGCATCACTCAATCAAAATTGACTAAATTTGCAGAAAATGTCTAAATTTGCAAAATTGGAGCGAAGTCTCAAAAACGCAGAAATTTGCAATCATAAGTCTCTGGGGGTTCAGAGTAACATATAGTGGAATCAGATTTCAAGAATACCAGTAATATGAAAAATTCCAGACTTTGCCTCTGGAAAAGTGGTGTGACAAAGGAGAAATAAAAAGTTTAAGAGCAGAATAAAACTACTTACTTCCAGAAAAATATTCTTTATATCAAAAAATTATTGAATTTCCTCTAAAACGGTCACAGTGACTACATGTATATCTAGCTAGAGTGTAGCATGCAGGCCAGTGAATATAAATTCATATACTGACCATAACATTACACTGACACAGCATTTGAAATACCCCGGGGTTGCGAAACATAAAATTGGCACTTGCGCCGCCTGCGTCAGCTCGGTCTATCCTGATACTTTTTAAACACATAAAATGAATTTTCAAACACTAGTAATATAGACAACAGTGATATATTTTGTGAGATAAAGGTTTAAATATTATCCTGATATAAATTATATTCTTGGAGCACCACTGCAAGTACGTCAAATCTCTGGTACAAAGTAGTGATATTTCACACAAAAAGGCCGTTTTCACTCAGTTTGGACTATCTACATTGATGGTCTGTGTTCATGACCTACTTTACAGTGAGTAAATGAGTGAGGCTGAGGTCCAAGGTGAGTTACCTTTACTATTTAACAGGTATAGTTAAGTCCACTTTATTCACTTTCGCGACCAACACAATGCGTTCAAATAATCAGAAATCAATTTGCAATTTTGTGGGGGAGGATGGGACCTGAGGTCGACTTTCCAACTGCCACATTTTTTTAAAAAATCTAACTATTATTTTTTAATTCAGCATGTTCAAACTAGTATAAAACAGTGAAAAAAATATCATGTTTATATCTTGGTTGCCATGAAAGCAGCCACCATCTTGAATATTTACATGAAAATTTGTCATTTTCAATAAGATATTTCCTCCCTTAAATGAAAAGCCATCCATTCGAAATTTTACAGAGACATGTCCACATATAATCTCTCAACACTAATAGAGAGCTTTTTTGGAGGAAATTTTATTTTAAACAGCTTCAAATATGGGGCCCAGTAAATAACTAATTTTCACAATTTTTTGACGAAAACACCACGAATTTCAGAAAATTTGAACAAAAAAAACCCAAATATACAGTACATTTTACGTACACATTTGGAGTTGTTAACAAAAAATTACATAGATTGGTCCAGAAATAACCTGACCCCGCAGGATTTTGCATTGCTTGCGGCCGCAAAATTTCCCGTTTTCCGCATTGCGGCCGCAAAATTCATGATTTTCCGCAAAATGTTGCAAAAATTGTAAAATCTGCATGAAAAAGGCATGGCAGGAAATATTATATGTTTTACAAATGAAAATAGCAAATACTATTAATACCGTTTAAGTACATGACAGTGATTCCCCTTTGCTTCGCGCGTCTTTCGTTAGTTTGCGTAGGCCTACTGTAGCGCAGGACGAGCACGTTGAGTGTTTTATTTCACTCGAAAAGGATGCCTTTATCACCAAGAAAACGCAGAGAACCTGATGCAAAATGCGGAGTCCCTTCCCCCAGCCAGCAACTTGACAGGAATTCTAGAACTGCACAGTGTGTCTGGGTCAGAAGTTCTGCGCAATAGAAAATATGTAGGAGCTGATGCTGTAATACTGTAAAGCAGGCTCCAACATCAGTGTTGGACATTGTGCAGTTCTGGAATTCCATCCAGGAGACTGCCATCGCTTGCTAGATGTGCAAAGCGATATATGCTCGCAAAAGTCACTTCGGCTGACGTGGAGAGGGACTTCTCCCTCTACAACCTGGTTATTTCACAGAGGAGGAGAAGCTTTAGTGAAGACACCTTTTGGTGCCTGATATTTTTGTATTTCAACAACTTCGCTGGAAATCATTTTTTTTTATATATATTGAATTTGCCATGAAAGGAAATAATGATTTGTTTTATTGAATTTTGAAGGATGTTGTGGGCATGTGAAGTCTTAGGGCCGAGACAGAGTAGACCCACGCTCACAATTCACACTACTTCCACATTTTATGTGGTTGAACCGTGAAACGAATGTGATGTGAAATCTCAAGCAGAGTGAGTTCACAAGAAGAGAGAGATGGAGAGAGAGAGAGGGAGAGAGATTAAAGTCATTTGAATTTTATTCAATATACCATCTTGTCCAAGTTCCTCAGCAATTTCTGTCCATTGCTTTTGAACGACTATTCATTACATGTTTTGTCATATAAAGCTTGACACTTTTCTACGGCCGCAATCAATGCTTCATCCACGTTCATTTTCAGTAACAATACTTACTCACTGGTATCACACTGAATTTGAAAAAAATAACACATGTGTCGACCGGCCATCCCACCCCCCTCCCCCGGTCGTTATTGCGCCATCCTTCCCAGATGAACCAAGGACGAAATTTAGTGCAGCGGTAAAAATGTAATCACTGTCCGTCCGTGTGTGGAAGATGAGGAGACACCGTGAACTTTCAAACGGTTGTTTGTAGGCTGCACTCCGCTCGCTTACAACGGTTTTATAGAGTTTTTGTGCAACCGGTGAGGAAGCAGTGAGAAAGCAGTGTGAAGTTGTATGAAATGTGAGTTCACTCTGTCTGGGCCCTTACGTTCTTAAAATAAAGTTTACCTCTGAATTTTTAATAATAGATAGCTGTGGGGAAGAACAAAACAAATGCAAAATTTTTGCAAAATTTGCCTTTTTGGGTGCAAAATTTTGATTTTTTTTCTTGCAAAATTCCGCGGGAACAGATAGGAAATTTGTAATAAAAAATATAGTTTTGAGAAATCCGCCATCAAAAGTGAAATCTGAATGAAATAACAATGAAAGTCCAAATATGATTTTGTACAAGTTTTTGAACACATATGAGCAACTTATATATATACAAAGATTTAGAAAAATTCCTCCATAATTAATGAAGGAGGCTAATATTTTGAGTTCTGAGAAAAGAGACACTTTCATACATGTATACGAACATTCATCAGGGAGTTCACGTGCTGTTATTATCGTAAACCACAAAACGAGTCTCTTACAAATGGCTTGAACCAATCAGAAAACTGGGTCGATCGAGACGAGCACACAAAAATACGACGAGTGACTCAAAGAGACGCCCGATGTTTGTTGGCCTGAGCCAAGCTAAATGTAGGTCTTGCCCTCGCTATATATAGCAGGAGGACTGGTGCTAAACATAATTTATGCTTCACTTCAGCATAACTTTGTATGGCATACACATTTATTGGTCAGATCTCATTCATAGATTAGTAGAGCAGAAATTTTTATGGCTTATAGCTGAAAATCAAGCTCAAAGTTACGTAATTTCAACAGGGATACCTCAAACTGATGAAAACAAAGCTTCAGTCACCTTCAGATGCATGTTTTAGGCAAAACATGGAATTTTTCTGCAGTCAACAATACCTTGTCTGGATTCTAGACAAGTCACTGTACCTAAAAAAGCAAAACCTTGACTTCGATAATTTCACCCCAAGACCTCATTTTCAAGACCCCTCTCCTTAAGAGCGTTAATCCATGTCTTGATACATAAATACCTACTCATTGGAAGCGCTGATATCATTTACGCTGCTATAATTTTTACTAGACCCAGTCACGAAAGTCATTTTTATCTAGACTTTTTTTTTATACATTCTAAGACTAGATTAGTGTGTATATTTTTTTGTTTGTTTGTTTGCAGTTGCGTCTATAAACTACTGATAGCATTAAGTATAGTACAACATGGGCGCACAGTTTGCAGTTGCCCCTAGGTGCCACATCAATGAGTATGAATTTATTGATTGAGTGCGTGTCTCTGTGCTTTCAGGTACCATCTTCCCAGTATCCCTGACCTCTTAAAGGAAGACTGCACCGTCCTACAGACCATATTAAATCATACGATACTCTATTATTCCAGTAAAACAGTCTTTCAAGTATCTGTGGTAATGATATAACACCTCTGCTGGCCCCAGACAACCCACAGGGTTACATTATCCAAAGTCCAAATTGTTACAACCCATAAGCTTACGTCAAATACAGTACATGTACGTTCTTCCACATGGCCAAGCTGTCTAGCCAGTGCTCTGCGGACGGATGATAGCATGTTGGTGTGAATGTTTCAATTCCTCTGTGAACAGTAGATATATGCCAAACAAAATCATGCTGAGGCAATAAAAGTGCAGAATACTTTTTCTGGCTTAACTATCAAACTTTACGTTTGAATTTGAAATACCAGAACCTTAAAATAATTGACAGCTGAATAATACATTTTCAGGTAGAGGTGTCTGTAGCTGCTGGAACGTAAATGATGTCAGCGTTTTTGCCACAGGCTTCTGCTGATCAGGGAAGGGGAATAATTCTGGACGCAAGGGCCAAACTCTAGCTCTCCTTATTGTGTCATATTACATAGGCGCACGGTAACAGAACGATGCTCTTTCTTCACAAAATTAACTCGGTGGGCACCATAGATAATTTTTAGAGAGAAAAAGTATTGAAAAATGGAAAATTATTATTGATATGTGTGTCCTACTTTAATGGAAAGTTGCATCGTTCTACAGACCATATTAAATCCTACAATACTCTGTTGTTCCAGTAAAACAGTCTTTCAAGCATCTGTCTAATGATATAACTCCTCTGCCAGCCCCAGACAACCCACAGGGTTACAATATCCAAAGTCCAATTTGTTACACCCATGTTCTAGCCACATTGCCAAGCTATCTAACCAGTGCTGTATGGACGAGTGATAGCATGTTGGTATGAATGTTTTAATTCCTCTGTGAATAGAAGATACTGTAGGTCAAACAAAATCATGTTGATGCAAGAAAAATGCAGAATACTTATCTTGCTGACACTATCAAACTTTGATTGAATTTGGATGACCAGAACCATAATTAAATAACACAATGTCAAATAGAGGTGTCTGTAGTGCTGGAACTAAAAGTAACGTCATCGTTTTTGTCACAAGCCGCTGCTGATGGAGAAAGGGGAAATACATGTAATTTGGCCAGAAGGGCCAAACCTGGTAACTCTAGCTCTCTTCTTAATTGCCAAAGTCTCTAGGTGTGTGCTCTTTACTGACGAATAAAACCTCAGAAGTAAATAATCCGGGAGCCAGCGTTCTGAATCTCTCTAGATCCAGTATGTCTGAATTAGTCCATGATGTGCTTCTGAACGATACACAGGACTTGAATATATCGTTGTCTGTCTTCGATCAGTCGCTCAAAGTCAACGAAATTGATACAGTACTGGAATCGTTGCCACCAATCAAGAACCAGGCGAAGTGGTGTCTGCAAATTCATCAGCTCTACAGTCAGGCAATTCTTTTCCACTAGATGTCAATGATGTCAGTATTACCATACAAGATACTTCTGCCCAGAACTCTTTCTTGCAGACTTCTACGGTCTCACCTGAGATTCCGCCTTCAGTTGCAAAAGAAACAGAACTTAACATTCTGTCATTAGCTTCAAATAGTTGCGGGATGACGATACCACTGGTAGCGACAGCATCTATTCGTCCGCCTGACATCACAGAATCAGCAAGATCAGCAACACTTTCAAATCCTGAGAGTTATGCTGTTGAAGGGCTTCCTGCTATGGAGGAAAATGGCAGTGCTAGAAGAGGGAGAAAGCGCAACGAGACGAATTAAGGGATTTCACCCACATATCTTAACCCTTATGCATAATCCAGTGAAGGCTTTTCCCGAGTTTCCTGTCTAGATAAATAGTTAGTGTTTATAGTTTCAGATAATTCTGCGTCAAGACAAGAAATTTTTAAAAAGCCTTCATAGGGTCACGCATAAAGGTGTCTAAGATAATATGTGGGTGAAATCTGGTGTCGAACAACTGGTGTCATAGCTAATGACACTTGTTCTAAGATCATCGCCCTTGAGGGAGAAGAATGCACCATTCAGCACTTTGGTGTGCAATTTTATATAGAATCCAATGCACTCATGGGAATAAGTTGCACACCAAGTCATTTTCATTACAGTCTCTGGATAAGGGTAGGGCCTTCCCTTAAAAGCAAAGCGACGTCTTGGACTTTCAATACTTTCATACGAATTCCCGAGGTGCGGTGCTATGATTAAAGAACACAGAGTGCCGAAGGAGCGCTTATTGATTTCATAATGTCTTGTTATTGGTTGGTCTCGGTTATATCTTGATTTATACAGAGGTGTTTTTACAGCACTTAATTTTTTAGTAACTGGTTTTAATGAAGTACATTCAGATCTCGTTGTTATTCAAGTTGGGACGCCGGGAAGACTGGGAACCAAAAAATTATCTCATATTATTATGATTAAGGAATGCAATGACTAAGAGACACCAAACTTGGATTTTATCCTTTTGATGATCTTGTTGTTGTTAATGTATGAAGCAGGTTTTATGAGGGTCAGTTTCAGACGAGTTGGATAGTGAACAAAAAGATTGATTTTCGCGACTCCAGCAATACTCTTTGATAAGAGCGATGAAGCGGTCAGCGAGACAAGTAGATTCGCCGACAAGGGGGTTAACGCTGTAACGCGGGGAGGTAGGGAGTGGCCTTTAGGTTACAGACCTGTAATAGTATAATAGGATTGGACCCTTTTTTCCTCTATGGGCTATATTAACATTTTGAGCTGCCCTCTGAACCCAAAGTTTTAGCTTTCACCCAGACCCATAGCAGACTGAAGCCCATTATGTGGCCCAAATTTTGAGTCTTACCCAACCCTAGCAAGCCCATTGAAATTTTGAGCTTGGTTGCTATTTGTAAACAGACCCTACATTTTTCACTGGTCAATGCCAAACCCCTCCTCTTCCGCCTGCGCACACCCTTGACCTGGCAGTTCCAGCCCAGGGCTAAATAGTGCCTGGTAAAATAAAGTAAAATGGACACAGATTCCCATGATATCAAAATTTCCCTCCTGGAGCCCTTATTACTGGAAGCAGGGCATGCCAAAGGAGGGAAAAGGGGAGATGAAATATACCCCCCAAGTTATAGGGACCACAAAGTGAAAGTAAAAGGACCACAAAGTGAAAGTACAATTACAGGCCTGACAACAAAGTGAAAGTACAATTACAGGCCTGTAACCTTCTCTTCGGTAGGCATTTAAAATTTTGCCTACAGGCATGGAAATTCTAACACTGCTCGTAGATGTTGCTGAGGCTCAGTCTGGGTTAAAGTGCTGATTTTGTCGCATAATATAGTAGAAAAGGAGCTGCCGGTGAGTTAACTTATGTAGTCAAAATCCAAATTGACTACTTGGCTAGCTAAACTGGGCTGCGCTTGGGGCTCAGTTGGGGTGCAAGTACCATTGTTGTGATAAACATTTCAAGCGATTTGTGCAGCGTTTTTTTCTGCATTTTGGAGGTGTTTGAGGCTTAGCATGTTACAAGGCGGCGAATTAATAATGGGCTATGAGCACTGACATTTATTTCAATATTTTTTTGGTAGTTTGTTTTTGTAAACATTTTATGAGGCCTTTTTTTTTCTAAGCGGTAGTCAATGACTATTTGACTACCATTACGCTACGCCCCTGGGATGCTATTGATTTTACTTCCTGTTTGTTTCATTGACTGTCATTCATAAGTTCTGTTGTTTTCACTGATCATGTTCATAGGGGTACATCTGTGGTTAATACTGGTTTCTAATACTGTATATACACTTTGATCAGTCTCAAAGTGTGAGCATTATCCATGCCCCACCGTATTTAGAAAAAACATTTCACAGAAGATTTACCTTAGTGTATTTTTATAATGTAGCGAAACAGGTTAAATTATCTCCCTTACACAAAGTGGTGAAATTCTTTTCCTTAGTTGTGAAGTGGGTCTGTTTACAACACTCACAAAGTGAAGCTTCATTTTGAATATTATATCATGAAATTTTCCAGTATAAAAGATAAATGATTGCCCTATCAAATGATGCTAATATGGCTTGGCTTTTGCTTCAGATTACCTATTTTTCCGGACGTTTCCACTTTAACTGGCAAATAATCTGCCTTAACTGTTACAAATGGCTGGCAGATTTGCTTGTTCAATTCTCTGCTCGCTGTTGAGGTTTCAGTGACAGATGATGCATGAGTGCCATGCTCTCAAAAATACCGATGGTCTGAGGACCTGGGTTTGGCTGTGCAAAATTATGTGCTCATTCAAAGATCATAAAAACAACTTCACTTCAAACTTTTTATCTTTATTTTGCTTGTGTGTGCGCGCGCGCGCGTGCTTGCTTGCTCCATCTTTCCTTTGCGTATATGTAGATACTTCCGAGAGTGATCTGTTGTGATCAGAAGTTTTTTCAGTCAACAAATGCATTCTCACTTCTCGATACCGTTGACTGGCAAGTGGGCAATTTGGTGACTAACATTTGTAGGCCAAATTCCGTTTCTTAGAAACCGATCAAAAATCTCTTTTTTTGCAGCAAAATGCCAAACAGGGGATTAGAGAAATTCTTAACGGGGTTTTATAATAAAGTTTTTTTTTTCTGTGGAGCAGCGTGGCCTAATGGTTACGGCGTTTGACTCAAGATCTGAAGGTCGTGAGTTCGATTCCCGACCACGGTCATGTTGTAAGTGCCTTGGGAAAGCATTTCATTCTCATTTTCCTCAGTCCACCCTTCTGTAAAATGGGTACCTGGCTATAGGCAGTGGAAGATATTGTCAAATGTCAGAATGCAAGTGATCAGCGCCTATAAATGGCAGCGGCACTGTATGCTCCCCAGGGAGTCGAGAAAGTTCTAGAGTGATTAGGCCTGCTGGGGTAATGATAGTGTGAAGTCGCGTGAGCAGGCATTAGCCTGGATACGAGACTTATAAACCGCATTATTGTTATTATTATTATATAAAAAAATCCGCCAAACTTCCAAACTGGCTAGTGGGCACTTTTTTAGCAAGAAGTTTTGACATTTTGAGACCAATTTTATTTTTTTTTTTTATTTCGCCAACATCTTTTTCTGTGGCTACAAAATGCTAAACTGGCAAGTATGACTCTTGGTGGCCATGATTTTTAAAAAAATAATAGCAGGCAAAATTCGTGTTTTCTTACCGAAATCTTTTGGCTGCAAAATGCGAAAGTGGCAAGTGGGCAATTTTCGGGCCAATTTTTTTTTAAAATTTTTAGGCCAAATGTTAATTTGTTTGAAATCTGCCAAAAATCGTATTTTTTTTTCTTGTAACTGACTACTACCAAATAGCAAGGAGGAAATTTGGTGGGGAAGTTTTTTTGATAACAGTAGGTTGGGTTTTTTTTGTTGTTGTTTTTTTCTCACAACCCGCGAAAATTATATATTTTGACTGCAAAGTTCCAAACTGAATAGTGGGTAATTTTGTGGCCAGACTTTTTTTATATTTTGAGGCGGAATTTGCTTTTAATGAGGCTAAAAATCTTTTTTTTTTCCTGGCTGCAAAATACGAAACTAATAATAAAATTTTGGTTGGACGTATGTTTTTAATTACAACACGCGAAATTCTTGTGTTTTTTTAAAAATCCACCAAAATGCTAATTTTTTGGCCACAAAATTCCACAGTGGCAAGTGGACGATTCTGTGGCCAGATTTTTTTTCCATTTTTAGGCCAAATTTTATTTATGCTTTTAAAATACAAAAATAACAGGAAAATTAAAACCTGGCAGATAGAAAATTTTGTGGAGAAGTATTTTTTGTAACAATAGTAAACGTAATTAGTGTTTTCAAGAAATCCTAAATTGCATTTAACCTCAAAATGTGAAAAGTTCTGCACACAAAATTTCCCAAAAAATTAAGATATTTGGCGGGTTTTCAGAAAACATGAATTTGGACTACTGTACAGTGGATCATCATGTTTAACGACATCGGTAACAACGACAACTCGGTAATAGCGAGAGAATTTTAAATCCCCGTTTTTCCTGCTACAAAAAATTACTGTAATAGCGGCCGCTGATAATCAAAACCCCGGTAATAGCGAGATAATTTTTGAGTGGACATGGCCGATTGTGATAACCTACAGGCTTCAGCACAGCCCTGTACTGTAAGTAGTGTAAGTGTAACTTCGCCAGACGCACCTGGACGGTCACTATGTCGACATGCCGCAGTGTGCATTGTGGCTGGTCCCTCGCTTAGCGCGCTTGCTTTGTCAACCTAGCTGGCCCTACTAGCCTATGCCTACACACGTGCTGCGCGATACACACAAGGCCTGCTCACCACGTGACCACGACACGATCCTGCACTCGCCTTATCGGTATCCACGCGGTCAGTCTGTTCACAGTCGTTGAAAACCAAAAAGATGATAAGTAAAGCCCTTCCCCTCAAGGAAAAAAGCGGTCTACTCTCTCCTCCAAAACAACCCACAGAGAAAAAAAACAAAAACATTGCTTTCCTTCTTCTTTGCCCTCTCCCTCCCCCAACCCACTCCTCCTCTTTCCCCACNCTTTCCCCACCCAGTAGGCCTAGTTCTCTTTCCTTCCCCACTCCTCCCCAAACAAACAAAAAAAAGAACTTCGTCGAACATTGGCTGTCCCGGTACAAGACTTTTGTTAACCGGGGAAGTAGCCTTGTAAAAATGTTAATTTATAGGCCTATTCTTCACATTCTCATTTCCCTTTTTCAGTGGCCTACACTCCTTACTGGAACAGCGAGACCTCAGAAATAACGAGAGATTTTTATCAGAACATTGAATCTCATTACAACCAAGTTTCACTGTACTATTAAAAAAAAGACATGGCCACCAAAACTCCTACTTGCAATTTTAGCATGTTACTATTGTTACAGCCACAAAAGAAAATACTTTTCACGGTATTAAAACAAAATTAAATTTGGTCTAAAAAAATGAAATAAAATTCTGGCCACACAACTGCCCACTTGCTACTTTGGTATTTTGTAGCCAAAAAATTAAGATATTAATATTGTTAAGATTTTTGGATGGTTTTCAAAAAAAAACACGAATTTGTCCTACATTTATTAAAAAAAACATGGCCACCAAAGATTCTACCTTCCAGTTTACCATCTTGCAGCCACGAAAACGAGGAACTTTTGCGGAATTAAAATAATAATCAAATTTTGCCTCAAAATGTCAAAAATTCTGGCCACAAAAGTGCCCACTTGCCAATTTGAAAGTTTCCAGCTTAAAAAATATATTTTTGGCGGATTTTCAGAAAAGGAAGGCCTACTATTATTAAAAAATATAGCTTAGACTTTGTCCAATCTCCTGCTTGGCATTTTGCTCCTAAAAAAGAGATTTTTCATCGGTTTCTAACAAAAAGAATTTCGCCTACAACTCTTAGCCACCAAATTGCCATCTTGCCAGTCAACGGTGTAGAGACTTGAGAATGCATTTGTTGACTGAAAAGAGACTTCGGATTACAACAGATCACTCTCGGAAGTATCTACATATATTATATGCGCGAAGGAAAGGTGAAGAATGACACATATAATGAGAGAAAAAAAAAAGAAAGAAGGAGGCAGGAACCAGTTTAATCAACGATGTTTTTTCGTTACATACCCATGAGTCCTTTTGCTCATACAAACCTCGTGCAAAAATTAAGAGCCGGTCGCCAGCAGAAATTCCAGACGATGCTGTTTGCAAGATTTATCGAAGAGTATACCGTTTCTAGAAGGCGGACGCATCATCGCAGTCTAATGATGCGCCTGTGACAGTAGTGACACCGTTCATGAACAATCGTTTTGCACATGTGCAAAAACATGAATTCGTCCCAGTATTATTAGAAAACACAAATTTGTCCCAGTATTATTTTTTAAAAAAAAAATTACCATCAAAATTCCTACTTGCCAGTATGGGATTTTGCAGCCTGAAAAAAAAAAAAGATTTTAGGGCAATTATTAAAAAAAAATACAATTTTAAACCTACCAGTTTTGCTGCCAGTAAATGAGTATTTAGGTGGATTTTGTAAAACTATTAAACTAAAGCCTAGTGTTATTAAAAAAAACTAACCACTAAAGATCTTAACTGCCAGTTTAGCATTTTGCAAAAACCAAAAAAAAAAAAAATTTTGGCGAATTAAAAAAAGAAAATTAAATTTGGCCTTAAGATACTAAATATTTTTTACCAACCACCGTATTTTTAACCCAGCTTGCAAGGGGAAGCTGGTCTTTACCTCTAATTAGTCTAATGGGCTTGAAAATTTTGGAATGGGAATTAAAGCCTTAGTAAAATGCAATCAATGTGAATTTGTCACCCACAAGGAAAAATTGTAACAGAGGTCGAGACAAGCAAAGCGGGGTGCAAAGCCGCCACTGTGAACAGTAGTTGTTCTCGGCAGCCCTATCGGTGTGTCTAATATGCGGTATTTATTAACAACTGCATGCAAAAAAATTGGAACATAGTCGCTCTAAAGAGAAAGAAAATGGAAGAAGAAAAGGAGGTGCAAAAAAAGGAGATAGGAGAGGATCAGATGGATGAAGAAATTGACATGTGATGCACAGTATAACAAGATGTTTTCTTACTATAATCCTTTGCAAATGGGAACTCATTCACTGTCTGTGAAAATAAGACAGAAAGGAAAAAAGTCATTGCTGTTGTTACAGCAAACAAACTGTCCCACAGAACAAAGGATGAAAATGCATAATAAATCAGTTACATGTCCTGGTGATCACGGCAGAAGCATCACCGCAGTCTAATGATGCGCCTGTGACACCATTCTTTACTTATAAAATGTCGGCCTCAACATCGTTTTGCACATGTGCACTCATCTGTTTCGAAGCAACATACACCAACTTTCGCGGAATGCTTGTGTTAGCTTTCTAGACTGCCATCCGGGCATCTAGTTTGGCATATATTGCAGCCGAAAAGAGAGATTTTTGTGGGATTAAAAAAAAGAAATTTGGAATACATATGTTTCAACTTTCACACCACCAAATTCCCCATTTACCAGTTTCGCATTTTCCAAAACAAAAAAAAAATTTTTTTTCACGGGTTGTAAAATTTTCGGTCTAAACGTGAAAAAAATTCTGGCCACCAAATTGTTAAACCTACCAGTTCTAAGCATATTCGAGGGGAAAGTCCCACAGCCCACCGAGTTCGCCAAGTCACCCCTCCAAAGAACTCAGGAGGGGGAACCCGGGAGTTGCAAAGCGGCGTGAGATGAACTCCTTTGGGGCCGAGCGGGTGGTATCCTCCTGACCGAAGTGAGATGGGGGTGTAAAGCCGTAGCTTTTCTCCGCTTAGGATCACCGTTGCCGGCAGACCAATGACTGGACCTACTTTCGGGCCTCTGGGTGCAATGAGGTCTTAGCTGGCTACCTCGACTCGCCACTCCACGGGGGTAGTCTGCATTCAAAAAAAAGGGGGATGTGGGGATGGAGGGCCTCCCGCCCTCGAATCGGTGGCTCTGCGGACTGTTCCCGTTCTCCCAAAGGGTCCAAGTACTCCAAGGCTGCGAGCGAGCACAATCTCAAAGCTGAAATTACAAAGGAATCCATGACGAACTCCTAGTCTGTCCCCACAGGAATTTGCGCCAAAAACCCCAAAATTTGCGCCAGAAAAGGCAAAATGTGCATGCAGATAGTACTGAAATTTGCAAGAAAATTTGCAAAATGTTTGATAATTTGCGCCAAAAATGTGTAAAATTTGCGCCTGTCTATAGGTGTAAAATATGTTTAGATCTATTTTCGGACAACACCAAAGTGAATTAAACAACACATGATAATCTCACAATACATGTATATATTGAAAGTGAAACAAAATACTAGTCTGAAAGCAAAATATCTTTAACCTAAAAAATAGCTTGCTTCAAAATGATGATAAATGCACACACAAGACATTCTGAGACAGTCAAGGTAATAATGCAAAAGATAAAAACTGGAGATTGGAACTGTTCCTACGTTTTTTCTTGCTGAAAATAAAAAAATTATATCACTGACACTAATTGTATTTATACAAAAGTGCTGTGGAATACTGCAAACCATGCCAAACTGCCTGTGGGTAGGAATAGAAAGTCATGTCATACAAGAATGTAGAGACTATTAAAAAAGTGGCCGTGACAAAATTTGGAACTTGGCAGTGTTCCATCGATAATTGACAAAAATGTGTTTAGTGAGACTATGCAAAGAAAACATTTCCTTATCAAGCAAGTTGGAAACCCTGACAAAATAACATGATATTGCTATAGATCAGTATGATATTCAATTAAAAAAGTCTTTTCCAGCAAAATCATTGTAGTATAGAAATAGCAAAGCTTTCACATTGGTATGTGACAAGGATCGCAGCCGAGCAGAGACAATCAAATTATAGAGAGAAAAACTTCTCTCTGCATCGGCAGTTTGTTACAACATACAGTACATGTGTCTTTGGGCACACTTTGCAAATATTTGCGCGAAATGGCAAAATTTGCAAAAATTTGCGGCGGGGCAGATTTAGCTGGCAAAATTTGCAAAAATTTGTGCAAAATGACAAAATTTGCAAAAATTTGCGCAAAATGGTTTGCAAAAATTTGCGGCCGCGAATTCCTGCGGGGACAGACTAGTGCCACGCGGTCACCAGGAGTATCGTTACCAATGATATGGGGCCTACGTGCGGTAGTTGTAACTCGATCGGTCCATTGGGTAAAGAAAAAAGATAAGGATCCCGGACCGGTTTGCTATTGCAAGAGAGCGGGGTGGCGAATGCTCTCTAGATGAACATCCTCCCTATTCCGTTTCCCCAGGGCAGCCCAGGCTGGTGTCCCTTCAGCTCACCCCTGCCTCTGGGGCCTGGCCACTCTACCGCTGGGCACTCAATTTGCTTTGGGCTGTTACGAGATACCCTTTGAGTGACCATGGCCCTCCTGTCCATGGCAGTCGGACCACCTGGGGTAGAGCTCGCCCACCAGATAGGAAAGGGTGTGATGGTTCGTACCTCCCCTGCACGAGCCCATCAATGACTGGCACGGTCGTTACGCCGTCGGGCATGTATGGCCCTAAGCGCTCGAAACACATGCCTCAACTGTGTCGTTGTCCCTATGTCCCCCCCGCCCATGATGGCGAGACGGCAGACTCATGTTCCGACCGCAGATCGGTCAAGCAAGACCCTTCGGCCATCTGCGAGGACCTAGATACGTTGCCCCGAGGGCCGATTGGCCTATATCTGTGGCATAGAGCCCCTACACATTTTGCCGATCACGTCCGGTAACACTAACCAGGAGCGCTGATCGTTTCCAGTTGCCACCTCATGGAGGTAGGTGTGTGAGGAGATCTTGGGCCAGGCCTTGCCATCAGCCAGGCNCTTGCCATCAGCCGTCCCCCCCCTGCTCGGACACTGGTCGTAGTCTTCCTTATCCCGCAAATACCGCTCTTTTGGGAGATTTGGACTAGCGGCCCCAAAGCGTCGTCACTGAAGCAACTGTTAAACCTACCAGTTTTCCTGCCAATAAATGAGTATTTTTTTTTTGGCGGGGGGAANGAGGGGGGGGGGGGGTGGTGTTCTAAAAAAGAATTAAGCCTAGTGTTATTTAAAAAATCTGGCCACTAAACATCTTACCTGCCAGTTGAGCACTTTACAAAAACAGGAAGAAATTTGGCTGATTTAAAAAAAAAATTGGCCTCAAAATGCAAAACATTCTAGAAACAAAAATGCCGACTTCCCACTTCGGCATTATTAAGCCAAAAAACGGATTTTTTGCGGGTTTTCAGGAAACGCTAATTAGTCTAGACCAATTATTATTAACAAACAAACATGGCCATCAAAAATCCTACTTGCCACTGTAGCATTTCGCAGCCTCAAAAAAAAAATATTAAAAGACATACAATTTAGCCTGAAAATACATACAATTATGGCCAGAAAATTGTCCACTTGCCAGTTTGGCATTTCCAAAAAGTAGCTTTTTTGGCGGGTTTATAGAAAACGCCAATTCGACCTACTATTGTTAAACAAAAACATGTCAAACAAAAACCCGACTTGCCAGTGTAGTATTTTCTAGTCTCAAATAACAGCTTTTTCGGTAATAAAAAAAAAAATACCATTTGACGTAAAAATGCAGAAAAAATCCTGGCCGCAAAATTGTCCACTTGCCGTTTTGTTCTTTGAAGCCAAAATATGAAAATTTTAGGCGGGTTTTCAGAAAACGCCAACTGGACTTACTATTATTTTTAAAAAAACATATCATCCAAAATCCTACTTGCCAGCGTAGCATTCTCTAGCGTAAAAAAAAAACAAAGATTTTTGTCTAATTAAAAAAAAAAATACTTAATAGGCCTGAAAATGTCTAAGATTCTGGCCACAATATTGTCCACTTGCCACTTTCGCATGTTCAAGACAAACAATAAAGATTTTTATTGAGCTTTTAGAAAACGACATCTCAACCTACTAGTACAGTACTTAAAAAATTTTACCATAAAAAATCCTCCTTTCCAGTGTAGTATTTTGTAGCCTCATAAAATAGCTTCTTGTCCAAATAAAAAAAAATATGCAACTTGGCCTGAAAATAAAAAAAAAAAAATTCTGGCCACAAAATTGTCCCCTTCACACTTCGGAATTTTGAGGCCGAAAAATTAAGGTTTTTCGCGGGTTTTTGAGACAATACCAATTCGGCCTACTATTATTTCAAAAAAACCATGGATATCAAAAATCCTACTTCCCAGCGTAGTGTATTTTGCAGCCAAAAAAGATAGATTTTTGGCCAATTAAAAAAAAATACAAGATGGTCTCAAAATGCAAGACATTCTCGCCACAAAATTGCCCTTGTGCCACTTGTTGACTGAAAAGAAACTTTCGATTACAACAGATCGCTCTCGGAAGTATCTACATATGTATACGCGAAGGAAAGGTGAAGACTGACACCTATATATATATATAGAAAGAAAAAAAAAAAGGAGGCAGGAACCAGTTTGATCAGCGATGGTTTTACTTTACCTACCCGTGAGTCCTTTGACTCATATAAACCTCTAAAACGTGAAAAAACTGAGAGCTGGTCGCCAGCAGAAATTCCAGACGATGCTATTCGCAAGATTTATCAAAGAGTTCACCATTTCTAGAAAGCAGACGAATCGCCGCCTGTGACATCGTTCTTGAACACTTTATTTATAAAATATCGGTCTTAACATCGTTTTGCACATGTGCACCCATTTGTTTCGAAGCGGCATACACCAATGTTCATGAAATACTTGTGTAATCTTTCTAAATTGCCATTCAGGCAGTCAGTTTGGCATTGCAGCCGAAAAGAGAGATTTTTGTGGGGTTAAAAAAAACGAATTTGGAATAGATTTTTTTTTAAACTCAACTTTATTTGTCTGTTATGCATAACAGCATACAAATACAATACATTTTTCGTAACATTGAATACAGCCATAACAAATCATATAGACTAATGATGGTCAGTATAATATGGACGGACAAAGTGATGACGTTGCACTGGTAAGATGATGATGCTGGGGACAACAGTAATACACGTGATGAAAATCACACGGAGAAAAAAAACTTTTAACATTTTGTAGTAAAATCTTGACAAAATAAAAATTTAAAAAAAAAAAAAAACTGGTCTTTAATAACCCCGATTATAATGCCTTTGCATGTCTTTCCAGATTTCTCATTGCACTGGACTGATTCATTTCAGTGCCAAAGAAGTTGTTGTTGTTTTTTTTTTAATCAGTAATTACATGTACTTCTGGTGAGGTACACATTACGCATCATTTATAAATTAATCCATTACATCCTCTCACAGTTTAATGGAAAAAAAAGTCACAAGCTGACTTAGACAATTTAAAAATAACTTACTGCGGCTGTTTTTAAAAGAAATTACCTTTCAAAAAAAGTCAACGACGTTTACTATGTCCAAAACAACACTTGTCACATTTCACATCCAAGTCAAAACAAACCTCGAAAGTCTATTACAATGACAGTGTACGCGTAGAAAGTATATATATACACTGAAACCTCGTTATACCGCAAAGTAAGGGGCAAACAGAAAAATGGCGGTATAACGAGAATGGCGGTACAACGAAAATACCATGTAGAATAAGGGAAATAAGTAATTTACCAACATTGGACTGGCTAACATGTCTAAAATAATGCAGTTATCTCCCTTATCTCTCCACTAGACATAAACCATCGTTGTCATTTTGAAGTTTACATTGCTTTCATTTGTATTTGTTTTGTTGTTGTTGTTTTTTGTGTTTAAGGACTTGAGTTGATTTTAAAACAATAGAGTTAAAATTAAAAACAAGTAAGAACTAAGGATTGGAAGCGTATGTGTCAAGTTGGAGAATGATAAGAAAAGAAGTTGACTACTACACATTACACATCCGGGTCAGAGAATCACACGAGCACGAGGCCTACGTCATAGATCAATGTGTGCTGTTTGCATCGTACGGCCTACCCCGCGACCGGTGCGAACCAGTTGAAGCATCACCTCGCGCGCGCTTACGTTCGTTCGCAAACTCTCTAGATCTATTGAGCGAGAGGAGATTGAACTGTGACCCGCCTTTCTCACTGCATGCCCCGTCAGTAGGCCTGTCAGGACTTCGCTTCCAAAAAGCGAAGAGTGTGTAATAGGATTGGTGTTTGAGTAACAAGCACAGACTGTGGCGCCAAGTGATGTTCCGTCTGTTAGCTGGATTTAGGTAGAGGTGGGGAGTGGAGGTTAAATTTGCGTTGGCGGTATAACGAGTAGTATTTACTATACTCGTTATGAATGTAGCATGTAAACTTTTGGCGGATGGCGGTATAACGAGATTTTTAGTGACTTTGTATAGGTGTCAGATCCGTTCCACGGCGAAAAGCTGGCGGTATGCGGGAATGGCGGTATAACGGGTGGTGGTATAGCGAGATTTCACTGTAATATCACGAGTCTACACATACTAAGTGGGCAGACATTACGTGTATGTCTCTTACATTGTCTCTGCCTGGAAGAGAAAAAGGGATGGGGCTCCTCAGGTGTTATGTTTCTTATATTTATTATGAAAAGCTAGATGACATAATTATAACTAACTGGATCAAATATGAATAAATTAAAACAATATTCGTCTATTCGTTATAAGGCCTAGTGACCCAGTAGTAGTGTCCTCGTGGTGACATATAATGTTACTCACTGAGATAGCAAATGCAAAAAACTGGCTCGTGATCTCACATGACATGAAGTTGGGGTTGGGAAGGCAGTCTGTAGAAAGCATTTTAGCACAATAATTTATAGATACAAAATGCTTTTACAGGTGTAGCCAGTCGCCTGTTGTACTTCATGACCCTGGAGTAAAAATAGGGTGATGGTAATCTGCTATTCACATTTTGTGTATGGGCGTGGGGGTAAAATTNGTGAAAAGCGGGGTAGGGGTAAATTCACCCCAAAATAGAATTACTATACTTTTACCAGAAAAGCATAGTGCGTAATTTCTAGGTAATAATTACCAAATCCTTTAAATAAAGCACGTATCGTAACAAATTGCATATCAACTCTGTAATCAACATTCAAAAGGGTCAAACTTTTAGAATTTGGAATAGATATGTTTGAAAATTCTGGCCACCAAATTACCCACTTACCAGTTTGGCATTTTGGAGAGAAAAAAAAAGGATATTTTTACAGCTTGTAAAATTAAGAACTTTCGCCTGTATGTGCAAAAATTCTGGCCACCAAATTGTAAAATATACCAGTATTGCTACCAATAAAGGAGTATTTGGGTGGACTGTGTAAAAAAGAATTAAGCCTAGTGATATTAAGAAAATCTTACCTGCCAGTTTAGCATTTTGCAAAAACAAAAGAAAAAAATTTTTTTGGCCGATTTAAAAAAAAAAATTGGCTTCAAATTACAAAACACTCTAGCCATAAAAATGCCCACATCCCACTTTGGCATTTTACAACCAAATATTTGACATTTTTAGCCATTGTAGCTTTTTGGAGCCACCAAGACAAAAAAAAATGTGGAGAATTTAAAACAAAACAAAAAAAAACAACAAGAAAATTGGCGTGAAAACGAAATATTCTTGCCACAAATTTGCCCACTTGATACTTTCGGATTTTACAACAAAAAAATTAAGATTTTTTGCGCCTTTTACCCAACAACTATTTGGCCTATTATTATTAGAAAAACAGGGCGATCAAAAATCCTACTTGCCAGTGTAGCATTTTTTAACCTCAAATAAAAGATTTTAGGCCAATTAAAAAAAAACAACGCTTTGGCCTGAACATGCATAAAATTATGGCCACAAAATTGTCCATTTGACAGTTTCGCGTTTTGAAGCCAAAAAATTACGATATTTGGCGGGTTTTTAGAAAACACCGGTTCTCCCCACTATTAATTAAAAAAACGTAGCCACCAAAAATCCTACTTGCCAGTGTAGTATTTTGTAACGTCCAAAAAGCTTTTTGGCCAATTAATACAAGAATACATTTTCGCCTGAAAATACACAAAAATTGTGTCCACAAAATTGCCACATTGCCACTTTGGAATTTTTAAGCCAAAAACTTACTATTACTAAAAAAAATATGGGTATCAAAAATCCTTCTTATCACTGTAGCATTTTGCAGCCTCAAAAATTGGAACTTTGGCCGATTAAAAAAAAATACAAGATGGTCTCAAAATGCATAATATTCTGGCTACAAAATTGTCCACTTCCTACTTTGGCATTTTACAGTGAAAAAATTAAACCTTACTCTGCGTTAAAAAAAAAAAACCACCATTTTGGTCTACTTTTATTAAAAGAACATGGCCATCAAAAATCCTGCTTGCTATTGTAGCATTTTGGAGCCACCAAAACAAAATGTGAAGGATTAAAACAAAACAAAAAACTCGCGTGAAAATACAAAATATTCTTGCCACAAACTTGCCCACTTGCCACTTTACAACCAAACAGTTGAATTTTTTTCTCCCTTTTCAAAATGCACCAAATTTGGTCTACTATTATTAAAAGAACATGACCATTAAGAATCCTCCTTGCCAGTGTAGCCAAAAAAAATAATAATTTGTGGAGGATTTACAAAAAAAAAATATAAAATTGCCATGAAAACAAAATATTCTCGCCACAAACTTGCCGACTTGATACTTCCGCATTTTACAACAAAATATTACGCTTTTTTGCGTCTTTTCAGAAAACAACTATTTGGCCTATTATTATTAGACAAACAGGACGATCAAAAATCCTACTTGTCAGTGTAGCATTTTTCAGCCTCAAATAAAAGATTTTTGGCCAAAAAAAAAAAATACGGTTTTGCCTGAACATGTATAAAATTCTGGCCACAAGATTGTCCACTTTACAGTTCGGCATTTTGAAGCTAAATAATTATGATGTTTTCAGAAAATACCAATTTGTCCTACTCTCATTGAAAAAATAAAAACATGGAAATCAAAAATTCTACTTCCTAGTGTAGCAGTTTGCAGCCTCAAAAGATAGATTTTTGTCCGATAAAGAAAAAATACAACAGCCCCTTAAAATGCAAGATATTCTAGCCACTAAATTGCCAACTCACCACTTTGGCATTTTGTGGGCAAAAATTTATAATGTCTGGTGTTTTTCGGGAAAACATCAACTTCGTCTACTATTATTGACAAAAACATGGCCACCCAAAATCCTTCTTGCCAAGGTAGCAGTTTATAACTACAAAAAAAAAGATGGTTTTTAGGGGATATTAAAAAAAACATAGAATTTGGCCTGAAAATACACAAAAGTCTGGCCACTAAACTGCCCACTTGCCACCTTGGCATTTTACAGTTAAAAATAAAGATTTTTGGTGGATTTTAAAAGCACGAAATTTGCCCGCTATTATTAAAATAACCTGGCCTTCAAAATCCTACTTGCCAGTGAAGCATTTTGTAGTCGGAAAAAAAAAAAAAACATTTTTTGGCCGGTGTGAAAAAAAATTTTTTTTCGCCTGAAAAAGGAAAAAAATTCTGACCACAAAATTGTCCATTTGCCACTTTCGTATTTTCCAGCGAAAAAAATCAAAATGTATAATGTGTTTTCAGAAAACAGCAATTTGGCCTACTATTATTTAAAAAAAAAAAAAAGAAAAAGACCACCAAAAATCTCACTTGCCACTTTAGTATTTTGTAGTCAGAAATATTTTTTGTTTATCGGAATTTAAAAAGAAATTAAATTTGGCCCCAAAATTCGAAATGGCAAACATTCTGGCCATAAAATGCCCACTTACAAATTTGGAAATGTCCAGCTACAAAAGATATATTTTTGGCGGAATTTTCGGTAAGAAAGGCCTAATATTATTAAATAATCATGCTTACAATTTCTGCAATCTCCTTTTTCGCATTTTCCAGCTAAACGAGATTTTTGTTCGGTTTGTTACAAAAAAAAATGGCCTTTAATTGTATACAAATTTTAGCCACCAAATTCCTCACTTGCCAGTCAACGGTGTCGAGAAGTGAGAATGCATTTCTTGACTGACAAGAAACTTTGGATTACAACAGATCANCCCTAAACTGAGTGACGCAGCAATTTTCAAACGCTCGGACAAGGGGAGCAATCCCAGTCAGTAAAAACAGCAATTTTGATTATGTTCCCTTGCCTAACTAAAGTGAACGTTTTTCCACCACCTGAGCGGGTGTGGCCAGTTTAGCATATTGCAAACAGAGAAAAAAATAAAAGACTTTTGCGGATTTAAAAAAAAAAAAATTTGGCGTCAAAATGAAAATCATTTTAGCAACAAAAATGCCCCCTTTTCACTTTGGCTTTTCAAAGTTTCAAAAAATTCAGATTTTGGCGGGTTTTCAGAAAACTCGATTTAGACCTATTATTGTAAAAAAGAAAAAAAAACCATCAAAACTTTTACTTCAGAATATAGCATTTTCCAGCCTCAAAAAAAAAAAAAAAGATAATTGGCTACTTAAAAAAAATACATTTTTGGCCTGAAAATGCAAAAAAATTTGTCCACGAAATTCTCCATTTGCCAGTTTGGCATTTAAAGCAAAAAAGAAGATTTTGGGCAATTTTTCAGAAAACGCCAATTCGACCTACTATTATTAAAAAAACATGGCCTACAAACATCCGACTTGCCATTGTAGTATTTTCTAGCTCACGTAATAGCTTTTTGTCCAAATATGAATAATATAATTTTGCCAAAAAATTCCTGTCCACAAAATTGTCCACTTGGTATTTTGGTATTTTGAAGTTAAAAAAATGGAAATTTTAGACGGATTTTCAGAAAAAAGCCATTTCGGCCTACTATTATTTAAAAAAAAAAAACCTGGTCATCAAAACTCCTACTTGCCAGTGTAGCATTTTCCAGCTTCATTTCTTCAGATACATTTGTATCTAATTTTTTTTAAAATACTATTTGACCTAAAAATAACTAAAATTCTGGCCATAAAATTGTCCACCTGCCATTTTGCCATTTTCAAGATAAAAATTAAGATTTTTAGCGACTTTTAGAAAACAGTCTCAGTCTGCTACTACTTTAAAAATGTTGCCATCAAAATTCCCCCTTTCCAATGTAGTATTTTGTAGCCCCAAAAATAGCTTTTTGTCCAAATAAAAAAAAAAGACAATTTGGCCTGAAAATGCCAAAAAAATTATCGTGACAAAATATTCCACTTCTCACTTTGGAAATTTGAAGCCAAAAAATTAAATTTTGTAGCAGGTTTTTCAAAACCACCAGTTTGGCCTACTATTCTTAAAAAAAACGTGGTTATCAAAATTCCAACATCCCAGCACAGCATTTTACAGTCTCAACGGATATATTTTGGCCAATTAAAAAGAAACTAACAGATTGCCTAAAAATGCAAGATATTCTGACCACAAAATTGGCCTCTTCTCACTTTGGCATTTTCCAGCCAAAAAAACTTAAATGTTTGGTGTGTTTTTGAAAAAAATACACTAATTATGTCTACTATTATTAAAAAGAACATGGCCACCAAAAATCTTTCTTCCCAGTGTAGCATTTTTTAGGCACCAAAATATATTTTTAGAGGGTTTAAAGAAAATACAGAATTTGGCCAGAAAATGCGCAAAATTCAGTCCGCAAAATAAAGATTTTTGGTGGATTTCATATTACACGAATCTGGCCGGCTGTTATTTAAAAAACATGGCCCTTAAAATCCTACTTGCTAATATAGCAGTTCAGACTCAAAAAATAGATTTTTGGCCGGTTAAAAAGAAATACAAATTCGCCTCAACATGGGAAAAATTCTGGCCCCAAAATTTTCCACTTTCCATTTCGGTATTTTCCAGCAAAAAAAAATAAATTTTTAATGTATTTTCAGAAAACGTCAATTTGGCCTACTATTAATTAAAAATACAGCCACCAATAATCCCACTTGCCACTTTAGCATTGTGTGGTCAGAAAACAAATATTTTTGGCGAAATTGAAAGTAAATTAAATTTGGCCAACACCTTATCAGTGTAGCATTTTGTAGCCATCAAATAAACGTTTTTAGAGGATTTAAAGATAATGAAGATTTTGCACTTAAAATGCACAAAATTCTGGCCACAAAACTACCCACATGCCACTTGGGCATTTAACATCCAAAAATGGATTTTTTTTGTGGATTTCAGATCACACGAATTGGGCCTGCTGTTATTAATAAAACATGGCCATCAACATCCTAATTGCCACGTTAGCATTTTGTAATCAGAACAAAAAAAATTATGGCGGAATTAAAAAGAAATTAAATTTGGCCTTAAAAATGGCAAATTTTCATCACAAAAGTGCTCACTTGCCATTGGAAGTTTCGAGCTAAAAAATATACATTTTTGGCGGATTTTTTTTTTTTTTAATGGCCTATCATTAACAAATCGGCCTTACAATTAAGAGATTTTTTGGTCAGTTTCTAACAAAAAGAATTTCGTCACTGCGCTAGCAGAATGGCATATCTCAGAGATATGCCATTATGACTCTAGCATATCATTGTATTCATAGGAACATTGCCCATCTTAAGAAAAAAAAATGCGCTGATCCATTTTCGTGTTATTTCAAAAAAACATATGGCACATTTCAGCCCATGAGTTATGCCATTCTGGTTCTACAGTCATTCTGGCACATCTCAGAGATGTGGTGCAAAATAGCATATCTCAATGCCATACCAATATCATTTTGGCATAAATACTTCTCAAGTTTCAACAATAACCGTTCTTGTATTCGTCTTGCTAGAAATCGATACTTCATATTACTATGGATTGTCATACTTCTCTCAAGAAATAGATCTGTAACGAACATCGTTTATAATTTTACGCAATCACAAGGCTAATTTAAGATAAAGTAAATGTTCAAAATGATTTCTTGCCACTATTAAAATTTATTAATTCCTAAATTTCCACTCATCACACAGAGGATGGCTAATAGACTACTCTACAAGTACAAGTTGCAGAATTGCAGATCTCAAAGTAGCTGAGCAAATTTTGGCATAACTCATGTTGTGACCAACTGCAAAATGGCACAACTGATTTTAGAACAAAACCAAAAAGGCACCTCATAATGAGCCCAGTTTCAAAACGACATACAGTATCTCAAAAAGGCACATCTCATATACATCCAATAATTTTAATGTTTCGCACTTTATACGAGCAGTGCTTTAGCGTCCCTTAATATTAAAGTGCCCTACACGATTACGGTGTAATTGAAGGAAAAATGTGGAAATAAATCACTTTTTTCTTATTATCTCCAAACTGTGAAAACTGCTAGCGCCTATATAGTCTATATATAAATGCCTACATGTCACCAATTTCCCCACTTGCCAGAACATTATCGAGAAGTGAGCTCATTTATTAACTGAAAAGAAACTTTAGATTACAGCAGATCACTCTCCGAAGTATCTACATATATATGCGCAGGAACTAATTTGATCAGCGATGAATTTTCTGAACATCCTTTGACTCATACAAACGAGTCGGTCGCTAGCAAAAATTCCAGACGATGCTATTTGCTTTCACCATTACTAGAAGGCAGACGCATCACTGCACGGCCCACTGTATCATAGTGATAAGAGGCAATTTAGTGACAACTCGCGACTTCTCTTATGCAATTTCTCCTCAACTTATTTCCATTTACACGTAGAGATCTCTTTGATACAAATCCCGTGACGCAACGCCAGTCTGCCACTTGTACGAATTTTTGCTACGGTGGGGTAGGTGGACAATTGAGAACCCATTTTCAAACCACAATTGAACACAAAATTCGCCTCTAGTAAGTTATTGGAAAAATCGTGAAAAAACAGTGAATAGGATGCAAAAGCAGAAAGCAGATTTCCTTCATTTCAACAGTGAAATGACCGAGGTTTTTCTCTTTAGAGAAATGTGTTGAAAAATCAAAGCAAGACCCGGTGGCAACACGCACTCGATAGGCTTGCTCTCGCTTTGCCCTGTTGCTATATTCTGTGGATTTAATCTTCCACAGGCATTCTAAGGATCTGTACATTTCAATACAACCCGATCGTCTCCTTGGACCACGTCGCCGTCGTGGAATCTACAGCGCTTGATTTCTGGGGACATGCGATTTTTCGTATTGTTCATGCGATTTTGCGTTTACACGTGGCAATTTCTCGCCATGATCCTTGCTCGGGACGGATCACGGGGATAAATTGCTACGTGTAAATGGGCCTTAAGATTTATAGCCCTGGTCCACTGTGGACTTCACAAAGCAAGGTCGGGGTTCGCACTTTGTATGGTACAGCCAGACAGTGAGGTTCGAAAAGCTCTACTACTACCCATTAGGTATGTAAATATTTTTATTTCTTTCATTTCTCCTAACCTTAATATACAGAACTACTGTTCAGTTACAATTATTTGGCATTTGAAAGATTGAATATTTCAATTTTTTTTTTTTTTTAATTCCTGTATCATATAACATTGGGCTTTAGTGGAAAGTGATGATACACAGATACAATAGCTGTCCTATGTAGGAAATGTTGTAATACCAGTAATTATGTAATTGTTGATCTTATCATCATAGCCCGTTGTTACAGATTAAGAGGCGCTGCAGTGAAATGTATCATATATGATACACAACAGTTTTCATTGTCGGCTTTTCAGCATGACAAATGAGCGAGCCAGCAACATATTAGACATCATAGATGACTGGGAGAGTGATACTGAACTCTCTGACAACCCGGATGATGAAGATTATGTGCCTGATCTTGATAATGAAAGAAATGGAGTGGTCCCAGAAAATCCTCTGGCAGGCTACCCAAATTTGGACGAATTCCAAAACGCAAAAATATGCCAGGGCCATCGTGGATGCCATCAGACGATGAAAATGATGGATAATGTGCCCCTTGCACAGTTACAACAACATTCTCAGCTTAATTCGTCGGATGATGATAATGATTCCATACCTCTTGCCCAGCTGAGAGCACAAAATAAAGAAGCTCTCTTAATGATCCAGGCTATGTCAGCCAATGACCTAACAGCTTGAAATTTGTTGTATTGTTGTAATCCTAATCTGGAAGATTTGATTTTGAACAATATTTCCCTAAAGGTATGAAGATGCCAATGGCACCTGGCTTATATAAAATATGCAATAGTCCTTATAAAATCAGAATATTGGCTATGGGGAGGGGGAAAGGGGTTGATTCTAATTTCAAAGGCTTGTATTTCAAGCTGTGTCTGGGAATCACTTTGGCAATTTGGTATTGTCGTAAATGGCGAAGGAAAAAAAAAAGGATTTATATGTTTTTTTGTTGAGCGGCGGGGAGGCGAGCTTGGCTATGGGTTTTAGCCTAACTCGAGCCTCAGCCGGTCAGTAGTAGTTGTCATGAACAGACGTCACGAACACAGCCGTGTAGACGACATCAAAGTTTATTTATATGTATGCAGTGCAGATAGAATACAGTCGTCCATGTATGTCGAAACCGGATACCTCCAAATATTTATTAGTCGAAATAAAAAGAAATAATAGTTTTTTTTTCCTTCTTTGCGTGTATTAATTATCCTTGCATAAGACGAAGTAATTAATGCCCATTTCTGATTAGACCAACTGCTCAGCGCTGCAACAGAGGCAAAATCACCTCCTGGCGTCTTCCCCGCGTGGTATTGTACTAAACAAGCCGACGGCTTGAAAAACAAACAAGACGGTGCCGCGGATAGAGAGAGGCAATAAAACTGGACACTGCGAGTGCCATTAACCGCAGCACAATAAGTAGGGCGTGTGTATTACACCACCACTGATAAGACAGTAGGGAAAAGAGAATGCGGGAGGGCTCGGCGGTGCTGAAAAATCGATCGATAACTAAACATCTCGGCAGCAGTGTATACATACAATGCACTGGCCCATTGCACTCTGACGGTAAATAAACAAGAGGCTGCCCTCGTGACCTCCCCAGTGTGCTCGCTCGCGTACGGTTGACATCTTTTGAACCTGAATTAAATTGAATTTGTCCTCTAAATAATGGCTTCCTCTATAAAGAGAAACCTCAAGACTCTTTCCATTGAGTCGAATATTAACATGTTCCAGGAAATCGACAGAGGTGCGATGTCGAAGAATGTCATTGCTGCATTCATTGCATAGCGTTCCTGTTAGCACGCTTTCTACGATGACAAACCGGGAAGTGGAAAAAGCGGTGGCCTCTTCATCCATTAAGCTGCTACTAAGAGCGATTTCTTAGAAAAAGAAATAATCCCATTTAAAATACTTCCTCAATATGCCATCTTTAGTTACATCCCCTGTTGAATTACCCTCGTGACCTCCCCAGGGTGCTCGCTCGCTCGCATACGGTTGACCCGCCTTGGAAATGAATCCTAATTTCTCCCTCATTGGGGTGGTCCCAGCGAATTAAGCGGACGACTGTATTTTCACATCAGTCGCAGCCTCCATACTACCAGTACCAGCCAGCCGTGTGGGGAGAGTGCGTGAAGAGCCTCGCAGCAGCCAGATGTTAGCTCGACTGCACTGAGGCGTAGACTAACACCAGACTCGAACTCAAAACCAGACTATACTCATGGGGAAATTGGTGTGAAATATAACATGGTCCCGCGGACATATCGGAGAGCTACTATGTTAGAGGCCTCTCGCCTCATCTTGCAATGCGCTAATTTGGCATTAGTGTGAGGAAAATGGACAACGTTACAATGGAAAGTTACTGGAGGTTGGCAGGGTACAAATTTCATCATGTCATACATCAAATTGTAGGGCATAGCAAGATAAATGTTGTACAGATCATCCCAAGTCATTAGATAACTAGAAAACATTATCTGAAGGTGCTGAGAAGGCGGCTTACCTACTTCGGTTGCATAACATTAAGTGTCAATAGCTCAGTGAAGAAATAACTGTAATTAATAAATAGTGTAAATGATTTAGACAGACCCTCAAGTGACATAGGCTTGTGATGAATGTGACTGAGAAAATTACAGTTGTGCTGCCAGCACAAATTTACTATATATACCATTTCGTCGATATCACGATCGTAAGTGACTTGTGGACACTTTTCAGAAAGGGGGTTCAAAGTTTGAAAAATATAAATTGTCGCTCAAAACTTTATTTTCCCATAGGCACAAAAAAAACAACAACAAAGAGAGTGAATTGAATAAAAATTTTTGTTCCCCAAAGAACAAATTTCATAAAGACTACAATACCAGTGAGAAACAGAAATGCTGAGTGCAGCATTGCATATTGAAGCTCAAAATATGAAATTTCTGTCTACATTATATATCCACGCTTTCATCAATAACATAATTACAGCTTTCAAGTATTTCCAGAAACATTGTTACATCATGCTAGCCACCATAACGGCATAATGAAGAAAATAATGGCATTCTATGACGGCATGAAGTTAAAACAATAAAAAGAAGGCGCCAAAATGTGGATCATCAAAAAATTCCCACGAGGGTTGGAATGATAGCAAGACATTATATATATATGCATGATATTTGTTCTGGTGTTCTTGCATCCTGATAAGAGGTGTGCCTCCAGAGCAAAAAGACCCAAGGCGTATACATTTTCTCACTATTTTTTCAGAGAAATTGCTTTTTCACTCGATGACGTTTTGTAGAAAATTGTTGTAGGCTGTTTCCAAACAGAGTTCCATTATAGTTCCAGGGCAATAGCTCATCACCATTTGAGCTTTCGGGCGTACAAGATTCCTTTGGACTTTGCCTTAGTCAAGAAAGTCATCACAAGCTGATGAATGGTGTAGGCATGTTGAGGTGTGTAAGGCGTGCCTGGAAGCAGTTGTGAGAGTTGGTATAGATCTCCAGCAATTTTCAATGCATTTTGGATGGCACTGTGCGCAGAATCGCCTTCATTTTTACCATAAGATTAAAAGAATCATTTCTTCAAGGCTAACGCTATTATTGACGGTGTAGAGGATCACGGCTGGCATAATTGAGCTTTTTGACAACTACACCCGTCAACGATGAGGAATGCCCTTTTCACGCCCTTTTCGTCGTATATCTTCAGCATTTTGTGTACGACCATTGATCTCTGATGCTCCCCTCTTACCCATGTGAAGCAATGACAATCCAGTCATTTGAGATCGTAGATGGTCAAATAGTTTGCGAGCCTTCTCGTTTAACATTAGCAAATAGATACAAAGCAGGCATAGCTGATAGTTTGGTCTGTGTGCATCTTTCTTGCAAGCATCTTTGAGCTCTCACATGTTGTTCTTCTCTGCAACCTCTTTCTCATATCGTTCATGTTCTTTTTCACATTCATTTCCTTGTCTCTACGTCATGCAAAGGAAGCACTGATCTTTCGATAGATTTTTACCCTTCTGGGTTGAAACATGTCGTACATCCTTCGCTTGGTGAGACCTGGATGAAAGACTCTCGATGAGCTTGCTCTACAAAAATGACACTCTACAAAAATCTCTTTGGAAAACGATCTTCTCGAATTTTGTCTCTGGCCCTTTCATTTTTCCTCCCCTTTTTCCTCCTTCCAGGATTCCTGATGTCAGAGCGGTTTTTGTGGACAGCACCATGGGTGTTGTGAAAGAAACACACAGGAATCGCCTGGTGATTGATTTACTAGGGTATATTGTTTAGTTTCTTTTCGGAATACTTCATTAAAAACCTTTGCAATCAAAAATCCTATTTGCAAGTGTAGTATTTTAAAGTGATAAAAATAGCTTTTTGGCTAATTAAAAACAAAAAATCTATTTTTGTCTGACAATACAAAGTTCTCCACCGTAAAAGGTATATACTTTGAGCACAGTGATGGCACCAGACCTGCAGACTAGTCTTGGCCATCTCGGAAAATTCCTGTGGTTAGAGAAGAAATTTTTATTGAATGGCTCAAAGAAGCTTTTACAATTTGGTTCCTCCAACCTCAAGAAAGACTGCTGTTTCCTACCATAGACCTTTACCCTCAACATTACTGCTCTAACAAGCCAAAATTGTTGTGAGGTCTTGATCGGAGTTTGACAATGAAAACTTATAAAATTCTTCCAGTTATGGCTTTCTGGGTAGGTGAAAAACGAGTTTGCATAGTAGATTATCGAACACTACTTTTGGATTCATCCTGATCTGTTGAAATCACTGGTCTAAGATCAGTAGAGTTAGCTTGGAGAAGCTGTTCAGCATCTCTATCACATCCAGTGAAGACTAAAGAGCAACTAACCTAAAAACAGCACAACCACATACATACACTTACTGCAGCTCAGTACCTCATAAACTTTCTGGATTCCCTTTCACTTCATTTCCCTTGTCCCCTCCACCAT
>JAWQUT010000009.1:640841-663625 GCA_033807755.1 Ellobium chinense | reverse complement strand
CTTCCAGATGATGGAAGATATCAAATGTTATGGGCATAATTTTACCTTCACTTTAATTAACCCCACTGGAAAATGTCTGAAATGCTTTAAATGGACATTCTCAGTGCTGGTAATGGACTTTTGTAAATGTTTAGCATGCCTTTGCATTGTTTTTGCACTGTCACACACTAATTTGTACCCATACCTTTTATTACAGGTTGCCCAGATGTTTTATTAGGACTGTTTGGGCAAGACATGTAACACACTTGCAGCTAATGTCCTGATCAAAAGTTTGCGTCCATTTTAACATGTTTAAAAAGCATATTATTCATTAAGGTTGCAGGAGCCTAATTGGTCTAAAAAATTTGACTATCCGAGTCCATATTAGCAGAGTATAAAATCTGTCCTTTGGACAGATTGTGTAGAAATAATCCTATAACATGAAACCACACCGCAAAAGTG
This sequence comes from Ellobium chinense, assembly GCA_033807755.1. Taxonomy (NCBI): domain Eukaryota; kingdom Metazoa; phylum Mollusca; class Gastropoda; order Ellobiida; family Ellobiidae; genus Ellobium; species Ellobium chinense. The sequence goes on along the minus strand of JAWQUT010000009.1, from coordinate 663,184 downwards.
GTGAAATTTAGGTTTGAATTTGTAAAAAAATAATTGTTGCAGGCAGTGTTTCCCAATGGCTTCAGCAGATTTCATTTGTGCGGACCTGTGAGCTGCAAAAGAAGGCCAAATTTTTAACCCCTTTTCATGTAATTTAAAATTGTGAAAAATCTAACCGAAGGATCCCCACCGTAAACAGTATATAATTTGAGCACAGTGATGGCACGAGACCTGCAGACTAGTCGTGGCCATTGAATGACTCAAAGAAGCTTTTACAATTTGGCTCCTGCAACCAAAAGTGTTCAGTTGCCATTTGGGCACTTTCAAGCTAAAAAAAATGGAGATTTTTGGCGGGTTTTGCGATAACACCAATTCGGTCTACTATAAATTAGAAAAATATAACAATAAAAAAATTGTACTAGTAAGAGGCATTTTCCAGCTTAAAAAATGCATTTTGACCAATTAAAATAAAAATACAATTTGGCTTGGAAATGCATTAAATATTGGCCATAAAATTGTGCAATTGCCAATTTGGTATTTTAAAGCCAAAAAGTTACATTTTTGGCGATGTTTGAGAAAATATCAATTCGGTCTATTATTGATTAAAACAAACAATTTCATAAAAATCCTATATGGAAATTTAGCAAATTCCAGCCTCAAACATAAACATTTTTGTCCAATTATAAAAACCATACAATTTCATCTGAAAATACATACAATACTGGCAACAAATTTGTCCACCTGCCACATTGATATTTTGTAGCCAACAATTTAAATGTTTTAGCGGATTCTTAAAAGACGATAATTAGGAATACTTGACTAAAAAAAAAACATTGCTAATAAATAATCCTATTTGCAATTGTATTATTTTACATCCAGAAAAAAAATGCTTTTTGGCTAATTAAAAACAAAAAATATAATTTGGTCTCAAAATGCAAACAGATATCCACTGCCATTTTCAAACCAAAATATTAAGATTTTTAACGGATTTTCAGAAAGCGCCAATTCGATCTACTAGTATTATAAAAATAATACCATCAAAAATTCTACTCGATAGTGTTGCATTTTCCAGGCTAAAAAAAAAGAGTGTGGCAAATTAAAAAAAAAGAATTAGGCTTGAAAATATGTAAAATTCTAGCCACAAAATTGCGTATTTGCCAGTTTGGCATCTTAAAGGAAAAAAATTAAAACTTGGTGGATTGTCAGAACCTATAAAGAGTACTGACAAGTATTTTTTTTTTAAAATTGCCATGAAAATTCTTATTTAATATCCACTGTTATTTTTAAGGCCTAAATATTAAGATTTTGACGGATTTTCAGAATTATAAAAATAGTAACATGAAAAATTCTACTCTTTAGTGTGGCATTTTCCAGCAAAAAAAAACAGCATTAAAATTATCGGCGGCTTTTGAGAAAATACCAAGTCGGTCAATTTTTATTGAAAAAAAAAAAAAGAATGTCATAAATAATCCTATTTCAGAATGTAGCATATTCTAGCCTCAAACATAAACTTTTTTATCCAATTAAAAAAAAAGATACAATTTGATCTGAAAATGCAAAAATCTACTGACAACAAATTTGTCCACTTGCGACATTGACATTTTGACGCCAAACATTTCAAAGTTTTGGCAGGTTTTATAAAAGACGAAAATTGGGAATACTTGACTAAGAAAATATTGCCAATAAAAGATCCTATTTGCAAGTGTAGTATTTTGTAGTCTGAAAGAATAGCTTTTTGGCTGAGTAAAAACCAAAATTATATAATTTGGCCTGCAAATGCAAAACAAATTCTTTGGGAAAAAAATATTCACTGCTATTTTGAAGCCTAAATATTAAGATTTTGTCGGATTTTCAGAAAGTGCCAATTCGACCTACTAGTTTTATTAAAATAATACCATGAAAAATTCTACTCGTTAGTGTAGCATTTTCCAGCTAAAAAAAAACTTTTTTGGTCAATTCAAAAAATATACAATTTGGTCTGAAAATGCATAAAACTCTGGTCATAAAAATGTGCAGATGCGACATTAGCATTTTAAAGTGTTGTATTTTGTAGCCTGAAAAAAAAGATTTTTGGCTGATTAAAATCACAAAATATAATTTGGCCTGAAAATGTAAACAACCTCTTTCGGAAAAAAATTGGGAATACTTGACTAAAAAAAACATTGCCAATAAAAAATCCTCTTTGCAAGTGGTGTAGTTTGTATTCTGAAAAAAATAGCTTTTTTCGCTAATTACAAATATAATTTGGCCTGAAAATATAAACAACCTCTTTCGGAAAAAAATTGTCCAGTGCCATTTTGAAGGCAAAATATTGAGGTTTTTGAGTGATTTTCAGAAAGCGACAATTCGACCTATTAGTCTTATAAAAATAATACCATCAAAAATTTTACTTCATAGTGTAGGCTGAAAAAAAAGATTTTGGCCTATTAAAAAAAAAAAGAATTTGGCGGTTTTTAGAAAATGACAATTGCGAATACTTGACTTAAAAAACATTGCCAATAAAAAATCCTCTTTGCAAGTCTAGTATTTTGTAGTCTGAAAAAAATGACATTTTGACTAATTAAAAACAAAAAATATAATTTGGCATCATAATGCAAACAAATATTCACTGCTATTTTGAAGCCTAAATATTAGGATTTTGATGGATTTTTAGAAAGTGCCAATTCGACCTACTAGTATTATAAAAATAATACCATGAAAAATTCTACTCGGTAGTGTAGAATTTTTAAGCTTTAAACAAAAGCGTTTTGGCCAATTAAAAGAATATACAATTTGGCCTCAAAGTGCATAAAACTTTGGCCACAAAAATGTGTAAATGTGAGTTTGGTATTTTAAAGGAACAAAATTAAACATTTTGGCGGGTTGTCAGTACCTACCTATGGGTCGACTACTATTTTGAAAAATTTGTCATCAACATCCCTATTTCGCAATGTAATCTGAAAAATAAACATTTTTGGGTTAAAAAAAAAAAAAATTAACCTGAAAATGCATAAAAACTGGCCATAAATTTATCCTTATCCACTTGCAACATTGACATTTTGAAGTCAAAAATTTGATTTTGCCGGGTTTTTGGAAAACGAGAATTCGGAATACTTGACTAGAAAAACATTGCCAATCAATATCATTCTTTGCAAGTGTAGTGTTTTATAGCTAACTAAAATAAAATATACCGTCGCCTGAAAATGCAAAGAAAGTCTTGGGGGAAAAAATATCCACTGCTATTTTAAAGCCTAAATATTAAGATTTTGACGGATTTTCAGAAAGTTCCAATTCGACCTACTAGTATTATAAAAATAATACCATCAAAAATTCTACTCGTAAAAGTAGGATTTAANCATCGTAAGTGTAGGATTTTAAAAAGAAAAAAAGTGTTTTCGCAAATTATTTTTTAAAAATACAATTTGGCTTGAAAATATATAAAATTCTGGTCACAAAAATTGTGCACGAGCCACTTTGACATTTTAAAGCCGGAAAATTAAATTTTTTGACGTGTTGTCACAACCTACGAAGCCGCCCGACTATTATTTTAAAAATATTGCCATCAAAACTCCTATTTGACAATGTAGTATATTGCAGCATCAAATATAAAAAAATTTGGGCCAAAGGGAAAACATATTTTGACATGAAAATGCATAAAAGACTGGCCACCAATTTATCCACCTGCCACATTGGAATTTTGAAGCCAAAACTTTAAAAGTTTTGGCGGCTTTTAAAAAACGAAAATTCGGAATACTTCACAAAAGAAACATTGCCAATAGTAATTTGTAGCCTGAAAAAAAAATCTTCTTTCGCTAATTAAAAAGAAAAAATATATTTTTGCCTGAAAATGCAAAGAAAGTCTTATGGAAAACATTGTCCACTAGGCAATTTGAAGGTAAAATATTAAGATTTTTGACGAATTTTTAGAACGCGCAAATTCCCCCTACTACTCAAAAATAAACATTGTTGGGAAAAAAATGTCACCGAAAAATGCATAAAAAACTGAGAACATAAAAAAAAATGCCGTCAAACCTCCTATTATGCTAATTAGTGTATTCCAGTCTCAAAAAAAAAAGTGGTCCAAATAAAAAAAACTAGAATTTGACCTGAAAACACATAAAAGAACTGGCCATACATTTCTCAACTTGCCACATTGGCATTTTGAAGCCTAAAAATTAAAAGTTTTGGTGTGTTTGTAGAACACGACAATTTGGAATACTTCACTAAAACAACCTTTGGAATTAAAAATCCTTTTCGCTAGTGTAGTATTTTCTTGTTTGACAAAATAGCTTTTTGGCTAATTTAAAACAACAAAAAAATGCAAACAAACAAAGCCTTTGGTAAAAAATTGTCCACTGCCATTTTCAAGCCAAAATATTTAGATTTTCGACGGATTTTTAGAAAGCGCCGTTTCGATCTTTTAGTATTGAAAAAATAATATCATCAAAAATTCTACTTGTAGGTGTAGCATTATTTAGTCCCCCCCCCCCAAAAAAAAAAAAAAAAAAACTTTAGCCAGTTAATAAAGAAATGCAATCTGGCTTCAATATATATAAAATTCTGGCCACAAAATTGTGCACTTACCTGTTTCGCATGTTAGAGCCAGAAAATTTTATTTTTTTGCCGGTTATCAGAACCTGCCAACTCCGCCGACTATTATATTACAAAAATTGCCATCAAAATTCCTATTTCCTATTGAAGTGTCGTAAAAATTAACATTTTTGGGTGAAGAAACTGGAATTTGACCTGAAAACGCATAATACACTGGCGACAAATTTCTCCACTTGCCACGTTGTTAATATTGAAGCCTAAAAATTAAAAGTTTTGGTGGGATTTTAGTAAAGTACTTAACTATAAAATCCTTTGCAATAAAAAATCATATTTGCAAGTGTAGTATTTTATAGTTTGAACAAACGTAGCTTTTTGATAAATTTTTAAAAAAAAATTGCCTCAAAATGGAAAAAGTACTTGCGAAAAAATTGTCTACTTCCCATTTTGAAGTCAAAATGATAACATTTTTGACGTACTTTCATAAAACGCCAATTCGACCTACTAGTATTATAAAAATAATACCATCAAGAATTCTACTCGTACATCGTAAGTGTAGGATTTTAAAAACAAAAAAAGTGTTTTCGCAAATTATTTTTTAAAAAATACGATTTCGCTTGAAAGTATATAAAATTCTGGTCACAAAATTGTGCACTAGCCACTTTGACATTTTAAAGCCGGAAAATTGAAATTTTTGGCGTGTCGTGAGAACCTACCAAGCTGCCCGACTATTATTTTTTAAATATTGCCATCAAAACACCTATTTCACAACGTAGTATATTGCAGCATGAAAAAAAAAATTGGGGGGCCGATGAAAAAATTTTTGACATAAAAATGCAAAAAAAAATTACCACCAATTTATCCACTTGCCAAGTTGGAATTTTGAAGCCAAATAGCTATTTTTGGCAGGGTGTAAAAAAGCGAGAAATTGGAATACTTGACGAGAAAAGCATTGCGAATCAAAAATCCATTTTGCAATTGTAGTATTTTGTAGCCTGAAAAAATAGCTTTTTGGCTAATTAAAAAGAAAAAAAAATTTGCCTGAAAATTCAAACAAAGTACTCGCCAGAAAATTGTGCAATTGCCAGTCAGAAAATACCAAGACTTTCTATTATCATTAAAAAAAAAATTGTCATAAAAAGATCCTATTTGGGAATGTAGCATATTGCAGCCACAAAAATAAACATGTTTTTTTCCAATGACAAAACATACAATTTCACCTGAAAATGCATAAAATACTGACCACAAACTTCCCACTCTCCACAGTGACATTTTGAAGCCAAAAAGTTTTAAGTTTAGGCGGCTTTTAGAAAACGAGAATTCGGAATACTTCACAAAAAGAAACATTGCCAATCAAAAAATGTTTTTTCCAACTGTAGTATTTTGTAGCCTTAAAAATAGCTTTTTCTCTAATTTTAAAAAAAATAGATTTTTGCCTGAAAATACTAAGAAAGTCTTTGGGAAAAAATTGTCCACTAGGCATTTTGAGGCTAAAATATTAAGATGTTTTACGAATTTTTAGACAGCGCAAATTTCACCTACTCTTTAAAATAAAAATTGTTGGGCCAAACTAAAAAAAAAAGAATTTGACCGAAAAATGAATTTAAAAAATCAGCACAAAAAATTGCCGTCAAACCTCCTATTTGGCTAGATAGTGTATTCCAGTCTCAAAAAAAAAAACAACATTTTTGGGCCAAATAAAAAATATAGAATTTGACTTGAAAACACATTAAAAAAAACTGGCCATACATTTCTCTACATTGGCATTTTGAAGCCAAATAATTAAAAGTATTGGTGTGTTTCTAGAAATCGACAATTTAGAATACTTCACTAAAAAAACCTTTCAAATCAAAAATCCTGTTCGCGAGTGTAGTATTTTCTTGTTTGAAAAAAAAGCTTTTTGGCTAATTAAAAACAACAAAAAAAATACAATTTGCCCTAAAAATGCAAACAAAGAAAGCCGTTGTTACAAATTGTCCACTGCCATTTTCAAGCCAAAACATTAAGATTTTCGACAGATTTTTAGAAAGCACCAATTTGACCTTTTAGTATTGAAAAACTAATATCATCAAAAATTCTACTCGTAGGTGTAGCATTTTTAGCCCCCCCTCCCCAAAAAATAAATTTAGCCAGTAAAAAAGAAATCTAATTTGGCTTCAATATATATAAAATTCTGGCCACAAAATTGTGCACTTACCTCTTTGGCATGTTCAAGCCAAAAAATTTAATTTTTTTCCGCGTTATCAGAACCTGCCAACTCCGCCGACTATTATATTACAAAAGTTCCCATTAAAATTCCTATTTTATTTTGAAATGTATTCCAGTCTTAAGAATTAACATTTTTGAGTGAAGAAAATGATATTTGAACTGAAAACGCATGAAACAGTGGTCACAAATTTCTCCACTTGCCACATTGGCATTTTGAAGCCTAAAAATTAAAAGTTTTGATGGGATTTTAGTAAACTACTTAACTATAAAATCCTTTCCAATAAAAAATCATATTTGCAAGTGTAGTATTTTATAGTTTGAACAAACGTAGCTCTTTGATAAATTTTTAAAAAAAATTTGCCTCAAAATGCAAAGAGAGTACTTGCGAAAAAATTGTCTACTTCCCATTTTGAAGTCAAAATGATAACATTTTTGACGNATCAAAAATCCTTTTTGCAATTGTAGTAGCCTGAAAAAATAGCTTTTTGGCTAATTAAAAGAAAAAAAAATTGCCTGAAAATCCAAACAAAGTACTCGCCAGAAAATTGTGCAATTGCCAGTCAAAAAATACCAAGTCTTTCTATTATCATTAAAAAAAAATTGTCATAAAAAGATTCTATTTGGGAATGTAGCATATTGCAGCCACAAAAATAAACATGTTTTTTTCCAATGACAAAACATACAATTTGACGTGAAAATGCATAAAATACTGTAATAGTTAGGTTATTGGCTCGCTCTAAAAAGATCACCATAAATATACTTGTCAGGTTAGTGGCTTGAGTCGGGTCGACACAGCAGGGGTCATACTAGCCCGACCAAGCATAGAGCGTCCTGGGTAGACGTCCAACCCCCTTTCCCTTTTATAGAAATAGCGTCACTTCTGGAATGGTGCGAGTTTAGCCAATGACCGGCACTGTAGCCAAGGGTATAAAAATTGCATGCTCACCCTTGTACGAGGAATTGAATTGAGGACGAGAACTAGAATATCTATAGAATGATTGCAGTTATGTGACTTAGTACACTTGGATTATCCTGTTACAGCAATAAACGTGTGTATACCTTATTTGATGAGTGATGTCATAAATCTACACCATAAACTAACAATGTAGGGGACTTGTCCCCAACGCCCCATCCAACAACACCAAAATGGAGGAGCAACACAACAATTAGTGAAGCTACAACAATAGGCGGACCTACAACAATACTGACCACAAATTTCCCACTCTGCCAAAAATTTTTAAGTTTAGGCGGCTTTTTAGACAACGAGAATTGGGAATACTTCACAAAAAGAAATTGCCAATCAAAAGACGTTTTTTCAACTGTAGTATTTTGTAGCCTGAAAAAATAGCTTTTTTCGCTAATTAAAATGAAAAAATAGACTTTTGCCTGAAAATGCAACGAAAGTACTTGGGAAAAATTTACTTCCCATTTTGAAGCCAAAATGATCATATTTTTGACGAAATTTCATAAAACGCCAATTCGACCTACTAGTATTATAAAATAATACCACCATTAATCATTTTACTCGTAATTGTAGGATTTTCCAGGCGAAAAAAAAAAAGTTTTTGGCAAATTAAAAAATAAAATAGAATTTGGCTTGAAAATATATAAAACTTGTCACAAAATTGTGCACTTGCGAATTTGACATGTTAAAGCCGCAAAATTAAAATTTTTGGCAGGTTGTTAGAACCTCCTTAAGTCGCCCGACTATTATTTTAAAAATATTGCCATCAAAACTCCTATTTGGCAATGTAGTTTATCAGCATCAAAAATAAATTTTTTTGAGCCAAAGAAAAAAAATGTTCACATCAAAATGCATAAGAAACTGGCCACCAATTTATCTACTTGCCACATTGGCATTTTGAAGCCAAATAATTCTTTTTCGCAGGTTGTGAAAAAAAAAGAGATTTCGGATTACTTGCATAGAATAACATTGCGAATCAAAAATCCTTTTTGCAATTGTAGTATTTTGTAGCCTGAAAAAAATACGTTCTTGGCTAATTAAAAAGAACAAATATATTTTTGCCTGAAAATTCAAACAAAGTACTGGTCACAGAATTGTGCAATTGCGAGTCAGAAAATACCAAGTCGGTCTACTATCATTAAAAGTAAAATACGTTGGAATGAACCCGGAAGTAGGCGAGCCTAGGGGACAGTATTGGCGTCTGATAGTGACTTCCCTTGTCGTGACGTCATGGGATAGACTTAATGGCGCAAGGAGGAGATGATAGCACGTGGCAGCGTTTTTCCTCCAATGAGGAGGACGCGGTGGACTTATTTGAGCCTTATTTGTTTGAGCCACTGACGGCGACGGCAATGGAACCAGCTTTTATTTGCAGTCGGTCATGGAACTGTATGACGAATTTGCTTGGCATGGTCAGTAAATCTATTGTTTTGTAACGTAACGAAGCTCTAGATTCTAATCTAGTGACAACTAATCAAATCGAGGCATAGCAGAGGATCGCTAAAACACCCTTTGTAGACCTAAGTGTTATTCTCTCTTAGCATTTCAGTTTGTCGTTCAAAACCAAACAAATGTAATTTGTAGATAGATAGATTAGGCCTACGATTTTCAGTTCTAGAGAGATGGAAGTGTTACGAACTGAGTAAATTAAGCTGAGCTTGGCACTTTTTATATGTAGGATGAAATTTATGATTTATAACATGAGGCTGAGGACACATCACTATCTGCATTAAAAAGGATAAGTCGGGCACAATGTGACCTTTGTGAATGTAGCCATTGTGAGTGACACAAATAACATAATAATTGTGTATAGATCTAGATCTAGATACACTCCGCACCTATGACTTTGTACTATTTCTAATTTTATTATTTGGCATAAACCCTAAAAGAATCTGTAATGTTGACTAGACTTTAGAATTGTCAGTCGACTAACACAACACTAGACCCGATGACGAGCATGCATTTTGACCCTGAAAGAACTGTGAGTAAGATGTATGAGAGGAAATGTACACTAGACTATACATGTACTTGCCATCCTTGAAATTGATGTGATGCGATGTAACAGAACATAAAATTACCCATCTAGTTTTTGAAAAACAAAGGCTCACGTTTGGTGTCAATGTCCTGATAGAATAAACGTTTCCTAAAGTATCGAAAAGCATCTCTTTCCTTTGTTTGGTGCACAAAATTGGCAACAAACTTTTGCCAGAAGTGGTGAGCTTAGACATACAATTCCTCTCTGCTTCATAAATTTTTAGCTTTTCTATAAGAAACTAAGCCATGGAAACTGTACTTTTCTGCCATTGGTAATTAAAACGATTCTGAGACGAACTCTTCGATTTTGGTACGGTACGATTCGTAACGCTGGCCTGCAAATTCGAAACTGGAGGATATTATGCAACACTTTTTTCTTTCATACGGAGCCACATCGGACAGCTGGCCGTATTCTCGCGATGGCGGTTGATTTGTTGAGCTTTCACACGCAATGCAGAGACAGTCCCGATTGCACAGAATAGACCTCGTTATGTTAGGAAAAATCTCTTAGTATAACAGGTGTCTGAGGTACATCTCGTTAATTTTGCTATTATTTACATTATGATGAATAAACCCTCGCTGTATGATGGGGTGCAAAAACACCCCAGCGCGGTCTTTGAATGCATCTAGAACCTTTATTTTTTATGCTAGAAACTTGAAACTTCATGGATTCCTCAAAATCAATGAGATCTTCATGCAGGTTATTTTGCAGTGAGCAAACATGAGCACTGTACTCACTACAGCACGTGCAATTTTACTACCCCTCCGAGTACGATGCGGGAGCATCTGCACCCCGACTTTTTATATAGCAGAAAATAATCCACCCTCCGAGTACGATGCGGGAGCGTATGCACCCCGACTTTTGATATAAGAAAACTTACCTCCGAGTACAATGCGGGAGCATTAGCACCCCCTTTTAATGAGGAATTAAGGGGAGGCACTTTTTTCTAGAGATTGTAGTGTACCGTACCAAACATGGTGTGCAACTTATCCCCATGGATTTCCATGCAAAATGCACACCAATGTGCTGAATCCTTGCTGAATCTTTTTCCGCGAGGATAGTGATCTTAGGACAACTGTCATTTATGATAGCACCAGTTGTCTCATGGATATCTTTATGCTTGATCATACAGAGGTTTCTGCAGATTTTCTGTCGATGCACAATTAAGAGGAACTGGCAACACACGTCGATGTAATATGAAGTAATGTTATATCTAGACAGGAAATCCAAAAAAGTCTCTGTAGGATCATGCATTGAGATATCTCAGAGACATACGTGAAGTGTCAAACAGTTGATGCTATCCCAAATGACAATGGTCCTAAAATCTGGAAGGCAGGAGAGTGATGGGTGACGCCTGGAGAGATGTTGATGATGTTGAAATGGAAGCACTGTTAGGATGCTTTTTGAACCTTGGAGTCATAGGGCAAGGTTTGCTTCCCACAACTTTGATGTGGGACAGGATTATGGGCAACTCATTTATACGCTCTGTCATGGAACGATACCGCATCTTGTGCAAGTTCCTGCGATTTGACGACAAGGAATAGGGTCATTGCGGAGAAAGCGGGACATTTTTGCACCTTTTCGAAAAATGTGGGACATGTTTAATCAGACATTGAAAAGACATTACGTTCCAGGCCCATTCCTTGACGAACAACTGGTTACTTGGAGAGGCCGCTGTAAGTTCATCCAGTACTTGCCCTCCAAGCCAGGAAAGTATGGTATTAAGATATTCTGGGTGGCAGATGCAAACACGTTTTATCCGCTGGAGGGGATTCCATACCTCGGAAAAGAAGGCAGAGACCCTCAGCGCTTCACTGGCCGAAACTTCGCTAACAACCTCTGTTCACCATTCTTTAATGTAGAAATCACCTGTGACAACTTTTTTACTGACCTGACACTGGCCGAGGGACTTGCGAAAAACGGTTTGTCTGTCGTCGGGACAGTCCAGAGAAACAAAAGGTTTCTCCAAAAGATCATCAATCCGGGGAATTGCAAAGCATGAATCTGTTTGCTTTCCAGAAAAAAACAACTGTAGTGTATTACAAATCTGGGAGCAAAAAGAACGTTATCGTGCTGAGTACCATGCACCATGATCGGAGCGTTGATCAAACTCCCAAAAAGCGACCAGAGATCATTTATAATAAAACAAAAGGTGGTGATGACGTTATGGACAAGAAGGCAGCAGCATTCTCAACGTGAAGAGTCACTCGAAGATGGCCAATGAGGCTATTCTACAATATGTTGGATCTTGCTGCCGTTGCTGCTGTTGTTGCATTTCGCTACAGAATGCCTGGAAGAACAGAGGCTGACAGCAACAATAGGAGAGGTTTCCATCTGGCAATAGCTCAAGAGCTGGTGCAGGAACGTCAGGCGTAGGAGTTACCAGACTAACTTCCGAAAGAGATTCTTGGACTGGCTGTAGAATTGGTTGCAAGGTGTGACAAAGAAAGCACTAGTAAAGAAGGAGCAATGGCAAGCACCAGCAGTAGTGGTAGTCAAAGATCAGTTACTGTTCCAGCTTCCATCCAGGGCGAAATCAACCAAAAGGAAAACACAGATGTACTGAATGCCCCCGAAAAAAAGGACAAGAAAACGACCCATCAATGTGCTGTGTGCAGCAAATTTGTCTGTTTAGATCATGGGTCCTTATTGTGCTCAGACTGTTGTGCAGCAAATATGTGAGTTGTGAGTGGAATCCATAGCTTCACTAAAATGTGTGGAACAAAACAGTTAATGAACAACATGAAAACAAACAAAGCTTTTCCAGGTCAACTTCTTTATTGTAGACATTACACTTTATAATTCGGTATGGACACGAAGCCATCTTTTTTCTGTCCTTGCGCATCGGCCCTCAAGGATAGCAAGTCGTGCATGCCTTTGGTGGAGCTTGCCACTCTGCTGCAACAATGTCTTCCATCTTTACATGGTAACCCTGAAAATACAACGTTGTTGTCAATCACTATTGCTTCTACTCAACAACTTATCGTGTGTAATCCAACGAAACAATAGATGATGATGATGATGATGTAAGATGATAATAATGATGATGATGATGATGATGATGATGATGATGATGTGTGATTTTGAATAGTTGTCATGACTGAAGTCCTTGTTTCTTTGTTGGCCTTTCTCATGTTATTCAATTCCATGCAGCATTTTGTATCTTGATTTGATTTTTTGCGGTGCAGTTTCGCCAACAAATCGTTCAATTTGGATTTCGTTTACCTCTATCTTTATTTCATGTGGGTGTTGCATGTAATTATGACGATATAACAATAATTTCAAGCTTATTATTATGCTCGACGCCATTTTTTGCTTCTTCTAAAAGAAAATTAGCACTACAACTTCGACCAGTGTTCTCTAAGGAGAGAAGTAAAATACTTGTAATTTAGAAACTGAACCTTGTTTTTATATTGCTTATATATATAAGCACCAGCGGTTCCCTCTGGAAATTTCTCCCTGATTGTCTGTGTTGTGAAATAAAGACAAATTATTGACTGCTTTTCAAATCAAATCACTGGTTTATTTTTGTTATAATGTGCATGCTGTGTACCAAGAGCATGAACAATTATCACAGGTGTTGCACACAACAAAAGTAGGCCTATATTTTGAGAGGAGAGCAAATCCCAGCAGTTCACCCACGAACTGCCCATTGTAAAAGTTCCTACTCGATGAATAATAATGGAATGATAGATGCAGAGAATGATTTTTGCATTACTAATGTTTGAGAAACCTAAAGCGTCGAGCGGCTTTTAAAAATGTAAATTATACATCAATAATGTACTTTTGTTTTGCCTTATTATGCAGTAATTTTAGATCTAGGCTTAAGAACTTACCCAGCTGCGTTGAAAGCTTCTTTCCAGTCCTCCATTGTCATACAGTTGGTACAAGACGAATGTGTGTTGTCTTGAAAAAGTGCAATACTACACACCAGCAAAAACACGGTTTCCTGTAAGAAAAGTGGGAGTGTAGTTAATCCCACATCGTAGAGGGAAGGTTTTTTTCCTATTAGAAAGTAGGGGTGCAGATGCTCCCGCATCGTACTCAGAGGATGGGAACCTTTCTTCCTCTATAAAAACTCGGGGTGCAGAGAATCCCACATCATACTTGGAAGGTGGAAAAATTAATCACTATATTATGAAGTCGGGGTGCAGATGATCCCACATCGTACTCGAATAGGGGCATTTTGCATCATACGGCGAGGGTTAATGTACATTAATATCTGCTTCTAACTTTACACACATTTATAGAAAGACAACCATGTTTAGTGTCTAGCCTTATAGATGTGCGAAATGTTAGTGATGTTTTGGGTCAGGTTTAACTGGAAAGCTTTCCTAATGCCATCATCTACATTTTGTGATATATCTTTTTAAAGAGCACGATTTTGAATTCTTGTTATGGAAACACAGCAGTTTGCAGGTTTTGGTACTAAACTTGTTAGGATAATATGATTATGAATTTGAATGGGAAAAGTAGTAAAGGAATGCTTGAATCCTTGTTTTTATACTTTTCTACTACTATCACATTCATTTATATTCATGACAGGCTGAAGTTATCACATATGCATATAGTTTTGCAAGACAGCAGAATGTAAAAAAATCGCCGAGATTGAGATAACATTACATCTGTTAATGTTTTTGGTGTGGGTGTGTTTGTAAGATTTATGTAACTAACATACAGTACTATGTTACAGTGGACAGCAAGACTGCAGGTCCCCTTCCCTTCAAAGGACAAATTCTGCCAACTCTTTTGGGGATTCTGTTGATTGTGGTTCCAGAAGAATCCTGTTCAAGTTGTGTGACATTGCCCAATGAAAGCAATGCACAGAAAGGTATAGAATTTTATCCCAAAGCATATTATCGTCACTTTTAATAGCTAAATATTCACACATATATATTGTCTCTGCACATCAAAGCAAAGATTAAAAATTAAAGATAGCAATATTGTGAGAACCAAGCGTATAGTATGTTAACTTGTATGCCAAGAATGTATTTATAAACCAAAGCTATTAAAGATCTTGGGTGATATTAGATTTATGAAATGAGTTATTGTACTCACGTGCGAATAAATCTGATATCAAACAAGCAGTTTATCATATTGTCTAATGTTTAAAAAATGAACTTTTAATTGTGAAAAGGACCCTGAAGTGGCCTTCACCCTGTTTGACACATCAATCACAATCGAACTGAATGAATTACACAGTTACGTGACACAAAGTAAATCGAAACAGCTGACAATCATCGCTGAAACTGACCACAGAAACACTGTGACGTTGCGTATTTTTATTCAAATGTTCAATTCAACCGAAACTGATATGTTAAGAGAATGATGACAAGAAATATTACCCGAAATTTTTGAAAAAAATTTATGGAAACCCCATGGCGGTGAATATATTAACAGAAGAAATGTCACAGATTCGTGACGTCACAAAAGAAATGATCTTACATATTCATACATCTAGGAGTTCCCAAGGCTTCCAATCAAAAGTATTCATGGTCAAATTTATGTACTGCGTGGCATATCAAACAAGCATTTATGTCACCAAATATAGGCTCTCTAAAATTTATCCATCATTTTTGTTTGCTTTCAACTGACGATGATTTTTTAAAATAATGGAATATCTATTTGCTTCTTCTTAATTAATAGGCTAGTTTACGTGGGGTAAAGTTGAATTACCCCTAGACTTACCTTGAAATAATATTAAAAGAAATGTCACTGTAAATATAAATAGCGTAAAATTTTTCACACTGATTTTGGGCAACAAAAAAAAAAAAAGGTATTGTAACTGCATTTTTGGAGAAAAATTTTAATTTTAATTTTTTTACCATGTCTCTGTCGTAGCGTTTCATACACACAATTTTTGTCATTTTTGTAAATCCTTTTCATCTGTTCTAGTGTGGACATTAAGACATAAATCATATCTCAATTTAATACAGAACATTCCTTTTCTAGGCTGAAATACAGCTGTCGAATAGCTTATGGATGCATTATTCTATACGTGTAGAGAGTACAGTGAAAGTAAATATTTTTTATGGTAATAGGAATTGAAGGAGGCAAGTGTGGTATTGTTGTCAGCATCACTAAACTCCTTCCTCCGACTGTCGTAAAAGATTATTCTCTTCTCACAGGTCATAAACAAAGAAAAGAGATCACAGCCCTCCGTATTCTTCTGTAATCAAAATGTAAAATTATCTCCACAATACAGCTGTGGGTGAAGAATGAAATATTTTGAGCCATTGTGACTGAAACAAGATAATCAAATTTTAAGCTAGTACTAGTAATGATTCTGATTGGAATAAACGGCAGTAGAATTAACTGAAAACTTTTGCTGAGAAGAAAATTAATATGTATCGTAATAAAAATCTCCTCGTCAGCAAGAGTAAATTATGTTCTAATTCATACAGCGTGTAAGATTCACAAAGATACATTCTGTAATTGCCAAGATAAAATCTTAAAAAAAGTGTGTGTCCATTACTTTAAAGCTGAGGAATTTTCTCGATCTTTTCCTGCATTTAGGAAAAAGGGAGAAGGAAGAAAGAAAGAAGAAAAAGAGATGTGACAAAGCAAATAAAAATGACCAGGTCAGCCTCCCTGGAATGTGAGCAAAAAAAAGGACTACTCGCGGCTTCAACAACAAGAGAAGGGCAGCAATGACTCCTGATCAGAAGGAGAGAGAAGCAAAAGATATCAAAAACAGTAGCAAAGCTGTTGTAGATATGAGCCTTTCCTAAAACCTCAGCACCGAATGGAGGACAAGACACACATTCAAGGAAAATAACAACAAAAACTGCTTCATTAGTTTATTATGTATATTCAGAAAATAATGGTCCACGAAAGTGAAACAGGCATTGATGAGATAATGGGCTTTTATTAGTGAGGTGTCACAGTCTTACGGATATAACTCTCATGACATTAGTGTCTCACTTAAGATAAGGGGAATTCTCCTTAATTCCAGGCAAATTCCACAAGCATTCAGGACATAAACATAATGTAAACACACAGAACGTTGTTCAAGATGAAAACATTCATATATGTGATTTATATCGTGAGAGTTATATCCATAAGACAGAATGGCATACTCATTTTCTTACTAACCCATACTTGTGAGATCAGCTTTAATCATACATAATTACAGCAAGACTTCACATTGTAAATATTGCAGCAAAATTTTTGGTTTATGTGCAAATATGCATTAAAATGAGCTTTGAAATAGTCTTATGGATCTCCTCGTCAGCAAGAGTAAATTATGTTCTAATTCATACAGCGTGTAAGATTCACAAAGATACATTCTGTAATTGCCAAGATAAAATCTTAAAAAAGTGTGTGTCCATTACTTTAAAGCTCAGGAATTTTCTCGATCTTTTCCTGCATGAAAACCCCCATTTGAAAACAAGAAATTAGTTCAACTACATACAAGAAGTTTATTTGAACATCAGTGGATATAGCCGCTATCATTTATTAACCATACACACTTTTACAACAAAATGATGGACAGTGGGGTAATTATTGTGTGACAATGTTTAGTGATAATAACTTCTGTTTATGCCTCTCTTGGTTTCTTTTCAACACAAATTCCAAAACTGGTCATGGCCAGAATTCTTCTTATGATTCACCCTGCACTTTTGTCTGTGTCTTTCTGTCCTCACATCATCCCATTTTGCTCGAGCAGCCTTTTTCCTTTCACGCTCTCGCTCCCTGAACTGCTCATCAGTGGAATTTCTATTTCTGAAGTGAGCCTGGTACTTTGTTTTTACTTCTTCGTCTTGAAACAGGGTCTTTCATCACAAGCCGAAGTTTTCAATGGCCAAATGAGGGTAAAATTAAAAATCACTGAAAAAAATATTTCTCTTATTAATAAATTAACAGGATCATGGAACAAGGATGAGATTTAGGCAAAAATGCTGGACCACCCAATTTGATGAGGGATTTGAAAGGTGAATGGCAAAAAGGATTCAGGTTATTTAATGCTGTTTTATGCCTACAATGGGATCCTTGAAAAATAATTTTTGCTTTTGGCATTTCTGTTCACAAGCCCCAAAATGTAGGGACACCGAAAACATCACTGGGGTATTACATGTGCAGTCAGCCTGCAGGCCATCGTACGTGTATTAGAAGCAACGATCAAACTGAAGGCCATCCGGATCACACAAGCACACAAATAATTTCCCGCCAAACGAAGCCATGATGGCTGAGACAAAACACTTCGGGATCTACATAACCTTTTGAAAAATAAAAGAACACGAAAACAAAGTCGTATGTGGTAGTGGTAAAAAAAAAAAAAAGGCTTTAAATGGGGTGGGCTTTCACACACAAATATTTTGGAAGAGATAAGAGCATTTGCCGAGGACTTCAACAATCTCATGAGCATGGACGAAGAGACCTTTACATCTGTTCTCTCTCATAGTGATTGCTAAGCCATCAACAGTGATGCGAGCCGTTATAAACTGTTTACAAAATTCTTTTCACAGGCCTTTTCTCTTTAAAACTTATTGCTGTGGTCTTTTGATTTAATTTGCCCTAAACAGTCAGTAGAACGATAGATTTCGATGCACCACGTCGCCATAATAGAATAGAAAGGTCTACAATACAAAGACAGCACGTGCACAAATCTTCGCTAGACGTATACCGAGACAATCACACGGGTCATCAATGTCAACACAAGAACACCAGGCCAAGCCCTACACAATGAAAGAAATTGACACTTTTTAACTTCGATGTAATAAAAACAAATTATTCGCGAGTCATTTTGTTAATTTTGATATGCCGATTCCGAATTTCATATTATTTTTACGCTAGGCTGTCATTTTCAATGTTTGTAAACGGGCATTTTATCGCCGGCGGAGAAAACTTCAGGCAGACAGTCCGGACGCCAAAAAATCAGGCAGCAGGACGGACTGCGGGACTCTATTTCAGCCAGCTTTCATATTACACGTTAAGGACGGACTGAAGCCGGTCCAGAATTCCCTCCGTACCGATTGAATACTTAGTTAGATCTGGTCTGATTATGACTTGGCATAAGGCCATACGCCTGAATTTAAAAGTTTTATATAGATTTTCTTTAACTAATAAACACTTTGATCGGCACAAAGGTGGACAACGTTCACGACAAAGACCGTGTCACGAACTGCCATTACTTCGTTGAACACCGATCGGCTTCTTAGTCACATGGAGCACAACAAAGAGAAGTGCGTGGCTGTTTATGCCACAGAAAAGGCACAAGACACTAGTCTAGTTTGCGTCTGTAGAAACATGAAAATTACACAAAATGTGTGCCAAATATAACGTTTCACACAATTTCCTACGGACATAACCTTTCGTAACTCATTCACTACAGAGAAATACTTACGTTTTGAGCGACCAAGGTGGAGTCATAGCCTCGTGGGACGCCATCATTTCAACGTGTGCCGTATTTACTTCCATTTCAACAAACGGGTTTTGGTGACTAGGCAATTTTAGTATCGAAAATTAACGCGTATTACGGACGTAACGATCTCACGACAGACATCACTGGTGATCGTAAAGCATCGTTTTCTGCGATTTTCAGCCCCAAATTATGCCTTTGCTGTACTGAAAATTTCGTAAACATCGTAAAAAATGCATTTTTTTTCTGATCCTTTCATACGCCTGCACTATGGACGAACATGAAGTAGTGTATTTTCACGACAAGCATTATATCGGGTCGATCAAATTTAAAGTAACCCCACGCTGGTAACACCCTCCCTGTTATGACAAATCACAACTGTTTAGTCACTTCTATTACAGTGTCTTCCAATTGGCATCAAATCACCCTTCAAAAAAATGCCCCAAGCTGCTTGAAAAAACAAAAAAGCAGCAATATTTTCTTAAACAAATATAATACTACTTTCCCCATCTATCTAATTTGTCTACTGGTTTATCTGTGACCTTCGAATTTACCAAATATGAAATCACCTGTAGTTTGGTTGGTATCTATGAAGGGCGAACTTTTAGGAAAGGCTCATATGTGCGTACAGACTGCGTCCTTCAACCAAAATAAACTAAATACAATGCACTTTCCAGAGTAAATAAAATCGTTCCAAAATATTCTAAAACTTTATGATATGTTTTTAAAACTTTATTAAAAGCATCAACAAAAAGAAGCGAATTTATGAAGAAGTGAATAGAAATAAGGCAACCCTGCCAAAAAAGCAACAGAACACAGAGGAAAGCATTGCAAAGGCAAAAATTGTTTCATTTCATTTGTTACATTCTGTCGATCTCCCCGGCAAAAGACAATTTAGTAAAAGATTGAAAAAAGACGTTTTATATTGGCTTCCTTTATAGAACACTTTTTGTGAAAATCCAGAAATTATCAAAATCGTTGCAGACCCAGGCATATTTACCTAATGAAGTAAATTTATTCAATGCCTTTGTGATGTCTGGTGAATGGTGGAATCTCCTATGTATTCTTAGACAGTGCTCTGCCTGTGGTGAAACAGAAACTGCTGGCAGAGTGCTGTCTCATATGGGAAGTGGGAGAAAGGAAAGATGAATAATACGTTCAAAGATAAAATGTGTAGATATGCTCATTAATATTTTTTGTGAATATTTTGCAGTTTGTTTGCACATATGTGGCAGAGGCACCAGTTTAATAGTCTTAAAGGGAATATGCCAGATGGCCTAGCCCTTATAGTTATGGACTGCTGAAAATTATACATGTAAACATCAATATGGTCAGCACACTGGAACTTGCAGCAAATGAATTCATCCTGTTGTTTACAGCAACTGTTCAATATGTCAGTCTTCAGACAGCCTATCGTTTTTGTGTCATATCTGATTTGACACATGATTCTGCTGCCCCTTCAGTACGTCGAAATTACTCTTCCTTTCAAATCAGTACACTGATTGCACCAAATTTAGCCAATTTTTAAAAATTTAATATTTCATTTGTTCCTCCTTCCTTCCCCCCATCAACCCCTACCCCCACCCAGCCTACACCACCCCTACCCTTAAGAAAAATCACCACCCCCACCCCTTCTCAGCCCACCCCATAGGCTCACCTGGTATTGCCAAAGGAAGCTGCACTTTCTTTAATTTTTTTTATTTTTTCGGCAGATGCACCAAACTTTTGTTTCTCCAGAACTTCTTCCCTAATGAAAAACACAATTACCCTTTAATTAATGCCAAAAGGATCACTTTTAGATTGGTTACGGGTGGTTACGTGGATTTTATCATTAAGGCTTGCAAATATGTGTAATAATAATATTATTGTATTATTATTACACATTGCAAATATGGTCAACAAAAAAACTACCTGCTTATGCCAAGGTGGTTTACATGGAAACAATGACCAGTCAAGAGGGGGTCACTTTTCCCCTTCCCTCCCAATCACCCCCACGTCACTTTCTCTGATCATTCCCTACTATTTCCCTTCCAAATAGGCTACCATAGCAAAATTTTAGGGGGAACTTTCAAAGTAGCATTGGGTATGTCATCAAGAGAATTGGCTATTTTGAGAGGTATGAATGGGGCCATAAGAATGACACGACATATTGCAGCAAGATCGGTACCATTTTGTAGGGAAATGAACGTGCTTCAGCTAAAAGCTGCATATTTCTCCAGGGAACCAACAAATGCTATCAACACCATCCTACTATCTATGTCCCTCTGCAAATACACAGAAATAATCCTCTGTCAAGATAAGACTAACAGTACAGATTGCATCACTACTGACTACTGTCCTACATATGTAGGAAATAATTAAATGTGGGGAGTGTTTAGGTTTGTGACACATATTAGAAGGGCAAATCACTAATAGTGTACAACCCAATTAATCCGCTATATAAAATCCCCCTTTTTGGGGTCCTGCCAGCCAGGGTGTAGAAATGTGTAAAATGACCTGTGATCTAAATAAAGCATCCAATTTTGGTTTCAGGTACAATTTGAGCCTTCCAGATAAAAGAATAAAATGTGTAGGCCTATGTATTCGGAGGTGGTCAAAACCAGCCAAGTCAGGTGACCTTTTTCAAAAGACATTTGTGAAAAATTTTGGGCGTTGACCCCCCTTTTTCCTCCCTTTAAAAGATCGGGCAAAAGAAGTACTTTAACCTCCATGGGAGAAATTTCCCCAAATCACAGTGGTATATTTAGAATAACACAAAATGTTAATAGGGCCAAAAGAAAAATAGGTGTCAAAGACCTTGTGACTAAATCAAGGGCCATAACTCAGACCATAAATTCAGACCTGGCCATAAAGTCATATATGACTTTTCCTTATTACAACATTTCTTCTTTGACGGATATTAGACAGTTCGCGGCCCAACGTTACCTGCGCCGACGTCCCGTATCGAGGCAGCTTCGCCCGCGTTACGGAGAATTACACCAACGGCTAGCCGTATCGAGACCTCGCGTTAAGTTGCGTATACTTTCAATTAATTAAACTAAGAATTCGAGTGATTTCGCCGAATAAATTTGATGGTATGATTGATCAGCCATTTGTGCATCTATTCATCATAATTTTACATTCTTTACACACAGTTTATGCTCATAGAGAGAGATTTTTGAGACCATGGTCTCCAGCTGTCCGGACAGCCCGTAACGAGTGTGACCCAGTTTTATCTTCGCCTCGTGATGCATGATTGCACCACCTGCCTGCGTGCCTGTAGACCTGTG
>JAWQUT010000009.1:615744-626688 GCA_033807755.1 Ellobium chinense | reverse complement strand
GTTTTTTCTCTTTTTAATTAGCCAAAAAGCTATTTTTTTCAGGCTACAAAATACTACAATTGTAAAAAGGATTTTTGATTCGCAATGTTATATTATGCATGTAATCCGAATTCTCTTTTTTTTTTTTTAACAACCTGCGAAAAAGATTTTTTTGGCTTCAAAATGCCAATGTGGGAAGTGTATAAATTGGTGGCTAGTTTCGTATGCATTTTGATGTCAAAATATCTTTTTCTTTGGCCCCCAAAAAATTATTTTTGATGCTGTGATATACTCCGCTGCCAAATAAGAGTTTTGATGGCAATTTTTTTGTTGTGCACAGTCTGTTATACATTTTCAGGTGAAACTCTGTTTTATTTAATTTGGCGCCAAAATGTTTATTCTAAAGACTGGAATATACTGCATTGCCAAATAGGAATATTAATTGGAAATTTTTTTAATATAATAGTCGGCGGAATTGGCAGGTTCCGATAACCCGGCAAAAAATTAACGTTTTTGGCTTCAAGATGCCAAACTGGTAAATGCATAATTCTGTTGCCAGAAGTTTATATATATTGAAGCCAAATTGCATTTCTTTTTAAGTGGCTTAATTGTGTTGTTGTTTTACTTTGATGGGGGAANGTGGAGGAAAAGGGGTGGGGGGGCGGACTCAAAAATGTTACACTTACGAGTAGAATTTTTGATGATGGTCAAATTCTATTTTTTTTTATTTGGCTCAAAAATGGTTTTTAGGTGAAATCTATTTTGTCTTAATTTGGCCCAACAATGTTTAATTTTGAGTAGTAGGTAGAATTTGCTCTGTCTAAAAGTCCGTCAAAAATCTTAATATTTTAGCTTCAAAATGGCTAGTGGACAAGTTTTTCCAGAGATTTTCTGTGCATTTTCAGGCAAAAATATATTTTTTGTTTTTAATTCGCGAAAAAGGTATTTTTTTTTAACAAAAAAACACCATACTTGCGAAAAGGATTGTTGATTCCAAACAGTTTTTTAAATGAAGTCTTCGAAATTGTCGTTTTCTAAAAACAGACTAAAACTTTTAATTTTTTGGCTTCAAAATGTCAATGTCGTAAGTTTAAAAATGTATGGCCAGTTCTTTTATGCGTTTTCAGGTCAAATTCTATTTTTTTTTTGTTATTTGGCCCAAAGATGATTTTTTTTTTTCGAGACTGGAATACAGTATATATAGCCAAATAAGAGGTTTGACGGCAATTTTTTTTTGGTCAGTGTTTTATGCATTTTTCCGTCAAATTATATTTTTGTCTTTATTTGGCCCAACAATGTTTATTTTTGAGTACTAGGTGGAATTTGCGCTTTCTAAAAATTCGTCAAAAATCTTACTATTTTAGCTTCAAAATATCTAGTAGGGAATTTTTTCCCAAAGGACTTTCTGTGCATTTTCAGGCAAAAATCTAGTTTTTCTTTTTAATTAGCGAAAAAAGCTATTTTTTTCAGGCTAGAAAATACTACAGTTGCAAAAACGTTTTTTGATTGGCAATGTTTCTTTTTGTGAAGTATTCCGAAATCTCGTTTTCTAATAAGCCGCCAAAACTTAAAAGGTTTTGGCTTCAAAATGTCACTGTGGAAAGTGGGAAATTTGTGGCCAGTATTTTATGCTTTTTCAGGTCAAATTGTATGTTTAGTAATTGGAAAAAAACATGTTTATTTTTCTTTCTGGAATATGCTTCATTCCGGAATATGATTTCTTATCAGAATGTTGGTTTTTTTTTAATCATAGTAGACCGACTTGGTGTTCTTTGACTCTGAATTGCACAATTTGGTGGCGAGTACTTTGTTTGTATTTTCGGGCAAAAATGGTTTTTTCTCTTTTTTATTAGCCAAAAAGCTATTTTTTTCAGGCTACAAAATACTACAATTGTAAAAAGGATTTTTGATTCGCAATGTTATATTATGCATGTAATCCGTTCTCTTTTTTTTTTTTAACAACCTGCGAAAAATTTTTTTGGCTTCAAAATGCCAATGTGGGAAGTGTATAAATTGGTGGCTAGTTTCGTATGCATTTTGATGTCAAAATATCTTTTTCTTTCACCCAAAAGATTTTATTTTTGATGCTGTGATATACTCCGCTGCCAAATGAGAGTTTTGATGGCAATTTTTTTGTTGTGCACAGTCTGTTATACATTTTCAGGTGAAACTCTGTTTTATTTAATTTGGCCTAAAAATGTTTATTCTAAAGACTGGAATACACTGCATTGGCAAATAGGAATTTTAATGGGAGTTTTTTTTAATATAACAGTCGGCGGAGTTGGCAGGTTCTGATAACGATGCAAAAAATAATTTTTTTTTGGCTTGAAGGTGCCAAATTGGTAAGTGCACAATTTTGTAGTCAGAATTTTATATATATTGAAGCCAAATTGCATTTCTGTTAACTGGCTTAATTGTGGTTTGTTGTTTTTTTTTGGGTTGGGNTTTTGGGTTGGGGGGGGGGGACTCAAAAATATTACACTTACGAGTAGAATTTTTGATGATAGTCAAACGCTATTTTTTTTATTTGGACTAAAAATGATTTTTTGGTGAAATTCTAGTTTGTCTTAATTTGGCCCCACAATGGTTTAATTTTGAGTAGTAGGTGGAATTTGCGCTTTCTAAAAATCCGTCAAAAATCGTAATATTTTAGCTTCAAAATGGCTAGTGGACAAGTTTTTCATAAAGATTTTGTTTGCATTTTCAGGCAAAAATATATTTTTTGTTTTTAATTAGCCAAAAAAGCTATTCTTTCAAACAACAAAAATACTTCGTGAAAAGGATTTTTGATTCCAACGGTTTTTTAAAATGAAGTATTCCAAATTTTCGTTTTCTAAAAGCACACTAAAAGTTTTATTTTTTTGGCTTCAAAATGTCAATGTGTCAATTTTAGATATATATGGCCAGTTCTTTTATGCGTTTTCAGGTCAAAGTCTATTTTTTTTTTTGGTTATTTAGCCCCAAAATGATTTTTTTTGAGACTGGAATACAGTAAATAGCCAAATAAGAGGTTAGACGGCAATTTCTTTTTTTGGTCAGTGTTTTAATGCATTTTTCGGTCAAATTGTAGTTTTGTCTTTATTTGGCCCAACAATGTTTATTTTTGAGTAGTAGGTGGAATTTGCGCTTTCTAAAAATTCGTCAAAAACCTTACTATTTTAGCTTCAAAATATCTAGTAGGGAATTTTTTCCCCAAAGACTTTCTGTGCATTTTCAGGCAAAAATTTAGTTGTTCTTTTTAATTAGTGAAAAAAGCTATTTTCTCAGGCTAGAAAATACTACAGTTGCAAAAACGTATTTTCATTGGCAGTGTTTCTTTTCGTGAAGTATTCCGGATTCTCGTTTTCTGATAAGCCGCCAAAACGTAAAAGGTTTTGGCTTCAAAATGTCGCCGTTGAAAGTGGTAAATTTGTGGCCAGTATTTTATGCTTTTTCAGGTCAAATTGTATGTTTAATAATTGGAAAAAAACATGTTTATTTTTGTGGCTGGAATATGCTTCATTCCAGATATGATTTCTTATGCCAATGTTTTATTTTTTAATGATAGTAGACCGACTTGATATTCTTTGACTCTGAATAGCATAATTTTATGGCGAGTACTTTGTTTGCATTTTAGGGCAAGAATGTTTTTTTCTCTTTTTAATTAGCCAAAAAGCNCCAAATTGTATTTTTTTTGTTCTTAATTATGCAAAAAGCTATTTCTTTAAAACAAATACTGCACTTGCGAAAAGGATGTTTGATTCCAAAGGTTTTTTTTTAACGAAGTATTCGAAATTATCGCTTTCTAAAAACACACCAAAACTTTAATTTTTTTGGCTTCAAAATGTCAATGTGGCAAGTTGAGAAATATATGGCCAGTTCTTTTATGCTTTTTCAGGTCAAACTCTATTTATTTTTGGTTATTTGGCCCAAGAATGATTTTTTTTTTTTGAGACTGGAATACAGTATTCAGCCAAATAAGAGGTTTCACGGCAATTCTTTTTATTGTGAGTGTTTTATGCATTTTTTTTCTCAAATTATATTTTTTCCTGTATTTCGCCCAACAAAGTTTATTTTTGAGTAATAGATGGAATTGGCGCTTTCTAAAAATTCGTCAAAAATCTTACTATTTTAGCTTCAAAATATCTAGTAGGGAATTTTTTCCCCAAAGACTTTCTTTGCATTTTCAGGCAAAAATCTAGTTTTTCTGTTTAATTAGGGAAAAAAGCTATGTTTTCAGGCTACAAAATACTAGTTGCAAAAACGTTTTTTGATTGCCAATGTTTCTTTTTGTGAAGTATTCCGAATTCTCGTTTTCTAATAAGCCGCCAAAACTTAAAAATTTTTTGCTTCAAAATGTCATTGTGGAAAGTGGGAAATTTGTGGCTAGTATTTTATGCATTTTCAGGTTGAATTGTATGTTTCGTAATTGGAGAAAAACATGTTTATTTTTGTGGCTGGAATATGCTTCATTCCCATATAGGATTTCTTATGCCAATGATTTTTTGTAATGATAGTAGACAGACTTGATATTTTTTGACTCTCAATTTCACAATTTTGTGGCCAGTACTTTTTTTTGCATTTTCAGGCAAAAACGTTTTTTTTTCTTTTTAAATAGCCAAAAAGCTATTTTATTTCAGGCTACAAAATACTACAATTGCAAAAAGGATTTTTGATTCGGATGTTATTCTATGGAAGTAATCCGAATTCTCTTTTTTTTAACAGCCTGCGAAAAAGATTTTTTTGGCTTCAAAATGCCAATGTGGCAAGTGGAAAAATTGGTGGCCATTTTCTTATGCATTTTGATGTCAAAATCTTTTTTTTTCCTTGGCCGCCCAATTTTTTTTTTTGATGCTGTGATATAGTACGTTGCCAAATAGGAGTTTTGATAGCAATTTTTTTGTTGTGCTCAGTCTGTTATACATTGTCAGGTCAAAATCTGTTTTGTTTAATTTGGCCCAAAAATATTTATTCTAAAGACTGGAATATACTGCATTGCCAAATAGGAATTTTAGTTGGCATTTTTAAAAATATAATAGTCGGCGGAATTGGCAGGTTCCGATAACCCGGCAAAAATTAATGTTTTTGGCTTGAAGATGCCAAACTGGTAAATGCACAATTCTGTAGCCAGAATTTTATATATATTGAGGCCAAATTGCATTCCCTTTTAACTGGCCTAATTGTGTTGTTGTGCTTTTTGGGTGGAGGAAAAGGGGTGGGGGGGCGGACTCAAAAATGTTACACTTACGAGTAGAATTTTTGATGATGGTCAAATTCTATTTTTTTTTATTTGGCTCAAAAATGGTTTTTAGGTGAAATCTATTTTGTCTTAATTTGGCCCAACAATGTTTAATTTTGAGTAGTAGGTAGAATTTGCTCTGTCTAAAAGTCCGTCAAAATTCTTAATATTTTAGCTTCAAAATGGCTAGTGGACAAGTTTTTCCAGAGATTTTCTGTGCATTTTTTTGTTTTTAATTCGCGAAAAAGGTATTTTTTTAAACAAAAAAACACCATACTTGCGAAAAGGATTGTTGATTCCAAACAGTTTTTTAAATGAAGTCTTCGAAATTGTCGTTTTCTAAAAACAGACTAAAACTTTTAATTTTTTGGCTTCAAAATGTCAATGTCGTAAGTTTAAAAATGTATGGCCAGTTCTTTTATGCGTTTTCAGGTCAAATTCTATTTTTTTTTGTTATTTGGCCCAAAGATGATTTTTTTTTTTCGAGACTGGAATACAGTATATATAGCCAAATAAGAGGTTTGACGGCAATTTTTTTTTTGGTCAGTGTTTTATGTATTTTTCGGTCAAATTATAATTTTGTCTTTATTTCGCCCAACAATGTTTATTTTTGAGTACTAGGTGGAATTTGCGCTTTCTAAAAATTCGTCAAAAATCTTACTATTTTAGCTTCAAAATATCTAGTAGGGAATTTTTTCCCAAAGGACTTTCTGTGCATTTTCAGGCAAAAATCTAGTTTTTCTTTTTAATTAGCGAAAAAAGCTAATTTTTTCAGGCTAGAAAATACTACAGTTGCAAAAACGTTTTTTGATTGGCAATGTTTCTTTTTGTGAAGTATTCCGAAATCTCGTTTTCTAATAAGCCGCCAAAACTTAAAAGGTTTTGGCTTCAAAATGTCACTGTGGAAAGTGGGAAATTTGTGGCCAGTATTTTATGCTTTTTCAGATCAAATTGTATGTTTAGTAATTGGAAAAAAACATGTTTATTTTTGTTTCTGGAATATGCTTCATTCCGGAATATGATTTCTTATCAGAATGTTGGTTTTTTTTTAATGATAGTAGACCGACTTGGTGTTCTTTGACTCTGAATTGCACAATTTGGTGGCGAGTACTTTGTTTGTATTTTCGGGCAAAAATTGTTTTTTCTCTTTTTAATTAGCCAAAAAGCTATTTTTTTCAGGCTACAAAATACTACAATTGGAAAAAGGATTTTTGATTCGCAATGTTATATTATGCATGTAATCCGAATTCTCTTTTTTTTTTTTAACAACCTGCGAAAAATTTTTTTGGCTTCAAAATGCCAATGTGGGAAGTGTATAAACTGGTGGCTAGTTTCGTATGCATTTTGATTTCAAAATATCTTTTTCTTTGGCCCAAAAAATTTTATTTTTGATGCTGTGATATACTCCGCTGCCAAATAAGAGTTTTGATGGCAATTTTTTTGTTGTGCACAGTCTGTTATACATTTTCAGGTGAAACTCTGTTTTATTTAATTTGACCTAAAAATGTTTATTCTAAAGACTGGAATACACTGCATTGGCAAATAGGAATTTTAATGGGAGTTTTTTTTAATATAACAGTCGGCGGAGTTGGCAGGTTCTGATAACGATGCAAAAAATAATTTTTTTTTGGCTTGAAGGTGCCAAATTGGTAAGTGCACAATTTTGTAGTCAGAATTTTATATATATTGAAGCCAAATTGCATTTCTGTTAACTGGCTTAATTGTGGTTTGTTGTTTTTTTTTGGGTTGGGGGNTTTTTTGGGTTGGGGGGGGGGGACTCAAAAATATTACACTTACGAGTAGAATTTTTGATGATAGTCAAACGCAATTTTTTTTATTTGGACTAAAAATGATTTTTTGGTGAAATTCTAGTTTGTCTTAATTTGGCCCCACAATGGTTTAATTTTGAGTAGTAGGTGGAATTTGCGTTTTCTAAAAATCCGTCAAAAATCGTAATATTTTAACTTCAAAATGGCTAGTGGACAAGTTTTTCCCAAAGATTTTGTTTGCATTTTCAGGCAAAAATATATTTTTTGTTTTTAAATAGCCAAAAAAGCTATTTTTTCAAACAACAAAAATACTTCGTTAAAAGGATTTTTGATTCCAACGGTTTTTTGAAATGAAGTATTCCAAATTGTCGTTTTCTAAAAGCACAGTAAAACTTTTAATTTTTTGGCTTCAAAGTGTCAATGTGTCAATTTTAGAAATGTATGGCCAGTTCTTTTATGCGTTTTCAGTTCAAATTCTATTTTTTGTGGCTATTTAGCGGAAAAATGATTTTTTTTGAGACTGGAATACAGTAAATAGCCAAATAAGAGGTTTGACGGCAATTTTTGTTTTGGTCAGTGTTTTAAAGCATTTTTCGGTCAAATTATAGTTTTGTCTTTATTCGGCCCAAGAATGTTTATTTTTGAGTAGTAGGTGGAATTTGCGCTTTCTAAAAATTCGTCAAAAATCTTACTATTTTAGCTTCAAAATATCTAGTATGGAAATTTTTTCCCCAAAGACTTTCTTTGCATTTTAGGCAAAAATCTAGTTTTTCCTTAATTAGCGAAAAAAGCCATTTTTTCAGGCTAGAAAATACTACAGTTGCAAAAACGTTTTTTGATTGCCAATGTTTCTTTTTATGAAGTATTCCGAATTCTCGTTTTCTAATAAGCCGCTAAAATGTCACTGTTGAAAGTGGGAAATTTGTGGCCAGTATTTTATGCTTTTTCAGGTCAAATTGTATGTTTAATAATTGGAAAAAAACATGTTTATTTTTGTGGCTGGAATGCCAATGTTTTATTTTTGAATGAAAGTAGACCGACTTGGTATTTTTTGACTCTCAATTGCAGTTTTGTGGCCAGTACTTTCTTTGCATTTTAGGACAAGAATGTTTTTTTCTTTTTTTAATTATCCAAAAAGCTATTTTATTTCAGGCTAGAAAATACTACAATTGTAAAAAGGATTTTTGATTCGGAATGCTATTCTATAGAAGTAATCCGAATTCTCTTTTTTTTAACAACCTGCGAAGAAGATTTTTTTGTGTTCAAAATGCCAATGTGGCTATTTTCTTATGCATTTTGATGTCAAAATCTTTTTTTTTCCTCGGTCGCCCAATTTTTTCTTGATGCTGTGATATACTACGTTGCCAAATAGGAGTTTTAATGGCAATTTTTTTGATGTGGTCCGTCTGTTATACATTTTCAGGTCAAAATCTGTTCTGTTTGATTTGGCCCTAAAATATTTATTCTGACGACTGGAATATACTGCATTGCCAAATAAGACTTTTAATTAGCAATTTTTTTTAATATAATAGTCGGCGGAATTGACAGGTTCCGATAACCCGGCAAAAAATTAATGTTTTTGGCTTCAAGATGCCAAACTGGTAAATTCACAATTCTGAAGGCAGAAGTTTATATATATTGAAGCCAAATTGCATTTCTTTTTAACTGGCTTAATTGTGTTGNCTCTCTCTCTCTCTCTCTCTCTCTCTCTCTCTCTCCCCTGTTTGATCTTTCCGTTTTCATTCTCATAAAGTTATGTTGCACGCGGCCCCCGTCTATGCGTACGCTTGTGATAGTCTAAAGTTTCTGCCGTTCCCACCTTCTGTTTTCATATCGCCTCTTCCTTTTTCCTCTGTCCATCTCTCCCTCCCCCTCCCTTTGCCAAACTTCCAACATGTTTACCTGTCTGCACTTATATTGTTACCGCAGCCAGCCGGCCGTTATCTCGTGTAGAGCAAAGATTCTATCGGTTAAAGTGGTTGGTCGTGCATGTTTAAAAGAGTACTCACTGCCCTTTTCACCTGACTGGCTGGGGTCAGTCTATGAGCATAGCCGAGGGGAGGAGGAGAGGCTGTGGACAGAGACGGGGTCAGATCTTATGGTACCTCCATGGATTGATGGTAGAGCGAATTCTTATGTGTGTTGTTGCATCACTTGCTCACTCGCAAGATGTGTATAAGAGACAGGGGGGAGGGTGGGGGGAATCAAAAATGTTACACTTACGAGTAGAATTTTTGATCACAGTCAAATGCTATTTTTTTTATCTGGACCAAAAATGATTTTTTGGTGAAATTCTCTTTTGTCTTAATTTGGCCCCACAATGGTTTAATTTTGAGTAGTAGGTGGAATTTGCGCTTTCTAAAAATCCGCCAAAAATCTTAATATTTTAGCTTCAAAATGGCTAGTGGACAAGTTTTTCCCAAAGATTTTGTTTGCATTTTGAGGCAAAAATATATTTATTGTTTTTAATCAGCCAAAAAGCGATTTTTTTTTAAACAAGAAAATACTACACTTGCGAAAAGGATTTTTGATTCCAAAGGGTTTTAAAAATGAAGTATTCGAAATTGTCGTTTTCTAAAAACACACTAAAACTTTAAATTTTTTGGCTTCAAAATGTCAATGTCGGAAGTTTAAAAATGTATGGCCAGTTCTTTTATGCGTTTTCTATTCAAATTCTATTTTTTTTTTTGGTTATTTAGCCCAAAAATGATTTTTTTATAGACTGGAATACAGTATATAGCCAAATAAGAGGTTAGACTGCAATTTTTTTTTTGGTCCGTGTTTTATGCATTTTTCGGTCAAATTATATTTGTTCTTTATTTGGCCCAACAATGTTTATTTTTGAGTAGTAGGTGGAATTTGCGCTTTCTAAAAATTCGTCAAAAATCTTACTATTTTATCTTCAAAATATCTAGTAGAGAATTTTTTTCCCCAAAGACTTCTTTGCATTTTCAGGCAAAAATCTAGTATTTCTTTTTAATTAGGGAAAAAAGCTATTTTTTCAGGCTAGAAAATACTACAGTTGCAAAAGCGTTTTTTGATTGGCAATGTTTCTTTTTGTGAAGTATTCCGAATTCTCGTTTTCTAATAAGCCGCCAAAACTTAAAAGGTTTTGGCTTCAAAATGTCAATGTGGAAAGTGGAAAATTTGTGGCCATTATTTTATGCTTTTTCATGTCAAATTGTATGTTTAGTAATTGGAAAAAAAACATGTTTATTTTTATTGCTGGAATATGCTTCATTCAGAAATATGATTTCTTATGACAATATGTTGTTTTTTTAATGATAGTAGACCGACTTGGTGTTCTTTGACTCTGAATTGCACAATTTTGTGGCGAGTACTTTGTATTTTCGGACAAAATGGTTTTTTCTCTTTTTAATTAGCCAAGAAGCTATTTTTTTCAGGCTACAAAATACTACAATTGCAAAAAGGATTTTTGATTCGCAATGTTATTTTATGCATGTAATCCGAATTCTCTTTTTTTTAACAACCTGCGAAAAAGATTTTTTTGGCTTTAAAATGCCATTGTGGGAAGTGTATAAATTGGTGGCTAGTTTCTTATACATTTTTATGTCAAAATATTTTTTTCTTTCGCCTAAAAAGATTTATTTTTCATGCTGTGATATATTACTTTCCCAACAAGAAGTTTTGATGGCAATTTTTTTGTTGTGCTCCGTCTGTTATACATTTTCAGGTCAAAATCTGTTTTGTTTAATTTGGCCCAAAAATGTTTATTCTAAAGACTGGGATATACTGCATTGGCAAATAGGAATGTTAATTGCAATTTTTTTAATATAATAGTCGGCGGAGTTGGCAGGTTCTGATAACGAGGTAAAATATATTTTTTTTTTTGGCTCGAAGGTTCCAGATTGGTAAGTGCACAATTTTTTAGTCAGAATTTTATAAATATTGAAGCCAAATTGCATTTCTTTTAACTGGCTTAATTGTGTGCTTTTTCTTTGTTTTTTGGGGGGTGGA
>JAWQUT010000009.1:567552-612417 GCA_033807755.1 Ellobium chinense | reverse complement strand
AAACCACAATTAAGCCAGTTAAATAGAAATGCAATTTGGCTTCAATATATATAACATTCTGGCTACAAAATTGTGGACCTTCCAGTTTGGCATGTTCAAGCCAAAAACATTAATTTTTTGCCGGGTTATCAGATCCTGCCAACTCGGCTGAATATTATATTTTAAAAAATGCCATTAAAATTCCTATTTGGCAATGCAGTATATTCCAGTCTTTAGAATAAACATTTTTGGGCCAAATTAAACTAAACAGATTTTGATCTCAAAATGTATAACAGACTCAGCACAACAAAAAAAAATTGCCATGTGGCAAGAATGTTTTGCATTTTGAGGCGAAATTTTATTCTTTTTGTTTTTTTTTTGAAATTCGAAAAAAAATCTCTTTTTTTCTTCTTTTTGCAAAATGCTAAAATGGCAGGTACGATTTTTAGTGGCCAAATTTTTTAAATAATAAAATCCTCCCAATTACTCATTTATTGCCAGAAAAGCTTGTAGGTTTAATAATTTGGTGGCACGAATTTTTTCGGATATTTACGGCAAATTTCTTAATCTTAAAACCCGTGAAGAACCTTTCTTTTTTTCTGCAAAATGCCAAACTGATAAGTGGGCAATTTGGAGGCCAGAATTTTGAAATATACAGTCAACTCCGCCTAATCGCCCTTCCTCGGGATCACGGGAAAAGTGGGCGATTAAGCAGAGTAGCGATTAAGCGGAGAAGGTAATTTTGGCCATATTTTTGGTAATGAGGTTAAATTTCTTTGATGTCGTGGTTTGATATCGTGCATTGTCACCATCTCGTCGCCAGACTCAAGACAGACTCGAGTTTGACCTTGTTATAGCGCACAAACTGTTTGATCTCCGCGATCTCTCTCGTTGGCCACCTCGCAGTAGCCCAGCAGACAATAAGGAGTAGGATGGCATGACTATAAGGAGTACGGACGGGCGAAGGCGGTGATGCGTAGCGTGGGACGAAGGGTGACAAGGGGAGGCAGAGAGGGTAGGAAAGGCTTATCACACCTATTTCGGGGTGGCAGCTGTCACTCAGTCAACCGGTCTGCCATCCGTCTGTGTACATTATTTGTTTGTCAGCTGTGACCTTTCAACCACTGATCTTTGAACTTATTGGCGCTGAAGAGTAGTCGATTATCCCGAGTGAGAGGCAATTATGCAGTGACTTTTATATAGAAAAAATTCGGTTCCCTGGGAAACGAGTTGATTAAGCGGAAAAGGCGATTAAGCAGAGGACGATTAAGCGGAGTCGACTTAATCTGTTCCAAATTGTTTTGTTTTTTTTCAATGGCACAAAAATGTCTCTTTTCGGCTCTATGTGTAAGCCGCTTCGAAACAGATGGGTGCACATATGCAAAACGATGTTGAGACTGACAGTAAATTGTTCAAGAACGGTCTCAGAAGCGCATAATTAGTCTCCGACGATGCGTCTGCCTTCTAGAAATGGTGAACTCTTCGATAAATCTTGCGAACAGCATCGTCTGGAACTTCTGCTGGCGACCGGTTTTCAACTTTTGCGCGTAAGTTTCTATGAGTCAAGGGACTCACGAGTACAAAGAAAAACCATCGCTGATCAAACTGTTTCTTGCCTTCTTCTTTATTTTTTTTCTCTCTATATATAAAAGTGTCATTCTTCACCTTTACTTCGCGCATATATATGCACATACTTCCGAGAGTGATCTGTTGTAATCCAAAGTTTCCTGTCAGTCAACAAATGCATTCTCACCTCTCGATACCGTTGACTTGCAATTGGGGAATTTGTTGGCTAAACTTTGTAGACATTTATAGGCCAAATTATTTTTGTTAAAAACCGAACAAAAATTTCTTGTTTAGCAGGAAAATGCCAAAATATAAGATTGTGTTTTATGAAATCCACCAAAAATCTCTATTTCTTTGCTGTACATTGCAAAAGTGGCAAGAGAGCAGTTCCCTGGCCAGAATTTTGTGAATTTTTAATAGACCAAATTGGTGTTTTCTGAAAAGACACTAAACACACAATTTTTTGGCTGCAAAATGCGAAAGTGGCAAGTGGGCAATTTTGTAACACGACTTTTTTTTTTGCATTTTCAGGCCAAATTGTATCTTTTTTTTAAATTGGCCAACAAACTCCTTTTTTTTTTTGGAGGCTAGAAAATACAACACTAGCAGGGCGGAGTTTTGATGCCAATTTTTTTTAGTGCTAGTAGTATAAAAAGCCGCTTAAAATCGTAAGCTTTTGGCTTCAAAATGCGAAACTGGAAAGTGAACAATATTGTGGACAGAATCGTATGGATTTTCAGTTTAATTTGTATTTGTTTTTTAATTGGCCAACAATCTTCTTTTTTTTTTTTTAGGCTCGAAAAAGCTACACTGGCCAGTAGGATTTTTTATCGTCATGTTTTTTGTATTAGTAGGCCGAATTCGTATCTTTAAAAAAAACGCCAAAAATATTAATTTGTTGGTTTAAAAATTCCAATGTGGTAATTGGACATTTTTGTGGGGAGGCTTTTTTCGCAGTTGAAATCCGGAAAGTACTTTTTAAAATCTGCTAAAAATCTATTATTTGCGGCTACAAAAAAACTACACTGGGAAATTGGATTTGTTATGGTCATGTTTCTTTAGTCATATGAGATCAAATTGGTGTTTTCTCAAAACCTGCCAGAAATCGTAATGTTTTGGCTATCTGGTCAAAAACATTTGAATTTTCAGGCCACATTGTATTTTTTTTTTCATTAACCAGAAGGCTACTTTTTCAGGTTACTTCCAAAGAGGATTTTTGATTGGCAATGTCTTTTTTTGTGAAATATTCCGTATTCTTGTGTTTTATAAACACGCCAAAACTTTTTAAATTTTGGCTTCAAAATGTCAATGTGGCAAGTGGAAAAATTGTGGTCAGTATTTTATGTATTTTCAGTTGAAATCGTATGTTCTTTTCAATTGGACAAAAATGTTGATGTTTGAGGCTGGAATATGCTACGCTCCCAAAAATGATTTGTTTATGGAAATGTTTTTTTTTTAATAATAGTAGGACGACTGGTTATGTTTTTTGACACACCACCAAAACTTTTAACTTTTTAGCTTAAAATTGCCTAAATGGCAAGGGCACAATTTTATGGCCAGAATTTTATGCATTTAATGCCAAATTATATTTTTTGTAATTGACCAAAATTCTTTTCTTTTTGTTTAAGGTGGAAAATTCTACACTAACTGGTACAGTTTTTTATGGTTATATTTTTCTAAGAATATCAGGCCGGAATGGCGTTATCTGACAACTCGCAAAGAATCTTCTTGAGCTTCAAAATGCCCAAATGGCAACTGTTTGCATTTTCAGGCAAAAATGTATTTTTGCTTTTAATTAGCGAAAAAGCTATTTTTTAAAAAAACTGCAAAATACTACACATGCAAATAGGATTGCCAATTGCCAAGATTTTTTTAGTGAAGTCTTCCGACTTGTCGTTTTCTAAAAACCCGCCAAAACGTTTTCGGCTTCCAAATACGAATGTGGCTAGTGGATAAATTTGTCGTCAGTTTTTATGCATTTTGAGGTGAAATTGGTGAAATTTTTTTTTTGTTTGTTTTTGTCCAAAAATGTTAATTTTTGAAACTGGAATAAAGTACATTGCCAAACAGAAGTTTTGATGGTAATTTTTTTAAAATAATAAACGGCCAACTTGGTAGGTTCTGACATTCCGCAAAAATTTTATTTTTTTTAGCTTTCACGTGCCAAACTGGCAAATGCACAACGTTGTGGCCAGAATTTTATATATTTTCAAGCAAACCGTTTTTTTACTTGGCCAAATTCTTTTTTTTTTTTTAGGCTGGAAAATACTACATTTAGGAGTAGAATTTTTGATGGTATTATTTTTATAATCCGTGGAAAATCGTAATATTTTAGCTTCAAAATGGCAAGTGAAAAATTTTTTCCCAAAGACTTTGTTTGCATTTTCAAGCCAAACTCTATTTTTTTAAATATAAATAGTCATACATCTCTTTTATTCAGTCTACAAAATACTACACTTCAAAAAGAATTTTTGATTGACAGTGTTTTTTTAGTCAAGTATTCCGAATTATCGTTTTCTAAAAACCCGGCAAAATTACATTTTGGTTTTAATATGTCAGTCTGGCAAGTGGATAAATTTTCTGTTGGAATTATATTTTTTTTTAAATGGACCAAAAATGTCTATTTTTGAGGCTGAAATACACCACACTGCCAAAGTAGCTTCTTGGTGTGATTTAAAAAAAAAACAAAAATCGGCCGAATTGGTCAGTTCTGACAATCCGCCGAAAATTGTAATTTTTTGGTTTTAAAATACCAAACTGGCAAGTGCACAATTATCTGCTCAGAATTTTATATATTATTTTCTGACACACCACCAAAACTTTTAATTTTTTTAGCTTAAAAATGCTTAAACAGCGAGTGCACACGTTTGTGGCCAGAATGTTATGAATTCTCATGCGAACGTATAGTTTTTTTTTTATTTTGAGGTCAAATTCTTTTTTTTCTTGTCCCAAAAATATTTATTCCTTACTGGAATATACTCTATTCCGTAAAAAGAATTTTGATGTCAATTTTAAAAAAAAATAATATTGGGCCCACTTGGTAGGTTATGACAACCCGAGAGACATTTTAATTTTTTAGTTTAATATGCCAAACTGGTAAGTGCATAATTTTGTGGCCAGAATTTAATATATTTTGAAGGCAAATTATTTTTTTATTAATTGGCCAATTTTTTTTTTTTTTTTACCCTGGAAAATGCTACACTAACGAGAAGAATTTTTGATGTTTTTTTGGTGTTTTTGGCTTCAAAATGCTACTCTCGAAAGTAGGATTTTTGAGATCCATGTTATTTTCAATAGTAGTTAAGAGAATTGGTAAATTCTGAAAACCCGCGTTTTGAGACTGGAATATACTACATTGCCAAATAGGATTTTTGATCGCAATTTGAAAAAAAATTAATTGTATACCGCCTTGGGATTTTTTGACAACCCCCCAAAAAAATGTTTTCGCTTTCAAATGCTAAACTGCCGAAAGAAAAAAATTCTAAGACAGAATATTATGTATTTTTATGCCATATTTTTTGTTAATTGCCAATAACCTTTTGTGTGTGTGTGTGTGTGTGTGTGTGTGTGTGTGTGTGTGTGTGTGTGTGTGTGTGTGTGTGTGTGTGTGTGTGAGGCTGGAAAATGCTACACTAACTAGTAGAATTTTTATGGTCATAGTTTTCTAATAATAATAAGGCCGAATTGGCGGGGTTTGTTTTGAAAACCCAGCAAAAATAATTTTTTTTGGGGGGGGTTTTTAAACGACCAAAATGGCATATCGACAATTTATTTTTGGAAAGAACACTGTTTCCATTTTCAGACCAAGTTTTTTTCTAAAAAATTAGCCAAAATGCTATTTTTTCAGGCTACAAAATACTACGCTGGCAAATAGGATTTTTCATTGCTAATGTTTTTTTAAAGTAAAGTATTCCGAATTCGATTTTTTTCTAAAACCCATAGTTTTTGGCTCCAAAATGTCAATATGGCAAGTAGACAGATTTGTAGCCAGTATTTTATGCATTTTCAGGTCAAATGGTATTTTTTTTTTAATTGGCCAAAATGTTTCTTTTTTCAGGATGGAATATGCTACATTGCGAAATAGGAGTTTTGATGCCAATTATTTTAAAGTAATAGTCGCCGAATTGGTAGGGTCTGACAATCCGCCAAAAATTTTAATTTTTTGGCTTGAAAATGGCAAGTGGAGAGTTTTTTTCCCACAGACTTTCTTTGCATGTTCAGGCCAAATAGTACGCTTTCTTTTTAATTAGCTGAAAAGCTATTTCTTTATAGGCTACAAAATACTACACGTGTAAAAAGAACTTTTGACTGGCAATATTTTTTTTGAAGTATTCCGAATTCTCCTTTTCTAAAAACCCGCCAAACCTTTAAAATTTTTGGCTTCACAATGTCAATGTGGGAAGCGGGAAATTTGTGGCCGATATTTTATGTATTTTCAGCTCAAAGTGTATTTTTTTTTAATTGGACAAAAATGGTGATGTTTGAGGCTGGAATATGCTACATTCCCAATAGTATTTTTTATGGCAATCTTTTTTTAAAAATAATAGTAGGCTGATTAGTTATTTACTGACACACCGCCAAAGCTTTTAATTTTTTAGCTTAAAAATGCCTATACGGCAAGTGAACAATATTATGGCCAGAATTTATGCATTTTCATGCCAAATTGCATTTTGTTAAATTTGCGAAAACTCTTATTCTTGAGGCTAAAAAATGCTGCCTACAAGAATTTTTGATGGTCATAATATTTCACTAATGACTGTATTTCGAATCGGCGTTATCTAAAAACCCATCTAAAATCTTCATTTTTTGGATTCAAAATACCAAAATGGCACCTGGACACTTTTGTGGACAGGACTTTGTTTGCATTTCCAGGCAAAACGTGGCAAGTGGATACATTTGTGGAGAGGTTTTATGGCATTTTCAGATCAAAGTACATTTTTTTTTAATTTGGCCCCAAAATTTTTATTTTTGAGACTGCATTATACTACATTGCGAAATAGAAGTTTTGATGACAATTTAAAAAAAAAATAGTCTGCGGACTTGGTAGATTCCGACAACCCGCGAAACTAGCAAGTGCATAATTTTGTGGCCAGAAGTTTAAATATTTTCAAGACAAATTGGTTTTTTTTTTATAATTTGACAAAAACTGTTTTTGTAGGCTGGAAAATCATACACTAAGGAGTATAATGTTTGATAGTATTCTTTTTATAATACTAGGAGGTCGAATTAGCGTTCTCTAGAAACCCGCCAAAACTTTTAAATTTTTGGATTCAAAGTGTCAATGTGGCAAGGGGACAAATTTGTGGTCAGTTTGTTATGTATTTTCAGGTCAAATTGTATGTTTTTTTTGTTTCATAGTACAAAACTGTTGATGTTTGAGGCTGGAATATGCTATATTCCCAAATATGCTTTTTTTATGGCAATGTTTCTTTTAATGATAGTAGACCGACTTAGTATTTTCTGAAAAGCCGCCAGAAATTTTAATTTTTTGGCTTAAAAGTGCCAAAGTAGCAATTGACTAAGTTTTGCTTTTTTTCAGCAGGAAAATGCTACATTAACGAGAAGAGTTTTTTTATGTTATTATTTTTCTAAGAGTAGTAGTCCGAAATGCGTTATCTGAAAACCTGCCAAAAATCTTCATTGTTTTAGCATCAATATGCCCAAATGCTAACTGGACACTTTTCGGGTCAGCACTTTGTTTGCATTTTCAGGAAAAAATGTATGTTATGTTTTTAATTAGCCAAAAAGCTATTTTTTTCAAACAACAAAATACTACACTTGCAAATAGGATTTTAGATAGCCAAGGTTTTTTAGTGAAGTTTTCTAGAAACCCACCAAAACTTTTAATTTTTTGGCTTCAAAATATCAATGTGGCAAGTGGATAATTTTGTGGTCAACTTTTTATGAATATTCAGCTCAAATTGTATGTTTGTTTAATTCGACAAAAATGTGTAGTGTTGAGACTAGAATATACCACACTGTCAAATGGGAGTTTTGATGGCGATTAAAAAAAAAATAATAGTCCGCCTTCTTGCAAGGTTCTCACAACCTGCCAAAAATTTTTAGTTGTTTGGCTTTAATATAGCAAACTGGCGTGCACAATTCTGTGACCAGAATTGTATATGTTTTGAAGCCAAATTGTTGTTTTTTTATTAGTCAAAATCGTTTTTTTTCCTTAGGCTGGAAAATGCTACACTACCGAGTAGAATTTTTGATGGTATTATTTTTACTATTACTAGTAAGTCGAATTATCGCTTTTTGAAAATCCGCCCAAAGTCTTAACCCTTTTTCCAAAGACTTTGTTTGCAATTTCGGCAAAAATATATCTTTTGTTTTTAATTAGGCAAAAAGCTATTTTTTTAAACAACAAAATACTACACTTGCGAAAAAGATTTTTGATTGCCAAGGTTTTTTAGTAAAGTATTCCGAATTGTTGTTTTCTAAAAACCAACCAAAACGTTTAATTTTTTGCCTTCAAAATGCCAGTGTGGCAAGTTTATATATTTGTATCCAGTTTTTATGGATTTTCAAGTCAAATTGTATGTTTCTTTAATTGGACCATTCTTTAATTGTTTACGTTTGAGGCTGTTTTACGTTTCATTTTTTAAGGCCGGAATATGCTACATTGCCAAATAAAATTTTTGATGCCAATCTTTTTTTATTAAGCCGACTTTTTATTTTCTGACACACCCGCCAAAAATTTAATGTTTTGGTTTAAAAGTGCCTACACGGCGAGTGCACAATTTTGTGGCCAGAATTTTATGCATTTTCATGCCAAATTTTTTTTATTTTTTAAGTGTCCAACACTTTTTTTTTTTGGAGGCTGGAAAATGCTACCTAGTAGAATTTTTGATGGTCATAATCGTAGGCTAAATTGGCGTTTTCTGAAACCAAAAATCGTCATTTTTTAGCTTCAAAATGCCCGAATGGCAACTTACTTTTGTGGCCAGGACTTTGTTTGTTCAAAGAAACTGTATTTTTTGTTTTAAATTAGCCGAAAAGCTATTTTTTTCCAAATATTTTCAGGCAAACATGCATTTTTTGTTTTAAATTAGCCACAAAGCTATTTTTTTCCAAATATTTTCAGGCAAACATGTATTTTTTCTTTTAAATTAACGAAAAAGCGATTTTTTTCAAAATACACGTAAATAGGATTTTTGATTGCCAAGACGTCGGCCGGCTGATGAAATCGTGAATCCCACAAGAGAAACTAGTCTCACCGTAGCACATGTAAAACAACATGGTTGCTAAGTCGGGAATATTTAAAACTTCACCAAAATCTGGGATTCCTCGAAGTGCGAAAAGGTACCAGTATGGGAATTATTCATATTGATTTAAGCTGAAAAGAACGTGCTTAGGATCTGTGTGTAAACATAGAGAAGAAACTAAACAGCGTTTTTTTTTTAATTTTATTATTTTTATTTAATTAACTTACAATTTAAAAATATATTCCGTCTTGCACAAAACGCCCATTCTGTGAGTGTTATTGCATGCACAGTTCAGCCCCGGTTCTGGTTGGGAGAGGTGAAACAGTTACATCTAATACTCCTTTGATTGTTGACCATGAGACCTCTGGGGAGGTCACTGAGACGGTAGTCCGTTCGGATGATGCATTTAAGAAATATGGCGTTCCGCACGACCATTCTCACATTATTTTGGCTGGGCAGTGAAATCGAAAGTTGTGATTGCTTTACATAATCATAACCATCATTCGCAACAAAAAATAAATTTTAAAAAGTATTCATTTCTGTCACAGCAGTGCCAGTGAAGAATTTCAAAATGGCATTAAAATCCACTTTCATAATTATGATAATTTATCACAGCCATAACATCAGTAATTTTATGCTAATTTTCAGGTCAAATATTACCTTTCTTCAGGCTAAGATATCATTAATGTCATCGTCATTATCACTGCTTACTGATATGGCAAAAGACCAACCAGGTTGTCACAAAATGCAGAAAAAAAATATGTTTTGCCATTGCGTGAAAGCTGCATTGCCATTCACACATTTATGTAGTGCCCGAGAGATGATGAAATCTGATCCATTCCATTTCTATACGTTTGCTAAATTCTTTTCGTCACGCATACTTTATTATGCTTTCTGCTGATTCAGTTTGGTTACATGTACCTCGTTTTGAATATTCTACAGAATCGCTAATGTCTGATTTCTTCACATTGGCAATAAAAAAATGTTTGAAATAGAATATGGCACTGGATTTTTGCATGTTCTACACCATAACTTTCAGGAACAGTACAGTCGGTAGGCCTCTCTCTGCCATCTTGTACGACAGAACGATTGGTTTTAATGTTTGTGGTAAATGAAGTGGGCAGCTTTCACTGCTTCTAGTAAGTAAACTGTGCTTGAATTCTTTGGGAAAGATGCTATTTACAATCATTATTTCACAAAACGCGTTTCCATTTATGGCATTCGTTGAAACAGCCTATCTGACCGCTACCATGACTAGCACCGTCTCAGATCACATAATGCTCCCATTAATTCAATATCTTAAATGATAACATGATATACATGATATACATTGATATACATCCAGCAATTCTTTCCACTTTCAACACTGTACTTTTTTCTTTTTATCCCTACCGAAATGATAAATGCCATTAATTATTATAAACTTTGTAAGGGCACGTGCGGCAGAACTAGGGAACTTTATTTTGGGGTCAAAAATGGGTCACCTAGGGCCAGGAAAGAAGATAATTGGAGGTTTTTCGCAATTTCCTCCCTCCGTTGCTATGGAAACGCCAATTGTTTGGCAGCCATATTGGAAAATAGGGATCTTTTCCATAACTTTGAACCCTTCGATCTGGAGAGCAATAGATAGTAGGNTATACATCCAGCAATTCTTTCCACTTTCAACACTGTACTTTTTTCTTTTTATCCTTACCGAAATGATAAATGCCATTAATTATTATAAACTTTGTAAGGGCACGTGCGGCAGAACTAGGTGATTTTCATTAATAAAGGGAACTTTATTTTGGGGTCAAAAATGGGTCACCTAGGGCCAGGAAAGAAGATAATTGGAGGTTTTTCGCAATTTCCTCCCTCCGTTGCTATGGAAACGCCAATTGTTTGGCAGCCATATTGGAAAATAGGGATGACTTTTCCATAACTTTGAACCCTTCGATCTGGAGAACAATAGATAGTAGGATGCTGGTTCTTTTTCCATTTGAAAGATCTCTTTATTTAAAATATAATGTCACGGGCTTTTTTTGATTTCTTGAATAGTTTTTTTTTGATAATTTTTTTTAAAATCATAAAAAAAAACATTGAAAATTTTAACTGAAAATTCAAAAAAATACCAAAAACACAAGATATCGAAAAAAGCCCACGATATTCTCAAAACAGGGGCCTGTATACAAAATTTTATGTAAATTGCACCAGAAAAAAGATCGAAGGGATAGTGACGAAAATTGTAGTTTTGATATAATTGACGATAAACATTACCCGGCAGATGCATTTGAGAAGGGTGATTTTTTTCCTCTTGTATCAAAATAAACTTTTTTGAGACAGGTATCATGAAAATAACTTCATTCGATAAAGGACATGTCGCTGTTTAAACTGCCTTACTCATTTTGCACAAATTTACCCCTACACGGTGCGCACTTGCCCTTAATCTCAAGCAAGATTATAATGCATCAGAAATGTCAGGACATGCATCGACAACCGAGATTCGCTGTTTGTTTTGAATTGAAAATTATAAGGTATTACGTAATATGAATAAAACACGTTTTTGTATACTTTCTCACTGCATTCTTTTCTTCCTGAACCAACATTTCCTAATTCAAATTCCACCCTCTAGATAATTACAGGCATTTATTATGTCCTGATCATTACAAGGCTTTATATAGCAATTTATTAAAATTGATGACGTCATAAAATCATACCCAGACATGGTACAACCTGGAGCCCCATCAAATTTTGATCTACATGTGATGTTGGTAATAGAAAAGGAACTATTGTTGCACATTCGGACCGGACTTGAGACGTCGAGATGCATGGGAGTAT
This sequence comes from Ellobium chinense, assembly GCA_033807755.1. Classification (NCBI taxonomy): domain Eukaryota; kingdom Metazoa; phylum Mollusca; class Gastropoda; order Ellobiida; family Ellobiidae; genus Ellobium; species Ellobium chinense. Next base: position 600,850 of record JAWQUT010000009.1, on the reverse strand, counting down.
CAGTTACACACAATTTGTTACTTCAATCAGTCAACTGTTTCGTCTTGACTACTTCCTGGTGGAAGCAATTTTCAGCAAATTAATACACTGTGGTAAGTATTTGGTAAGTTTTTTTATTTTTCTTTATTTCTTTATTTCTCACTTTATTTATTCATTTGTTTTCATTATTCATGTATCTATTTATTTATTCATCTATTTATTTAACTAGGAAATAAGTGTATTGACATATCTATATCACAAAATTTATGATTACGGCATTGTAATTTTAATATGAAAGAATCGACTAAAAAGTATAAAGAGCACCAAGACGAACATAGAGAAAAATGTACACCGATGAGGTGATCATGGCGAAACGCCGACTTCCTCAAGATTGGAGTCAATTGTCAGGAGGACAAGGGAGAAACTGTCCAAATTCAAAACGACATCGAACATTTGAACGCTTTTAATAGTAATGCCAAAGCGGGTGAAGAAATTAATTTTTCACATATGGTCACTGAAACAACTTATATTATAGAGCATTTAGCGCAATCGCTCAAAATTTACTGCCACCAAACAAGACTGGAAAAGATCTACAGTTTACATCAGGTCCCCCATGTAGCACTATAGATTATTTATCTACGCCATCATCACAAACAAGAAGACAAAGCAACAGACAGCTGTCACGAAACAAACTGGAGCACATTATAATAACATGCATATAATGTAGCGCTGAAATTGGCACATTGCACGCAGTTTGTACGAAGGAAACTGATTCAAATAGGCCACTTTCCTTGCAAGACGTCGATCTTTTCTTGCTGACGGTGTGACTGCACAAGAAGTACACTATCACAAATCATGCTACACACGCTACTTCAATAGGACATGAATGCACGAGCAGACAATCCTGACAATCCAAATGTCGTCGCCTTGTCTTTGCAGGTATTCTCTTTTCTTGAAAAGATAGATAGCTATCGATCTTATTAGAATGTAAAAACAGGAATGTGCGTAGAGGGCTGAATGAGAAATACGTACAATCGATTCAAGGACAGGCTGCTGCAATTCATTTGATAAAAATATGCTTTGCTTGGAAAGAGCCGCCGTGAGACAGCCGATGATGTGGCATGCAGCTGCCCATGAAAAGATTTGGATAATTTTGGTATTCCTACCACAGATCAAGAGAGTGCCGTTGCTTTTGGTAGGATCTTCCGTGGATAGCCTTTCACAAACGCTATCAAGAAAGTATGACCCTTTCGCAGTTAGTGGTTACCAATTACGTGCAGAGAAAGAAGAGAAAAGAATTTTGGCTGCACGTGAAACACCCCTTTTTTTCTTCCTTTACAGCAACATGAGGTCAAGAAAGAATTTTCACTGAGCGTCTCCTATAACTGGGTCCTGTCAGTTTCTGCCGATATTGCTGCTGCAGTAGAATGGCGGTTTGAAGAGAATGGCATGGTGTGTCCATGAAAGTGACAGGCATTTGGGTGACAAATCTTACACGTGACACGAGATCAAAATAACGGGAATTTTCCTCATTCAGGCAAATCCCACAAGCATTCAGGGCATAAACATAATGCAAACACACAGAACATTGTTCAAGATGAAAACTTTCATATATGTCAGACATTTATGTCGTGAGAGATGAAATAGCATACTCATTTTTTTAACTAACCCAAAGACGTGACAACATAATTACAGCAGAACTTCACATAGTAAATACTGCAGCAAAACTTTTGGTCTATCAGTGCAAATATGCATTAAAGAGGTTTGAAAAATAATCTGATGGATATAAACTACAAAACCCCCCATTGAAAACAAGAAATGATTAACTACAAAAAGGTTTATTAAAACAGTGCATACAGCCAACTAGCTGCTAATTTATTATACCAACACAACAAAATGATAGTGCGGGGTAATTACTGTGTGTGACAATGTTTAGTGATGTGATTATAGCTTCTAATGCCAAGTATTTTTTTATTTGTTTTAAGGGAAGGCACTACCTTTATCCAGAGACTGTAATGCACATGACTTGGTGTGCAACTTATCCCCATCTGTGCACTGGAGTTCTATACAAAATTGCACAACAAAGTGCTGAATAGTGCACTCTCCTCCCTCAAGGGTTATGATCTTAGGACGTGCCATTAGCTAAGGCACCAGACGTCTCTTAGACACCTTTATGTCCACAGGTGGACATAACCATGAATTGCCATTTTCATCCCTAGGGCCTCTCAGTCACATGGAGCACAACAAAGAGGTATGTGTGGCTGCTTATACAACAGACAATGCACAAGGGAACCATGAAACATGAAGACACAAAATGTGTGTCGGATATAACATTTCAATTTCTTACGGAAATTAACAGTTCGTAGATCATTCACAAGAGAGAAATACTTACGTCTTGAGCGACCAGGGTGGAATCGTAGCCTCGTGGAACGCCATCATTTCAATATGTGCCGTATTTACTTCCATTTTGGGTTTTGGTGACACGGCAATTTGAATATCGAAAAATTAACATATTACGGACATATCTCATGACAGACACCATTGGTGATCGTAAAGCATGGTTTTCCGCGATTTTCAGCCCCAAATTATGCCTTTGTTGTACTGAAAACTACTTGTAAACTTCGTAAAAGGAATGAATTTTTTTTTCTTCTACTTTCAAGCGTTATGACCCAAACCAGTCTCAAAATATCTGTGGAAGCTGCTGGTTAACCCTCTAGTGCCCACTGTAGCATATTTGCTACAGTCTATCTTTATCCGCAAAAGAACCATAATCAATGCAATTATGACAAAATTGTTATTCGCCCTTTTCTGCCCTAATTTACTTGTTTGATTACTTTTCAATGCCTATTTGTTAACCAGGACTTCCTCTTTTTGCCGCCATATGTATAAGTGGTCTGCTGACATTACTGGTTTTTAGATCCACCAGCATCTACTACAGGTGAGTGAAATTATGCTAATTTTCATCTTTCTGATGTTTTCAGAAACTGATTTTATTGATTTGGGATTTATATTTTGGCTAAAAATGCTACATTGACCTTTATTATGGGCCTAAACAAACGTGTTGCATATCTGCTACACTGGGCCGGGGTGTACACTGGCTGTTGCATATGTGCTACAGTGGGCATTTGGGGGTGTGTAGTATCTGTTTATGGTGTGATGATGGTAATTTCAATGTGTATTTCAACAGTGCCGCTTAACCTTTTCTGAAGGGATTGTAAGTTATTTATTGCACAGAAAGTAATCAGCCTTGCAATTTGCCTTGGTGATAAGGTGATTTTTGCTGTTTTTTGAAGAAATGAGAACATAGTCGATAGGGATTGGCTAGGTGGCAAATTACACACTGGTATAAATGCTCAGTTTTGTGACACATTCCTACAAATTTGTGACTTTGCCTAAAAGACTTGGATATTTTGTTTTCTTTCTTCCACAGTATATGACAAGCGAGTACAAAGTGGAGATGTCGTTGCTGACATGGCAAAAGAGGAGGACTAAAACTTTTGTTGTTTTTGCAGATAATCCCTTTTCGTCTGCAGCTGGTAAAAGAACTGAAAAAAAAAAAGGATTCTGGTTTGTCGGAACTGTCTGTGAGAATAGACTGAGAGGCTGTAAGCTTAGACAGGAAAAAGTTCTTCGGAAAGAAAAGAGAGGAGCCATGGACAGTAAAGTTGAAATGAATTCAAATATGGTGGCAGTTCGGTTGACAGTTATGGTTGACAATCGGAAGGCTGACCTAATCTCGTCATTCATTGGAATGAATTAGACAAGCATTAGACAAGCAAGCCGGTATGACAAGAAAGCCAAAAAGAATGAAGATTGTCCTGCAATTGTGCAGGTATTTGATAAGAATATGGGAGGTGTGGATCTCCTTGATTCTCTTACTTCACTCTACAAATACAGTATAAAATCAAGGAGATGGTACCTCTACATCTTTTTTCACAAGGTGCACTTGGCCACGGTGAGCGCATGGTTATGATATCGCCGCCACTGTGAACCTATCAGTTATCCATGCAGCTTTCCAGGGCCAATCAGCCAACGGACGTCCGCGTCCAGTGATTACCAGGTCGACCGGGAAACCCGTTTTGACATGGTTGCCTTCCCGAATGGACATCCAGAGGCCGGTGCAAGGCAAAATGCCATGGATTTACAGTTGCATACTGTGTCAAATGCGAAGTGCATCTGTGTTTCAACAAAGACCGAAACTGTTTTCTAAATTACCATGCACAGAAGTGACCTACTTTACCCACTGTAGCATATTTGCTACATCTCTGAATGCTTGCTGTTACATATCTGCTACAAACAGAAAATCAAAATTATTAAATAAAATAAAATTTGCAATTTTGTATAACGTATGTTAAGGTCTTAAAAGTTTTCATTTTAGAGCTACTTAAACTGACCTTGGGCACTAGAGGGTTAAACTGACCTTGGGCACTAGAGGGTTAAGGTCTTTGACACCTAATGTTTTTTTCTTTTGTGTTATTGTACATATACCACTGTGATTTGGGGAAATTTCTTCCATGGAGATTAGTACTTCTTTTGCTCGATCTTTTAACGGGAAAAAAAGGGGATCAACACCAAAAATTTTTCACAAATGTCTTTCATAAAGATCACCTCAAATTCTGATTTGGTCCCCAATTTTTTCATTTGGCTTCAAACTTTAGAGGCTTTATTTAGATCACAGGTCATTTTACACATTTCTGATACTGGCTGGCAGGGCCCCCAAAAAGGGGGATTTTGTATATTACCGAAAATTGGGTTGTACACAATGAGTGATTTCTAGGTGTCACAAACCTATATAGTGATATATATGGTCCATAAATACTTACTTCGGTACATAGGTCGATATGGTTCTATATTAGATTTTATCGTGTGTACAAAATTTGGTACTTTCCTCATTCATTTACACGATTTATCCTTAGTTACCAGCGTGCTGATATTAAAAATAACAGCTTAGTCAGTGTCAGTGTTTCATTCTAAAAATGTCATTTTTATATATTTCATCGGATGGCGTTGTTTTCAATTCAGTGAGGCAGATTAAAGAATACTTTCGGGATAACTGCTTTCAGATTTTGTAAGATTGAATTGGTAACTGAGAGACGACGTACAGTGCGGATGGTTCTTTCGGTGTTGGGGCCTGAATCCCACTCATCAAATTTCACCTTAATTTGGCCGTCTGGTGTGTATCGGCCACGAAATTCATTGACCGCGGGGTCCCGTCTTCCTTCCAGATCTGATGGTCTTGTGGACAGCGACCTTGGCAAATGGAAGAAAGTTATCCATGCTCTTTACCATGTATGGCCCTGGATTGCTAGCAGCCCTGAATACAGTTAAACTGGGCTGTAGATTGGTTTTTTTTTTAAGGCTGCCCTATCTCAGGCTGTGCATATTTCTCTCAAAGCGCTCCACACCACTGCATTTTTTTTGTATCAAAACATCGCTATAAATAATAATTTTGTGTGCATGATTGCAGTTCGAAGGAAAGCATCACACAACCAATAAATTCATTGGCTGTGTGCACCTCCAGCCTCGTGCCAGACATAAAAAACAACATCGCCTTGTGAACCTGTTTTGAAATAGGCTGGAGCAAGAATCACGCATTACAGATCCGTGCAAATCACCAAAATATCCTGTTGTTCTAGCGTAACTTTTGTCCATTGCATGCTCTTCAGCTTTTTTTCTTTTCAGCCATATGAGCTTTTCATGTACTCTACTGGATGTTTCCACTCGGCCCATCCAGGTGTCACACCTATCCCTTTTCGGCGTGCACATTCTTCATTTCCAAATCTCCTTGACCATCTTTTGCTAATGCTTGCATTACTTGCTATTAGCAGGCTGTTTCATAGAAGCGATGAAGATGTGCCAGACCGCGGAAACACGGTTCCGGTTAAAATTTTTGAGAGGTTTGGCGACATTAATGAGGGTAGCTTGTCAAAATCTTAATAATCTTATGTCATATACGTTCTAGCCACATGGCCAAGCTGTGTAGCCAGTGCTCTGAGGACGGGTGATAGCATGTTGGTATGAATATTTTAATTCCTCTGCCAAACAAAATTGCTCAGGCAGTAAAAACTTTTCTGGTTTTATGCTATCAAAACTTGGTTTGATTTGGATATTTTGAATTTGCATACCAGAAAAGCTGAATTAAAAAATTTAAAAGCTGAATAATACATTGTCAGGTAGAGCGTTCTCTGTAGCTGCTGGAACGTAAGCGACGTCATCGTTTTTGCCGCAGGCTACATTGCCCAAATTCACAAATGTGAAGGTATTTGGTACCTAATCACATTTTTGTCTATAACATGTGAAAGTTATTATTATTTACATTGTAATAATTAAGAAGTAGAAGCAGTGAGGAAACATAACGTATGAAAAGGACACACTGCAGCACATCCTCCGCCGATAGAACCCGTTTTTTTCGACATTTTTCCCTCAAAACTACACATTCGAAAAGGTTTACTTTAGAAAACCTGATTATATGCAAAGAGCTGGAATGGCTTATTTATACCGAAGGTCAAATGCGAGAATTCTCGGTTGGGCGGCGAGTATGCTCGTCGCTGGTCATTAAACTGAAAGATTAATGTCCCTCCTTTCACATCGTTGAATCTCAAATTTTTTGAATTAGTCATTTTGGGTCTTTTACCGCATTTCTCGAATTAGGTGTCGGTTTGATTTGTGTGACATCGGTGATATCCGTTTGCATCGTGAGAAACGAGTCATGGTGCCTTTGTGATAAAACCTTTTTTTATGCACGTTCATATCTATTTCCATTCATGATTTCTTCCTGGAAAAACACACACACACACATATAAACCAAAAAAAGGAGGTATTTTGCATGCCCTCTGACCCAAACACATACAAACTCCACATCTCGGATTGTGAGAAAGGGTGGAGAAAGATTTCCTATGAACTAAGATTTCAGTGGTGTTTTGAATCTCCCCAGGCTAATGTAATAATTATGTCGCTGTATTTCACCAGTCAGCAAAATCATGAATTTAGTAATAAATTTTTTTCACTCCAAAACTGTTCACATGAAATGTCATTGATTTCGTATCAGCAAACAAGAAACGTAGTAAAGATGTATTCCCAATGGTCTCTTCTCTTTACTGCAATAGAGATGTGTATTATTCTTTTCGTGCTTAGAAAGAACAAATATATTTTTCTTTTTTTTTCTTTTGCGTGATTCTTGTAATGCACAACTCTTAATCACAGCATAATAGTAATCACAATGTTAATTATAGCTGGAAAAAAATACATGTTGTCAGTGCTATTGAAACATGTACATTAAACTACGTCATCATACACAATTACACAGACATGTATATTCCCGAGCGCGTATCCACGCATGCACGCACGCACACACGTTTACACACACACGCACACACACGGATAGAGAGAGAGCGAAAGAGACAGAGAGAGAAAGAGAAAAAGGAAAGAGGGAGAATATGAAAGAATGCAAAGCGAAAGTTTCACACAAGGATTTCATTTCAAATACGTTGACATAACAGATCGTAATGTCTTAAAATGAATATTATATTTTAATTATAGGTGTATTTGTTTTCTTTTGACAGTAATATACTTTAGTCGTAGGAAAGTGGAAACTTTTAGATCTGATACAAATCGCTTTTAAGCGAAACTTTCACTAGTAATAGAAACAGCTAAGTAAGGACGAGACCAATAAATAAAATTGCATATAAACTTACTTTCGCACATAAACTTTGCTTATAATCATGAATGGCCACAATACATCTTGACATCGTTCCACACAGGAAAACTAATAATAACGTTGGTCGTGCTCTGACAACTGAGAGAAATCAACTTGCTTTTAAATTTCACATTTATATCGACTTTTGTTATCAGCCCCTCTTCCTTCTACAGTGACCACAGACACCATTATAATACCGAAGTTTCATATCACTGTCTAACAAGGTGGTCATCATCGATAATGATGAATTGGGCGTATCATCGACTATGGACAGTCAGCGCTGGGAGTGGCTTTCATGGCGCCAGAGAGATTTGAGGCTCCTGATGAAATCGTGAATCCCACACCTGTTCATCCGTTTGTGGAATCAGATTTGATTTCATCAGAAGATATTCAGCGATTGCCGTGTTTTCACATTTTGTTTTTTGCGTACTTTGTCCTTTGATATTGAAATAACAAATCCAGGGTTTTGAAAACACTTTAAAAAGTTGAACAAAGTCAATTTGGGTAAAATTGTGGAATTGACGGTTTCATCAGCCGACCTTCGAGATTTTTTTTAGTGAAATATTCCGAATTATCGTTTTCTAAAAAATTTTTCCGCTTCAAAATGCCAATGTGGCAGGTGGATAAATTTGTGACCAGTTTTTTATGCATTTTCAGATCAAATTTTTTTACCTTGGCCCAAACATACTACATTGCCAAACAGGCGTTTTGATCCCAATGTCTTTTTTATTATTAGTAGGCCGAGTGTTTGTTTTCTCACACTCCTCAAATAGTTTTTGTTTTTTTTTGGCTTAAAAATACCTCAACGGCAAGTACACACTTTTTGGCCAGAAATTTATGAATTCTCATGCCAGCTTATAGTGTATTTTTAATTGGCTAAAATTCCCTTTTTGAAGCTGGAAAATGCTAAACGAGTACAGTTTTTTATGGTCATATTTTTCTAATAATAGTAGGCCGAATAGGCGTTATCTCAAAACCCGCCAACGATCTTCATTTTTTAGCTTCAAAATTCCCAAATGCCAACTGGACACTTTTGGGGCCAGGACTTTGTTTGCATTTTCAGACCAAACTGTATGTTTTGTTCTTAACTAGCGAAACAGTTATTTTCTCAGGCTACAAAATACTACAATTGCAAATAGGATTTTTGATTGCCAATGTTTTTTTGGTCAAGTATTCCGAATTGTCGTTTTCTAAAAACCCGCTAAAACATTAAATGTTTGGCTGTAAAATGTCATTGTGGCAAGTGAACAAATTTGTGGGCAGTATTTTATGTATTATCATATTAAATTTTAGTGTTTTTTAAAGTGGAAAAAAATGTTTATGTTTAAGTCTGGAGTATGCTAGATTCCCAAAAAAGATTTTTTATAGCAATTTTTAAAAAAATTCTAGTAGGCAGATTGGTTATTTTCTGACAAACCGCCAAAACTTTTAATTTTCCAGCTTAAGATTACCTAAACGGGAAGTGTATTATTTTGTGCCCAGATCCTTATGAATTTTCATGCTGAATTCATGCAAAACTACAAAATACTACACTTACACAAAAGGATTTTTCATTGCAAAGGATCTTATAGTTAAGTATTCCGAATTGTCGTTTTCTAAAAACCCACCAAAATTTTAACTTTTTAGGCTTCAAAATGCCAATGTGGCAAGAGGAGAAATTTGTGTTTTATGCGTTTTCAGGTAAATTTCTAATTTTTGTTTTGACCCAAAAATGTTTTTTTTTGAGACAGGAATACACTTCATTGGGAAATAGGAGTTTTGATGGCAATAATGTGTTGTATTTTTATACCTTTTCAGGTCACAATCTATTTTCCTTAATTTGGCCCCAAAATGTTTATTTTTGAGACTGGAATATACTACATAGCCAAATAGGAATTTTAGTGGAAATTTTTTGAAATTAATAGTCAGCAAAGTTGGCAGGTTCTGATAACTAGGCAAAATATTTTTTTTTGCTTCAACATGTGAAACTGGTAAGTGCACAATTTTGTGGCCAGAAATCTATATATTTTGAAGCCAAATTGCATTTCTTTTTCAACTGGCTACATTTAATTTTGGGGGTTAGAAAATGCTGCACTAACGAGTAGAATTTTTGATGGTATTATTTTTATAATACTGGCAGGTCGAATTGGCGCCTTCTAAAAATCCGCCGAAAAACTGGCTTCAAAATGGCAGTGCACAATTTTTTACCAAAGCCTTTATTTGTTTGCATTTTTAGGCCAAATTGTATTTATTTTATTTTAGTTAGCCAAAAAGCTATTTTTTCAAACAAGAAAATACTACATTTGCGAAAAGGATTTTTGATTCCAAAGGTTTTTTTAGTGAAGAATTCCAAATTGTCATTTTCGAAAAACACACAAAACTTTTAATTATTGGCTTCAAAATGTCAATGTGCCAAGTTGAGAAATGTATGGCCAGTTCTTTTATGCATTTTCAGGTCAAATTCCATTTTTCATATTTGGCCCAAAAATGATGTTTTCTGTTTTTCTTTGAGACTGGAATACATATATAGCCAAATAGGAGGTTTGACGGAAATTTTTTGTGCTCAGTTTTTTATGCCTTTTAGGTCAAATTTTCTTTTTTAACTTGGCCCAACAATGTTTATTTTTGAGTAGTCTGTGGAATTTGTGCTTTCGGTCGAATTTGCGCTTTCTAAAAATATGTCAAAAATCTGAATATTTTAGCTTAAAAATGGCTAGTGGACAATTTTTTTTCCAAAGACTTTGTTTGCATTTACAAGCAAAAATCTATTTTTTTATTTTAATTAGCCAAAAAGCTATTTTTTTCAGGCTACAAAATACTACAGTTGCAAAAACGTTTTTTGATTGGCAATGTTTCTTTTTGTGAAGCATTCCGAATTCTCGTTTTCTAAAAAGCCGCCAAAACTTTAAGATTTTTGGCTTCAAAATGTCATTGATTAAAATGTGGGAAGATTTTTATTCAGTATTATTTGCATTTTCAGGTCAAATTATATGTTTTGTAATTGGAAAAAAACATGTTTATTTTTGTGGCTAGAATATGCTTCATTCCCAAATAGGATTTCTTATGCCAATGTTTTTTTTTAATGATAGTAGACCGACTTGGTATTTTCTGACTCGTAACTGCACAATTTTGTGGCCAGTACTTTGTTTGCATTTTCAGGGAAAAGTATTTTTTTTCTTTTTAATTAGGCAAAAAGATATGTTTTTGAGGCTACAAAATACTACAATTGCAAAACGGATTTTTCATTCGCAATGAAAATGCAAGTAATCCGAATTCTCTTTTTTTAACAACCAGCGAAAAAGAATGTTTTGGCTTCAAAATGCCAATGTGGCAAGTGGATAAATTGATGGCCAGTTTCTTATGCATTTGGATGTTAAAATTTTTTTTTGCTTTGGCCCCCAAAACTTTTTTTTGATGCTGTGATATATACTACATTGCCAAATAGGAGTTTTAATGGCAATATTTTTAAAATAAAAGTCGGGAGACTTGGTAAGTTTTGACAACCCGCCAAAAGGCTTAATTTTTCGGCTTTAACATGTCAAACTGGCAAGTGCAGAATTTTGTGACAAGAGTTTTATTTGTTTTCAAGCCAAATTGTATTTTTTTTTTATAATTTAGAAAAAAAACGTTTTTTTTCGCCTGGAAAATCCTACACTTACGAGTAGAATTATTGATGGTATTATTTTATAATACTAGTAGGTCGAATTGGCGTTTTATGAAAATTGGTCAAAACATCTTATCATTTTGGCTTCAAAATGGGAAGTAGACAATTTTTTCGCATGTACTTTCTTTGCATTTCAAGGCAAAAATTTTTTTTTTAATTTGTAATTAGTCAAAAAGCTACTTTTTTCATAACTGTAAAATACTACACTTGTATATAGGATTTTTCATTCCAAAAGATTTTATAGTTAAGTATTCCGAATTGTCGGTTTCTAAAAACGCACCAAAACAAAATTTTTTGGCTTAAAAATGCCAATGTGGCAAGTGGAGAAATTTGTCTCCAGTGTTTACCCAAAAATGTTTATTGTTATGAATGATATACACTTCAATAGGAAATAGGAGTTTTGATGGCAATGTTTTTTATTTTCAGGTCAAAATCTAATTTGTTTAATTTGGCCCAAAAATGTTGATTCTAAAGACTGGAATATACTACATTGCGAAATAAGAATTTTAATCGTAATTTTTTTAATACAATAGTCTGCGGAGTTGGGAGCTTCTGATAACCCAGCAAAAAATTAAATTTTTTTGGCTTGAAATACCAAACTAGTAAGTGCACAATTTTGTGGCCAGAATTTTATTTATATTGAAGTCAAATTGGATTTCTTTTTGAACTGGCTAAATTCCTTTCGGGGGACTTAAAAAAAGCTACACCTACGAGTAGAATTTTTGATGATAGTTAAATTCTATTTTTTTTATTGGGAACAAAAGTTTAGTTTTTTTAAATATTGCAATGCACTATAAAGCCAAAAAGGAGGTTTCATGGCAATTTTTTTTGTGCTCAGATTTTTATGCATTTTAGGTGAAATTCTATTTTTGTTTAAATTTGGCCCAACATTTTTTTTTCGAGTAGTCGGTGGAATTTGCGCTTTCTAATTTCAAACCAAAAAATTGAAAGTTTTGGTGTGTTTTCAGAAAATTACAATTTGGATTACTTCTTTAAAATAAAAAAAACCTTTGGAATCAAAACTCCTTTTCGTAAGTGTAATAGTTTCTTGTGTCAAAAAATAGCTTTTTGGCTAATTAAAAAAAAATCCAATTTGGCCTTAAAATGCAAGCAAGCAAAGCCTTCGGTAAAAAATTGTCCACTGCCATTTTGAAGCCAAAATACTAAGATTTTCGACAGATTTTTAGAAAGCGCCAATTCGATCTTTTAGTATCGAAAAAAAAAATACCATCAAAAATTCTACTCGAAGGTGTAGCATTATCTAGCTCCCAAAAAAAATTTAGCCAGTTAAAAAAGAAATGCAATTTCGCTTCAAGATATATAAACTTTTGGCCACAAAATTTTACACTTACCAGTTTGGCATGTTCAAGCCAAAAAATTTAATTTGTGGCAGGGTTATCAAAACCTGCGAACTCCGCCGACTATTATATTACAAAAATTGCCATTAAAATTCCTATTTCCTATTGAAATATATTCCAGTCTTAAGAGTAAATATTTTGGGGTGAAGAAAATGGAATTTGATCTGAAAACGCATTTTTAAGTTTTGGCGGCTTTTTAGAAAACGAGAATTCGGAACACTTCACAAGAGGAAAAATGGCCGATTGAAAAACGTTCTTGTAACTAGTATTTTGTAGCCTGAAAAAATAGCTTTTTGGCTAATTAAAAACAAAAAATATATTTTTGCCTGAAAATGCAAACAAAATCTTTGGGAAAAACTTGTCCACTAGCCATTTTGAAGCTAAAATATTAAGATTTTCGACGCATTTTTAGAAAGCGCAAATTCCACCTCCTACTCAAAATTAAACATTGTTGGTCCAAATTAAGACAAAATAAAATTTCACCTAAAAATCACTTTTGGACCAAAAAAAAAAATAGAATTTGACTATCATCCAAAATTGTACTCGTAGGTATAGCATTTTTTAGCCCACCCCCCCCCCTTCCCGAACCAGAAAAACAATTTAGTTAGTTAAAAAGGAATGCAATTTGGCTTCAAAATTTGCCACAAAATTGCACACTTACCAGTTTGGCATGTTCAAGCCAAAAATATTAATTTTTTGCCCGGTTATCAGAAACTGCCAACTCCACCGACTATTATATTTAAGAAATTGCCATTAAAATTATTATTTCGCAATGCAGTCTAGTCCAGTCGTTAGAATAAACATTTTTGGGCCAAATTAAACAAAACAGATTTTCACCTGAAAATCTATAACAGACTTAGGACAACAAAAAAATTGCCATCAAAACTGCTATTTGGCAACGTATCACAGCATGAAAATAAAATTTTTGGGTGCGAAAAAAAAATATTTTCACACAGAAATGCATCAGGAACTGGTCACCAATTTATCCACTTGCCACATTCGAATTTAGAAGCCAAAAAAATCTTTTTCGCAGGTTCTTAAAAAAAATAAGAATTCGGATTACTTGCATAGAATAACATTGCGAATCAAAAATCCATTTTGCAATTATAGTAGTTTGTAGCCTGAAAAAAATAGCTTTTTGGCTAATTAAAAAGAGAAAAAAGACATTTTTGCCTGAAAATGGAAAGAAAGTCTTTGGGGAAAAATTGTCTACTAGATATTTTGAAACTAAAATAGTAAGAAAGCGCAAATTCCACCTACTACTCAAAAGTAAACATTGTTGGGCCAAATAAAGAAAAAAAATAGAATTTGACCGAACAATGCATAAAACTCTGACAATAAAAAAAAATGCCGTCAAACCTCCTATTTGGCTAAATGATGTATTCCAGTCTCAAAAAAAAAAAATCATTTTTGGGCCAAATAAGAAAAAAAATAGAATTTGACCTGAAAACGCATAAAAGAACTGGCCATACATTTGTCAACTTGCCACATTGACATTTTGAAGCCAAAAAATTAAAAGTTGTGGTGTGTTTTTAGAAAACGACAATTTGGAATACTTCATTGAAAAAAACCCTTTAAAATCAAAAATCCTTTTCGCAAGTGTAGTATTTTCTTGCTTGAAAAAATAGCCTTTTGGCTAATTAAAAACAAAAAAATACAATTTGGCCTAAAAATGCAAACAAAGAAAGCCTTTGGTAAAAAATTGTCCACTGCCATTTTGAAGCCAAAATATTAAGATTTTCGAGGGATTTTTAGAAAGCGCCAGTTTAGTATTGAAAAAATAATATCATCAAAAATTCTACTCGAAGGTGTAGCATTTTCTAGCGCAAAAAAAGAATTTAGCCAGTTAAAAAAGAAATGCAAATTGGCTTCAATATATATATATAATTTTGGCCACAAAATTGTGCACTTACTAGTTTGGCATGTTCAAGCCAAAAAAATTAATTTTTTGCAGGGTTATCAGAACCTGCGAAATCCGCCGACTATTATATTACAAAAATTGCCATTAAAATTCCTATTTCCTATTGAAATATATTCCAGTGTTAAGAGTAAATATTTTGGGGTGAAGAAAATGGAATTTGACCTGAAAACGCATTTTTAAGTTTTGGCGGCTTTTTAGAAAACGAGAATTCGGAATACTTCACAAGAGGAAAAATGGCCGATTAAAAAACGTTCTTGTAACTAGTATTTTGTAGCCTGAAAAAAATAGCTTTTTGGCTAATTAAAAACAAAAATTATATTTTTGCCTGAAAATGCAAACAAAATCTTTGGGAAAAACTTGTCCACTAGCCATTTTGAAGCTAAAATATTAAGATTTTCGACTTTTTTTTAGAAAGCGCAAATTCCACCTCCTACTCAAAATTAAACATTGTTGGTCCAAATTAAGACAAAATAGAATTTCAACTAAAAATCATTTTTGGACCAAAAAAAAATAGAATTTGACTATCATCCAAAATTGTACTCGTAGGTATAGCATTTTTTAGCCCCCCCCCCCCCCTTCCCGAACCAGAAAAACAATTTAGTTAGTTAAAAAGGAATGCAATTTGGCTTAAAAATTTCCCACAAAATTGCACACTTACCAGTTTGGCATGTTCAAGCCAAAAATATTAATTTTTTGCCCGGTTATCAGAAACTGCCAACTCCACCGACTATTATATTTAAGAAATTGCCATTAAAATTCCTATTTGGCAATGCAGTCTAGTCCAGTCTTTAGAATAAACATTTTTGGGCCAAATTAAACAAAACAGATTTTGACCTGAAAATCTATAACAGACTTAGGACAACAAAAAAATTGCCATCAAAACTGCTATTTGGCAACGTAGTATATCACAGCATGAAAATAAAAATTTTTGGTGCGAAAAAAAAATATTTTCACACAGAAATGCATCAGGAACTGGTCACCAATTTATCCACTTGCCACATTCGAATTTAGAAGCCAAAAAAATCTTTTTCGCAGGTTCTTAAAAAAAATAAGAATTCGGATTACTTGCATAGAATAACATTGCGAATCAAAAATCCATTTTGCAATTATAGTAGTTTGTAGCCTGAAAAAAATAGCTTTTTGGCTAATTAAAAAGAGAAAAAAGACATTTTTGCCTGAAAATGGAAAGAAAGTCTTTGGGGAAAAATTGTCTACTAGATATTTTGAAACTAAAATAGTAAGATTTTTGACGAATTTTTAGAAAGCGCAAATTCCACCTACTACTCAAAAGTAAACATTGTTGGGCCAAATAAAGAAAAAAAAATAGAATTTGACCGAACAATGCATAAAACTCTGACAATAAAAAAAAATGCCCTCAAACCTCCTATTTGGCTAAATGATGTATTCCAGTCTCAAAAAAAAAAAATCATTTTTGGGCCAAATAAGAAAAAAAATAGAATTTGACCTGAAAACGCATAAAAGAACTGGCCATACATTTGTCAACTTGCCACATTGACATTTTGAAGCCAAAAAATTAAAAGTTGTGGTGTGTTTTTAGAAAACGACAATTTGGAATACTTCATTGAAAAAAAACCTTTAAAATCAAAAATCCTTTTCGCGAGTGTAGTATTTTCTTGCTTGAAAAAATAGCTTTTTGGCTAATTAAAAACAAAAAAATACAATTTGGCCTAAAAATGCAAACAAAGAAAGCCTTTGGTAAAAAATTGTCCACTGCCATTTTGAAGCCAAAATATTAAGATTTTCGAGGGATTTTTAGAAAGCGCCAGTTTAGTATTGAAAAAATAATATCATCAAAAATTCTACTCGAAGGTGTAGCATTTTCTAGCGCAAAAAAAGAATTTAGCCAGTTAAAAAAGAAATGCAAATTGGCTTCAATATATATAAAATTTTGGCCACAAAATTGTGCACTTACTAGTTTGGCATGTTCAAGCCAAAAAAATTTAATTTTTTGCAGGGTTATCAGAACCTGCGAAATCCGCCGACTATTATATTACAAAAATTGCCATTAAAATTCCTATTTCCTATTGAAATATATTCCAGTCTTAAGAGTAAATATTTTGGGGTGAAGAAAATGGAATTTGACCTGAAAACGCATTTTTAAGTTTTGGCGGCTTTTTAGAAAACGAGAATTCGGAATACTTCACAAGAGGAAAAATGGCCGATGAAAAAACGTTCTTGTAACTAGTATTTTGTATCCTGAAAAAATAGCTTTTTCGCTAATTAAAAACAAAAAATATATTTTTGCCTGAAAATGCAAACAAAATCTTTGGGAAAAACTTGTCCACTAGCCATTTTGAAGCTAAATTATTAAGATTTTCGACGCATTTTTAGAAAGCGCAAATTCCACCTCCTACTCAAAATTAAACATTGTTGGTCCAAATTAAGACAAAATAGAATTTCACCTAAAAATTATTTTTGGACCAAAAAAAATAAAATTTGACTATCATCCAAAATTGTACTCGTAGGTATAGCATTTTTTAGCCNGATCCAGAAAAACAATTTAGTTAGTTAAAAAGAAATTCAATTTCAAAATTTGCCACAAAATTGCACACTTACCGGTTCTAAGTCCATATGAGGGAAAATTCCATGGCCCACCGAGTTCGCCAGGTCACCCCCTCCAAAAGACTGCGGAGGGGGGAACCCGGAGTTGCTAATGGCTTTTTTGTGAACTCATTCGGGGCCGGACGGGAGGGAGTCTCCGGACCTTTGTATGGGGGGGTGTGGAGTCATAGCTTATCCCCGCTTTGGGATCACATTTGCCGGCAACCCAATGACTGGGCCTACGTTCGGGCCTCTGGGTGCAATGAGGCCCTAGCTAGCTTTACCCCGACTTGCTACTCCACGGGGGTAGTCTGCGTTCAAATTTGGGGGAAGTGGGGGTGGAGGGCCTCCCATCCTCAATCGGTGGCTCTGCGGGCAGTCCCCGCTCTTCCTCAGGGTCCAAGGTCACGGGCGAGCACAGTCCCAAAGCTAAAATCGTAAGGGAATCCATGACGTACTACTAGTGCCACGCGGTCACCAGGAGTTTTCGTTACCAATGGTATGGGTGCCTGCGTGCGGTAGTTATGACTCGATCGGTCCATTGGGTAAAGAAAAAAGATAAGGATCCCGGACCGGTTTTCTTTTGCAAGAGAGCGGGGTGGCGAAATGGATGAACATCCTCCTATTCCGTATCCCCAGGGCAGCCCAGACTGGTGTCCCTTCGGCTCACCCCTGCCTCCGGGGCCTGGCCACTCTACCGCTGGACACTCAACTTGCTTCGGACTTTTACGGGGTACCCTTTGAGAGACGTCCCACTGTCTGATGCAGTAAGACCGCCTGGGGTAGGTCCCGCCCACCAGATAGAAAGGGTGTGATGGTCCGTGGCTCCCCAGCACGGGCCCATCGATAACTGGCACGGTCGCTACGCCGTCGGGCATGTATGGCCCTAAGTGCTCGAAACACATGCCTCAACTGTGCCGTTGTCCCTATATCCCCCTCGCCCATGATGGCGAGACGGTAGACTCGATTCCGACCGCAGATTGGTCAAGCAAGACCCTTCGGCCATCTGCGAGGACCTATGCACGTTGCCCCGAGGGGCCGTTAACCTGTGCCTGTGGTATAGAGCCCCAACACATTTTGCCGATTACGCCAGAGGCGCTGATCGTTACCAGTTGCTACCTCGTGGAGGTATGCGTGGAGATCTTGAGCCAGACCTTGCCATCGGTCAAGCCCCCCGGTTCGGGCACTGGTAGTGGTCTTCCTCATCCCGCAGATACCGCTCGTTGGGAGATTCGGGCTAGCGGCCAGTGTCGTCAGCACACTTACCAGTTTGGCATGTTCAAGCCAAAAATATTAATTTTTTGCCGGGTTATCAGAACCTGCCAACTCCACCGACTATTATATTTAAGAAATTGCCATTAAAATTCCTATTTGGCAATGCAGTCTAGTCCAGTCTTTAGAATAAACATTTTTGGGCCAAATTAAACAAAACAGATGTTGACCTGAAAATCTATAACAGACTTGGGACAACAAAAAAATTGCCATCAAAACTGCTATTTGGCAACGTAGTATATCACAGCATGAAAACAAAATTTTTTGGGGCGAAAAAAAAATATTTTGACATAGAAATGCATCAGGAACTGGTCACCAATTTATCCACTTGCCACATTCGCATTTAGAAGCCAAAAAAAATCTTTTTCGCAGGTTGGTAAAACAAAAAGAATTCGGATTACTTGCATAGAATAACATTGCGAATCAAAAATCCTTTTTGCAATTGTAGTATTTTGTAGCCTGAAAAAAATAGCTTTTTGGCTAATTAAAAAGAGAAAAAATACATTTTTGCCTGAAAATACAAAGTATTGGCCACAAAATTGTGCAATTGAGAGTCAAAAAATACCAATTCGGTCTACTATCATGAAAAAAACAACCAATGGCATAAGAAATCCTATTTGGGAATGAAGCTTATTCCAGCCACAAAAATAAACATGTTTTTCCTCAATTACTAAACATACAATTTGACCTGAAAATGCATAAAATACTGGCCACAAATTTCCCACTTTCCACAGTGACATTTTGAAGCCAACAATTTTTAAGTTTTGGCGGCTTATTAGAAAACGAGAATTTGGAATACTTCACAAAAAGAAACATTGCTATTAAAATGATGTTTTTCCAACTGTAGTATTTTGTAGCCTGGAAAAATAGCTTTTTTCGCTAAGTAAAAAGAAAAAAATAGATTTTTGCCTGAAAATGGAAAGAAAGTGTTTGGGGAAAAATTGTCTACTAGATATTTTGAAACTAAAATAGTAAGATTTTTGACGAAGTTTTAGAAAGCGCAAATTCCACCTACTACTCAAAAATAAACATTGTTGGGCCAAATAAAGAAAAAAAAAACAGAATTTGACCGAACAATGCATAAAACTCTGACAATAAAAAAAAATGCCGTCAAACCTCCTATTTGGCTAAATGATGTATTCCAGTCTCAAAAAAAAAAAATCATTTTTGGGCCAAATAAGAAAAAAAATAGAATTTGATCTGAAAACGCATAAAAGAACTGGCCATACATTTGTCAACTTGCCACATTGACATTTTGAAGCCAAAAAATTAAAAGTTGTGGTGTGTTTTTAGAAAACGACAATTTGGAATACTTCATTGAAAAAAAACCTTTAAAATCAAAAATCCTTTTCGCGTGTAGTATTTTCTTGCTTGAAAAAATAGCTTTTTGGCTAATTAAAAACAAAAAAATACAATTTGGCCTAAAAATACAAACAAAGAAAGCCTTTGGTAAAAAATTGTCCACTGCCATTTTGAAGCCAAAATATTAAGATTTTCGAGGGATTTTTAGAAAGCGCCAGTTTAGTATTGAAAAAATAATATCATCAAAAATTCTACTCGAAGGTGTAGCATTTTCTAGCGCAAAAAAAGAATTTAGCCAGTTAAAAAAGAAATGCAAATTGGCTTCAATATATATAAAATTTTGGCCACAAAATTGTGCACTTACTAGTTTGGCATGTTCAAGCCAAAAATATTTAATTTTTTGCAGGGTTATCACAACCTGCGAAATCCGCCGACTATTATATTACAAAAATTGCCATTAAAATTCCTATTTCATATTGAAGTGTATTCCAGTCTTAAGAATAAACATTTAGGGGTGAAGAAAATGGAATTTGACCTGAAAACGCATAAAACACTGGCCACAAATTTTCCGCTTTTCACATGACATTTTGAAGCTAAAAATTTTTGTTTTGGCAGCTTTTTAGATAACGAGAATTCGGAATACTTCAGAAAAAGAAACATTGCCAATCAAAACATGTTCTTGTAACTGTAGTATTTTTTAGCCTGAAAGAATAGCTTTTTGGCTATATTAAAAACAAAAAATATATTTTTGCCTGAAAATGCAAACAAAATCTTTGGGAAAAACTTGTCCACTAGTCATTTTGAAGCTTAAATATTAAGATTTTTGACGGATTTTTAGAAAGCACAAATTCCACCTACTACTCAAAATTAAACATTGCTGGGCCCAATTAAGATAAAATAGAATTTCACCTAAAAATCATTTTTGGGCCAAATAAAAAAAATAGAATTTGGCTATCATCAAAAATTCTAGTCGTAGGTGTAGCATTTTTTACCCTCCCCCCCCCCCNAAAAAAAATAAATAAAAATTAACCATTTAAAAAGAAATGCAATGTCGCTTCAATATATAGAAAATTCTGGCCACAAAATTGTACACTTACCAGTTTGGCATGTTCAAGCCAAAAACATTAATTTTTTGCCGGGTTATCAGAATCTGCCAACTCCGCCGACTATTATATTAAAAAAATTGCCAATTAAAATTCCTATTTGGTAATGTAATATATTCCAATCTTCAGAATAAACATTTTTGGGCTAAATTAAACAAAACAGATTTTGTCCTGTTTACACACAGATCCTAAGCACTTGTTCTTTTCAGCTTAAATCAATATGAATAATTCCAATACTGGCACCTTTTCGCACTTCGAGGAATCCCAGATTTTGGTGAAGTTTTAAATATTCCCGACTTAGCAACCATGTTATTTTATATGTGTTACGGTGAGACTATACAGAGACTAGAGTTTGCGTGTCTCCTCTGGTCTTCCAAGAAAAAAGATCAGCAATGCACATTATAAAGCACACAAATGCCATATTAACTTTAAAGCCCGATGGATATGTTACAAAAGTAGGTA
Organism: Ellobium chinense; assembly: GCA_033807755.1. NCBI lineage: Eukaryota > Metazoa > Mollusca > Gastropoda > Ellobiida > Ellobiidae > Ellobium > Ellobium chinense. Next base: position 579,552 of record JAWQUT010000009.1, on the reverse strand, counting down.
CAATAAATAAGCACCTACCTGTGGCTGAATTGAAAAATGACGATGCTGATGAACTTAAAACAAATATCTGTATCAATCAAAAACACTCGACAGATAGTGCAGAACAAATTCTCACCACTTCAAAAGTCAATTTGACAGTATGCCATTATATTTGCCCTTTTAACCATTTGAAGAAGGTTGGGGGGGCAGATGAGGGAGGCGATGGATGCAAAATCGCCGCTAATTGCAGTTATCAGCATTCCCATAGGGACTGGGAAACATGGTCCGGTGTGTTGCCATAAATCAGTGTAAAGAGCGCACATTCTGACCTTAGCGTTACAGGTATTAGATTCTATGGAACACCATTTTGGTCTCCCGTATTTACTACAAATTTTAATTTTTGAACCTCTATATCTTCTTTCAAAATTAATTCTGATTTAGAAAAATTTGCTCTATAATCTGTGCAAATGGCATGTTGGTAATAGAAAATGAACTATTCGACTCTATTTTGTTACATTCGGACCGGACTACAACGTGGGAGGCCATAAAGGCTATCGGAATGCCAAATAGTGTGATTTATAGTTCCGTACCCTCTAATCTGTTGGCTCGGGATGGTTGGTCTGGTGCGATGCGATCATACCAATAGCAATTACGTGGAGTTGGATTCGGTGTATTTGCACCCAGATTATAATTTTCACAACTCTAAAGGTCCATTTCTCAGCTTCTAGACAACTGAAAGAGTGGTTCTATATCGCACTTTTTGAAATAACTGTGGAAGTCTTATGCTTTCCTCATTAATTTGCACGATTTCAGGTTTTTGTGCGCCTAAAGAGAGAGAAAGGAAGAGAAAAAACATTGGGGGNGGGGGGGGGGGGGGGCATGAGAGAGAGGGAAAGCGGCTCTACTCTTTGTTCCTAAATAAATGTTTTTAATTTCGTAGACAAGATTTGTATCGTAGGGTTAGTCAATAACCCTACCTCTGAATCAAAGTAGAGAAGGAATATTGATAGACAGAGAGAGAGAGCGAGAGAAAGAGAGAGAGAGAGAGAGAGAGAGAGAGAGAGGAGAGCGAGAGAGAGAGAGAGCCCATGAGAGAGTAGATCCTATTATTTCAGTGTGTTATTCTATTTTGAAAAACATCATTATTTTGAATGTAATAGCTGGGTGCCACTTTGTTTTACGGTTACTTAAAGGAATAAAGTGTTACATACACATTCCTCCTGCTGTATTTTAAAATCAGGCTGTTCGGTTATTTTTCTTCTTTTTTGTTTAATTATTGCTTAAGCGTTACTCATTACTACTTAAAGGCGTAGACAGTCATCAACACACAAAACAATCATGCTACACTCGTGAATAAAACAGGTAGTTTTACAATTTGCAAATCGTGAACCCCACATCAAAAGTATAGTCATAATCGGTGAACTTGTTTCACAGATTATCTGTATAAACACTACAAAATTATGTGTTAAATTAGTAATGCTATCAATTTTTTTTGCCTCTCCGGTAAAATTTGTCGTGTGGGATTCACGATTTCATCAGCCGGCCGACGTCTTGGCAATCAAAAATCCTATTTACAAGTGTAGTATTTTGGAGTTTAAAAAAAAATAGCTTTTTGGTTAATATAAAACAAAACATATATGTTTGCCTGAAAGTATTTGGAAAAAAATAGCTTTTTGGCTAATTTAAAACAAAACATTCAGTTTGCCCGAAAATGCAAACAAAGTCCTGGCCACAAAAGTGTCAAGTTGCCATTCGGGCATTTTGAAGCTAAAAAAATGAAGATTTTTTGTTTCAGAGAACGCCAATTCAGCCTACGATTATGACCATCAAAAATTCTACTAGGTAGCATTTTTCAGCCTCAAAAAAAAAAAAAAAAAAANAAAAAAAAAAAAAAAAAAGTGTTGGACACTTTAAAAAAAAAATTGGCATGAAAATGCATAAAATTCTGGCCATAAAATTGTGCACTCGTCGTTTAGGCATTTTTAAACCAAAACATTAAAGTTTTGGCGGTGTGTCAGAAAATAAAGAGTCGGCTTAATAAAAAAGACATTGGCATCAAAAATCCTATTTGGCAATGTAGCATATTCCGGCCTCAAAAATGAAACGTAAAACAGCCTCAAACGTAAACATTTTGGTCCAATTAAAGAAACATATAATTTGACTTGAAAATCCATAAAAACTGGATACAAAGATATAAACTTGCCACACTGGCATTTTGAAGGCCAAAAATTAAACGTTTTGGTTGGTTTTTAGAAAACAACAATTCGGAATACTTTACTAAAAACCTTGGCAATCAAAAATCTCTTTAGCAAGTGTGGTATTGTGTTGTTTAAAAAAAATAGCTTTTTGGCTAATTAAAAACGAAAGATATATTTTTGCCGAAATTGCAAACAAACTCTTTGGAAGAAAAATGTCCACTTGCCATTTTGAAGCTAAAATATTAAGATTTTTTACGGATTTTATAAAAGTGATAATTCGACCTACTAGTAATACTAAAAATAATACCATCAAAAATTCTACTCGGTAGTGTAGCATTTTCCAGCCTAAGAAAAAAAAAAACGATTTTGACCAATAAAAAAAAATTTGGCTTCAAAACATATATAATTCTGGTCACAGAATTGTGCACTTGCCAGTTTGCTATATTAAAGCCAAACAACTAAAATTTTTGGCAGGTTATGAGAAAGTTGCAAGAAGGCGGACTATTATTTTTTTTTTTAAATCGTCATCAAAACTCCCATTTGGCAATGTGGTATATTCCAGTCTCAACACTACACATTTTTGTCGAATTTTAAAAAACATAAAAGTTGAGCTGAATATTCATAAAAAGCTGACTACAGATTTATCCACTTGCCACATTGATATTTTGAAGCCAAACTACACTGAAAAACCCTGGCTATCTAAAATCCTATTTGCAAGTGTAGTATTTTGTTGCTTGAAAAAAATAGCTTTTTGGCTAGTTAAAAACATAACATACATTTTGTCCTGAAAATGCAAACGAAGTGCTGGCCCGAAAAGTGTCCAGTTAGCATTTGGGCATATTGATGCTAAAAAATGAAGAATTTTGGCAGGTTTTCAGATAACGCATTTCGGACTACTACTCTTAGAAAAATATGAACATAAAAAACTCTACTCGTTAGTGTAGCATTTTCCTGCTGAAAAAAAAATTGTCAATTAAAAACAATACAATTTGGCATCGAAATGCATGAAATTCTAGGCACAAAATTGTGCAATTGCTACTTTGGCACTTTTAGGCCAAAAAATTAAAATTTCTGGCGGCTTTTCAGAAAATACTAAGTCGGTCTACTATCATTAAAAGAAACATTGCCATAAAAAAATCATATTTGGGAATGTAGCATATTCCAGCCTCAAACATCAACAGTTTTGTCCCATGAAACAAAAAAACATACAATTTGACCTGAAAATACATAACAAACTGACCACAAATTTGTCCACTTGCCACATTGACATTTTGAATTCAAAAATTTAAAAGTTTTGGCGGGTTTCTAGATAACGCCAATTCGACCTCCTAGTAGTATAAAAAGAATACTATCAAACATTCTACTCCTTAGTGTATGATTTTCCAGCCTACAAAAACAGTTTTTGTCAAATTATAAAAAAAAATCCAATTGGTCTTGAAAATATTCAAACTTCTGGCCACAAAATTATGCACTTGCTAGTTTGGCATGTTGAAACCAAAAAATTAAGATTTTTTGCGGGTTGTCGGAATCTACCAAGTCCGCAGACTATTATTTTTTTTAAAAATTGTCATCAAAACTCCTATTTTGCAATGTAGTATATTGCAGTCTCAAAAATAAAAATTTTGGGGACAAATTTTAAAAAAATGAACTTTTATCTGAAAATGCATAAAAAACTCTCCACAAATGTATCCACTTCCCACATTTTGCCTGCAAATATAAACAAAGTCCTGCCCACAAAAGTGTCCAGTTGCCATTTCGGCATTTTGAAGTTAAAACATGAAAATGCATAAAATTCTGGCCACAATATTGCTCACTTCCCGTATAGGCATTTTTAAGCTAAAAAATTAAAAGTTTTGGCGAAAGAAACATTGCCATAAAAAATACTATTTGGGACTGTAGCATATTCTAGCCTCAAACATCAACAGTTTTGTCCCATTAAAAAAAAATACACTTTAAGCTGAAAATACATAAAATATTGGTCACAAATTTCCCGCTTGCCACATTCACATTTTGAAGCCAAAAATTTTAAAGGTTTCGCGGGTTTTTAGAAAACGAGAATTCAGATTACTTCAAAAAAAATATTGCCAGTCTAAAGTTCTTTTTACAAGTGTAGTATTTTGTAGCCTGAAAAAATAGCTTTTTAGCTAATTAAAAACAAAACGTACAATTTGGCCTGAACATGCAAAGAAAGTCTGTCGGAAAAAACTCTCCACTTGCCATTTTCAAGCCAAAAAATTATAATTCTTGGCGGATTGTCAGACCCTACCAAGCCGGCCGACTATTACTTTAAAATAAGTGCCATCAAAACTTCTATTTCGCAATGTAGCATATTCCATCCTAAAAAAAGAAACATTTTGGCCAATTAAAAAAAAATACCAGTTGACCTGAAAATGCATAAAATACTGGCCACAAATTTGTCTACTTGCCATATTGACATTTTGGAGCCAAAAACTGGGTTTTTTTCAAAAAATCCAATTTGGAATACTTTACTAAAAAAAAACATTGGCAATCAAAAATCCTATTTGCCAGCGTAGTATTTTGTAGCCTGAAAAAAAAAAGCATTTTGGCTAATTTTTTAAAAAAGAAATTGGTGTGAAAATGGAAACAGTGTTCTTTCCAAAAATAAATTATCAATATGCTATTTTGGCCTTTTAAAACCAAAAAAAACAAAACTAAGATGTTTGGCGGGTTTTCAAAAAAACCGCCAATTTGGCCAATTATTAATAAAAAACTATGACCATAAAAATTCTACTAGTTAGTGTAGCATTTTCTAGCTTCACACACACACAAGAAAAAAGGTTATTGGCCAATTAACAAAATATATGGCATAAAAATACAACCTACCAACTGGGCCCAATATTATTTTTTTTAAACTTCACATCAAAATTCTTATTTGGGAATAATGGAATAAATATTTTTAGGCCAAAAAAAACCAAAAAAGAATTTGACCTCAAAATGCATATAAAACTGGCCACAAATTTACTAACTTGCCACATTGGCATTTTGAAGCCAAAAAATTTAAAGTTTTCGCCGGCATTTTAGAAAACGACAAATCCGAATATTTCACTACAAAACCTTGACATTCAAAAATGCTATTTCCAAGTGTAGTATTTTGTTATTTTAAGGAAATAGCATTTTACCTCATTCAAAAGAAAAAATACAGTTTTGCCTGAAAATAGAAACAAAGTCCTGGCTCCAAAAAATGTCCAGTTGGTATTTGGGCATTTTGAAGATAAAAAATGAAGATATTTGGCGGGTTTTCAGATAACGCCAATTCGGCCTACTATTCTTAGAAAACTATGATCATAAAAATCTCTACTCGTTAGTGTAGCATTTCCCAGCTTAAAAAAAAAAGCATTTGACCTAATTAATAAAAAACTATACGTTTGCATGAGAATTCATAAAATTCTGGCCACAAACGTGTGCACTTGTTGTTTAGGCATTTTTAAGCTAAAAAATTTAAAGTTTTGGTGGTGTGTCAGAAAATAATATATAAAATTCTGAGCAAAAAATTGTGCACTTGCCAGTTTGGTATTTTAAAACCAAAAAATTACAATTTTCGGCGGATTGTCAGAACTGACCAAGTCGGCCGACTTTAATTTTTTTTTTAAATCACACCAAGAAGCTATTTTGGCAATGTGGTGTATTTCAGCCTCAAAAATAAACATTTTTGGACCAATGAAAAAAAATATAATTCGACAAGAAAATTTATCCACTTGCCAGATTGACATTTTAAAACCAAAGGTGTAATTTTGGCGGGTTTTTAAAAAACAATTCGGAATACTTGACTAAAAAAAAAACTGTCAATCAAAAATCCTTTCTGCAAGTGTAGTATTTTGTAGACTGAATAAAAGAGATGTATGACTATTAAAAAAAATAGAGTTTGGCTTGAAAATGGAAACAAAGTCTTTGGGGAAAAAGTTTTCACGTGCCATTTTGAAGCTAAAATATTAAGATTTTCGACGGATTATAAAAGTAATACCATCAAAAATTCTACTCCTAAATGTAGTATTTTCAAGCCTTAAAAAAAAAAAAAAGAATTTGGCCAATTAAAAAAACAGTTCGCTTGAAAATATATAAAATTCTGGCCACAAAGTTGTGCACTTGCCAGTTTGGCACGTGAAAGCTAAAAAAAATAAAACTTTTGGCGGATTGTCAGAACCTACCAAGTTGGCCGTTTATTATTTTTAAAAATTACCATCAAAACTCCTATTTGGCAATGTACTTTATTCCAGTTTCAAAAATTAACATTTTTGGACAAAAAAAAATATAAAAATTTCACCAATTTCACCTCAAAATGCATAAAACCTGACGACAAATTATCCACTAGCCACATTTGTATTTGGAAGCAGAAAAATTAAATGTTTTGGCGGGTTTTTAGAAAAAGACAATTCGGAAGACTTCACTAAAAAAATCTTGGCAATCGGCAATCCTTTTTGCATGTGTAGTATTTTGTAGTTTTTTAAAAAAAATAGCTTTTTGGCTAATTAAAAGCAAAAATACATTTTTGCCTGAAAATGCAAACAGTTGCCATGTGGGCATTTTGAAGGTCAAGAAGATTTTTTGCGAATTTTCAGATAACGCCATTCCTGCCTGATATTCTTAGGAAAAAATAACCATAAAAAACTGTATCAGTTAATGTAGAATTTTCCAGCTTAAACAAAAAGAAAAGATTTTTGGTCAATTACAAAAAATATAATTTGGCATGAAATGCATAAAATTCTGGCCACAAAATTGTGCACTTGCCATTTAGGCAATTTTAAGCTAAAAAGTTAAAAGTGTTGGTGGTGTGTCAAAAAACATAACCAGTCGTCCTACTATTATTTTTTAAAAAAGCGTTTCCATAAACAAATCATATTTGGGAGTGTAGCATATTCCAGCCTCAAACATCAACATTTTGTCCAATTGAAAAGAACATACGATTTCAACTGAAAATACATAAAATACTGGCCACAGATTTCCCACTTGCCCCATTGACATTTTGAAGCCAAAATTTAAAAAGTTTTGGCGTGTTTCTAAAAAACGAGAATTTCGGAATATATCACAATAAAAGTCATTGCCAATCAAAAATCCTCTTTGGAAGTGTAGTATTTTGTAACCTGAAAAAAAATACAATTTGGCCTGAAAATTCAAATGTTTTTGACCAGATTGACAGTTTATAGCCAAAACATTACGATTTCTGGCAGGTTTTGAGAAAACACGTTTGCTCTTATATGACAAAAGAAACATGACCATAACAAATCAGATTTCCCAGTGTAGTCTTTTGTAGCCGCAAATAATTTTAAAAAGTACATTTCGGATTTCAACTGCGAAAAAAACCTCGCCACATAAATGTCCAATTACTACATTGGAATTTTTAAGCCAACAAATTAATATTTTTGGCGTTTTTTTTTAAAGATACGAATTCGGCCTATTAATATTAAAAACATGACGATCAAAAATCCTACTGGCCAGTGTAGCTTTTTCGAGTGTAAAAAAAAAAAAAAAGATTGTTGGGCAATTAAAAAAAAATACAAATTAGACTGAAAATCCATAACATTCTGGCCACAATATTGTTCACTGTCCAGTTTCGCATTTTGAAGCCAAAAGCTTAAGATTTTAAGCGGGTGTATACTAGCACTAAAAAAAAATTGGCATCAAAACTCCGCCCTGCTAGTGTTATATTTTCTAGCCTCAAAAAAAAAAAGTTTGTTGGCCAATTTAAAAAAAGATACAATTTGGCCTGAAAATGCAAAAAAAAGTCTTGTTACAAAATTGTCCATTTGCCACTTTCGCATTTTGCAGCCAAAAAATTGTGTTTAGTGTCTTTTCAGAAAGCACCAATTTGGTCTATTAAAAATTCACAAAATTCTGGCCAGGGAACTGCTCTCTTGCCACTTTTGCAATGTACAGCAAAAACTAGAGATTTTTGGTGGATTTCATAAAACACAATCTGATGTTTTGGCATTTTTCTGCTAAACAAGAAATTTTTGTTCGGTTTTTAGCAAAAATAATTGGCCTATAAATGTCTACAAAGTTTAGCCAACAAATTCCCCAATTGCAAGTCAACGGTATCGAGAAGTGAGAATGCATTTGTTGACTGACAGGAAACTTTGGATTACAACAGATCACTCTCGGAAGTATGTGCATATATATGCGCGAAGTAAAGGTGAAGAATGACACTTTTATATATAGAAAGAAAAAAAATAAAGAAGAAGGCAGGAAACAGTTTGATCAGCGATGGTTTTTCTTTGTACTCATGAGTCCCTTGAATCATAGAAACATACACGCAAAAGTTGAAAACCGGTCGCCAGCAGAAGTTCCAGACGATGCTGTTCGCAAGATTTATCGAAGAGTTCACCATTTCTAGATGGCAGATGCATCGTCGGAGACTAATTATGCGCTTCTGAGACCTTTCTTGAACAATTTACTGTCAGTCTCAACATCGTTTTGCATATGTGCACCCATCTGTTTCGACGCGGCTTACACATATTAAAACCGAAAAGAGACATTTTTGTGCGATAAAAAAAAAAAAAAAAGAACAATTTCGAACAGATTAAGTTGACTCCGCTTAATCGCCCTCCGCTTAATCGCCTTTTCCGCTTAATCAACTCGTTTCCCAGGGAACCGAATTTTTTCTATATAAAAGTCACTGCATAATCGCCTCTCACTCCAGATAATCGACTACTCTTCAGCGCCCACGAATTCAAAGATGAGTGGTTGAAAGGTCACAGCTGACAAACAAATAATATACACAGACGGTTTAACTGCCCGACGGATGGCAGACCGGTTGACTGAGTGACAGCTGCCACCCCGAAATAGGTGTGATAAGCCTTTCCTACCCATCTCTGCCTCCCCTTGTCACCCTTCGTCCCACGCTACGCATCACCGCCTTCGCCCGTCCGTACTCCTTATTGTCATGCCATCCTACTCCTTATTGTCTGCTGGGCTACTGAGAGGTGGCCAATTAGACAGACCGCGGAGATCAAACAGTTTGTGCGCTATAACAAGGTCAAACTCGAGTCTGGCGACGAGAAGGTGTCAATGCACGATTTCAAACCACGACATCAAAGAAATTTAACCTCATTACCAAAAATATGGCCAAAATTGCCTTCTCCGCTTAATCGCTACTCCGCTTTTTCGCCCACTTTTCCCGTGATCCCGAGGAAGGGCGATTAAGCGGAGTTGATTGTATATTCTAAAACTCTGGCCTTCAAATTGCCCACTTATCAGTTTGGCATTTTGCAGAAAAAAAGAAAGATTTTTCACGGGTTTTAAGATTAAGAAGTTTGCCGTAAATATACGAAAAACTTCTGGCCACCAAATTATTAAACCTACAAGTTTTTCTGGCAATAAATGAGCATTTGGGAGAATTTTGTTATTTAAAAAATCTGGCCACTAAAAATGTTACCTGCCATTTTAGCATTTTGCAAAAAGAAGAAAAAAAAAAGATTTTTTTTCGAAATTTCCAAAAAAAAAAATAATAATAAATTTCGCCTTAACATGCAAAACATTCTTGCTACAAAAATGTTTACTTGCCTCTTTGGTGTTTGCAGATAATATTGTGATTTTTTTCGTGGGTTTTCAGAAAACATGAATTTTCCCAGTATTGTTTAAGAAAACATTGACACCAAAATTCATACTTGCCTATATAGCATTTTGCAGCCTGAAAAAGAAAAAGATTTTAGGTCAATTAAAAAAAAAAATACAATTTCCCCCACAAATGCAACAAAATTCTGGCCACAAAATTGTCTACATGCTACTTTCGCATTTTGAAACGAAAAAACGAAGGTTTTCAACGTTTTCAGAAAATGCTAATTCGGATTACTATTATTAAAAAAAAAAAAAGCCCATGAAAAATGCTACTTGCCAGGGTAGTATTTTGTAGCCTCAAATAATAGGTTTGGGGCTAATAAAAAAAATTTAGCCTGAAAAGGCAAACAAAATCCTGGCCACAAAATTGAACACTTGCCATTTGGGCACTTTGGTGCGAAAAAAAAATGAACATTTTTGGCGGTGTTTTCAGAAAACCCCAATTCGGCGTACTATTATTAGACAAATACGACCATTAAAAATTCTACTAGGTACTATTTCCCAACCTAAAAAAAAAACAGATTTTTGGCCAATTAAAAAAAAAAAAAACAATTTCGCATGAAAATGCATAAACTTCTGATCACAAAATTTTGAACTTTCCATTTTGGCATTTTCAAGCCAGAAAAATGGAAATTTTTATCGGGGTCTCAGAAAATAACAAGTCGGCTAACTATCAATTAAATAAAAAATTGGTATCAAAAATCCTGTTTGGCAATTTAGCATATTCTAGACTCAAACATCATTTTTTGGCCACTTGAATAAATTATAATTTGACCTCAAAATGCATAAAATAAAAATGCATACAAATCTGTCCACTTGCTACATTGACATTTTCACGCCAAAAAAATTAAAACGTTTTTGCGGGTTTTCAGAAAACGACAATTTGAAATACTTTACTAGAAAAAAATGACAATCAAAAATCCCATGTAGTATTTTGTAGCCTGAAAAAAAAAAAGCTTTTTGGCTAATTAAAAACCCAAAATACAATCTGGCCTGAAAATGCGAACAGTCTTTGGCACAAAACGGTTCAAGTGCCATTTTGGAGCCAAAAAAAATGAAGATTTTTGGCGGGTTTTCAGAATACTCCAATTCGGCCTACTATTATTTGAAAAATATGACCTTATAAATATGTACTAGTTAGTGTAGCATTTTCCAAGAATAGAATTTTGGCCAATTAAAAAAAATACAATTTGGTATGAAAACGCCTAAAATTCTGGTTCAAAATATGTGCAATTGCCATTTTCGCATTTTAACAGTAAAAATTTCTAGCGGCTTTTCAGAAAATACCAAGTCGGTCTACTATAATTTTTAAAAAAACATTGTTAGAAAACATTTTATTTGGGAATGTAGTATATTCCAGCCTCAAACATAAACATTTTTGTCCAATTAAAAAAAACCATACACGTTGACCTCAAACTATATCAAATACTGTCCACAAATACTTGCCACATTGACATTTTGAAGCCAAAAACTTGATTTAGCAGGTTGTTAGAAAATTGGGAATACTTAACTAAAAATACATTGGCAAAAAAAAATCCTACCTCCAAGTGTAATATTTTGGAGCCTGAAAAAAAAAGAAAAGCTTTTTGGATAATTGAAAACAAAAAGTACAATTTGGTCTGAACATGCAGACACAGTTTTTGCAAAAAAATTGTCCACTTGCTGTTTTGAAGTCAAAATCATAAGATTTTTTTGGCGGGTTTTCAGAAAAGGCCAATTCGACCTCTTAGTATTCTAAAAATACCATCAAAAAATTCTACTCGTTAGTATAGCATTTTTTGAGCCTAAAAAAAGTTTTTATCCAAAAAAAAAAAAATACAATTTGGTTTGAAAATATATAAAATTCTGGGCAGAAAATTTTGCACTTGCCAGTTTGGTATTTTAAAGCCAAAAATTTAAATTTCGGCTGATAGTCAGAAACAACCAAGTCGGCCGACTATTATATTTTTTTTTAAAATCCCATCAAAAAGCCTCTTTGGCTAAAAAACCATTTTCAATCAAATATCCTTTTTGTAAGTGTAGTATTTTGTAGACTGAAAATAAGAGCTTTTTGGTGATTTTAAAAAAGTAGAATTTGGCCTCAAAATGCAAAAAAAGTCCTGGCCACAAAATTGTCCACTTGCCATTTGGGTATTTTGAAGTCAAAAAAATGAAGATTTTCGGTAGTATTTCAGAAAACGCCGATTCGGCCTACAATTACTAGAAAAAAATGATCATCAAAAATTCTACTAGGTAGCATTTTCCAGCCCCC